>CAUYUJ010000701.1:65000-75000 GCA_963575745.1 Prorocentrum cordatum
GTTGCACCCAGCTCCCTCCCAACCGTATATGGTGTGCGGCGGCGCCGCCGCGTACTGGGGAACCTCGCGCGGGAGGGAGCGCCGCGGGCTGACAACGGCGATGGCGAGGAGGACGATGGCGAGAACGGCGATGGCTGCACCCATTGCGCGAACGACGACGTCGAGGATGACGATGGCGGGAACGACGAGGGCGAGGACGACGATGGCGAGAAAGACGGTGACGATGATGGCGAGAAAGGGTCGCCCCCGGGCACGCGAGGCCTCGCTGCACCGCGGCAGGCCTCTCGGACGCCCTGGTGGCGAAGAAGGTGACAACCTAACGACGGCTCCCGTGTCAGCGTGCCGGCTGTTGTGCCCTCCAGGCTGCCGTCATCTCTCCGTTTCCCTCTCGTTATTTGTGTTCCTTCTCTCGCTCTCTCTCTCTCGCTCTCTCTCTCTCTCTCTCCTCTCTCTCTCTCTCTTGTTCTCTATCGCTCTCTCTCTCTCTCCTCCTTCCTTCTCCCTTTCTCTTTCTCTCTCTCTGTCTCTCTCTATATATATGTATATATATATGTATACATATATATATATGTTTATAGTCATAGACGCGTGTTGTTATGTATATGAGTGTTTGACAATATATACATGTATATATATATA
This sequence comes from Prorocentrum cordatum, assembly GCA_963575745.1. NCBI lineage: Eukaryota > Dinophyceae > Prorocentrales > Prorocentraceae > Prorocentrum > Prorocentrum cordatum. The sequence goes on from CAUYUJ010000701.1 coordinate 65,640, forward strand.
TATATATATATATATATATATATAATATATATATATAATATATCATAAGTGCACGAAGACGTGCCGATATACAGACATACATATATACGTACATACATATATGCACACATGCACGCATATATATATATATGTATATATGCATACATGTATGCATGCAGACATACATATAGACATACATACACGGATACATACATGTATACAATCATATATATGTATATAGTCCACAGACATGCATCCACACAAACATACATACATACACACATCATAAAAACGTATATACATATATCGATGCATACATACATAAACATATATATATATATACAAACATACATACATACATGCATACATACATGCATGCAAACACACAACATGTTTACGTATATATGTATATAGATGCATGCATATATACATACGTACGTACATACATATATACATGCATACCTACATACATACATACATACATACATACATACATACATACATACATAAATGCATGCATGCATGCATGCATACATACATGCATGCATGCATGCATGCACGCATACATACATAAATACATACATATATGTATACACCGACAGACGTGTGTGCATAAGTAAATGATCCCCATTCAGAGCTTGCCTCTGTAAGGGTCTTAGCGGATTCATATGGTTACGTGAGGCACGGCGCCGATTTCGGCGACACGCCCGGGTGCCCGGGTGCCCCGGTACCCGGGTGTCTGGGTGCCCGGGTGCGCCCGGGCGCCCAGGTGCCCGGGTGCCCGGGTGCCCCCCTGGTGCCCCCGGGTGCCCGGGTGCCCCTGTACCCAGGTGCCCAGGTGCCCGGTAGCCCTATAGCCCTATAGCCCTATAGCCCCATAGCCCTCTAGGATTATCGCCCTATGGCCCTATAGCCCTATAGCCCGAAGGCCCTATAGCCCTAAGGCCCAAATAACCCTATAGCCCAAATAGCCCTGTAGCCCTATAGCCCTATAGCCCTATGGCCATGTAGCCTTACAGCCCTATAGCCCTATAGCCCTATAGCCCTATAGCCCTATAGCCCTATAGCCCTATAGCCCTATAGCCCTATAGCCGCTATAGCCCGAAAGCCCTACAGCCTTATAGCCTTATAGCCCATAGCCCTATAGCCCTATAGCCCTATAGCTCTATATGCCTATAGCCCTATAGCCCTATAGCACTGTAGACCTAAAGCCCTATTGTCCTATAGCTCTTTCGCCCCATAGCCCTATAGCCCTAAGAATATTATGATTGCGTTTTCTCCGGTATCCTATATCTATAAATATCGGTGTGCACATACATTAGCTGGCGTGGTGCCCGAAGATTGTGTCTCGAATGACACATATGGTGCTACCCACGCGGTGCAAAATGTGTTGTGCAATCCGTGCTGTGCACCCCGGGATGTGAAATCTACGTGATGTAATATGTATGCATATGCAGACATACGTACGTAATACAATATTTGAAGTATATGTATGTATGTAGGTAGGTATGTATGTAGGCGTGTGTGTTTGTACGTGCGTGGTGCAATTTACGTGGTGCGATATATATATATATATATATATATGTGTGTGTGTGTGGGTATATATGTGTGTGGTTCACCTAACTGTTTATTCGCAATGGGTTGTCAACTCCACCTTTCGCGCAATCATCCCACCCCACCAATCCACCCGCAACTTGGTTTGAAAAAACCATGCGGGGGGCGATTGCGATGACTGTTTGGCGTTGGCTGGCGCATCGCTGCGGTCGAGCTACAGCGTGCAAGTTCGCGCGCAAAGCACCCAACTAGTCTGGCACGACCGATGCGGCCGCGGAGGCGCTACACGCTGGGGGCATCCCAGCGCGTTTCGCAAGCCGCGCTCATGCGCGGGAACTGAACTTCAGGGCGAGTCCGTGATTCCGGTGGGCGCGGTATCATGGCGACGTCGGCAAAGGCAGACACGACGATGATAGTAGCAGTGCTGGTAGCGATGATGACAGTGACGACGGAAAGTGCAGTGACGGCGCCGTTGCCGATGACGATGATGGCGTCCACACGTCGGTGATACAGCTTGCGATGGGGATTTCGACATGCACGCGCGCGACCGACGCGCGCGAGTGGCCAGCACTGAACGATTTGACGGGGATCGCGCCCCCCACCCCCCAGCACGCGCGCCAGGGCGCTCGAGTGATTTTGACATGCGCGCGCGAAAAGAACGTTTGGTAGAATTTGATGAAAATGTTGAGAAACCGATGGCTTTCTCAGGAATTCGCAAAAGCGCGAGCGCATGCTTTTTGAAAACCCCCGTTGCGAAACCATTGATTGTTTAACGTGTTCGGCGCGCTCATCTTTGACATCCTGGCGAAGTCTTCGGTTTTCAACGGATTCCCGCACGCGTGCGCGACGGCGCAGGCGCGCACTCCGCCTCATCTGTTGCCATCGCGCGCGCAAGGCCGTTCGGATGATTTCGACATGCGCGCGCGAGGGGCACGTTTGCTAGCATTTGATGGCGCGTCGAAGAAAAACCTGCACGGTTGTCCCAAGAATGCGCAAAAACGCGAGCGCGGGCTTATTTGACTGAGCGTGCGCGCAAAATATTTGCGGGGGGCGAGGGGGGGTCGTTAAACAACTGCATGGAATGGCATGAATGCAAGGGATCGCGCGCAGAGCGGCCAGCTGGTCCGGCGCGACCGCGGCGGCGCTGGAGGCCGGGGACTTCCCAGCACTGCCGGCATGCCGCGCCGACCCGCAGGCACTGCAGCGCGAGGAAGTGGCTCGGGCGAACGCGGCACGATGGCGGCGTCGACAACGGCGCGAGCGATGAGGACAGTAGCAATTCTGGCGACGATGATGACAATGACGGCGACATTGGCAGCGACGGCGCCGACGCCGATCAAGCCAACGACTACGATAGCACCCTCGCGTCGGCGACGGAGGTTGCGATATGGATTCCGACATACGCGCGCGGCGGACGCGCGCGAGTGGCCCGCGCGGCATCACTGCACCGGAATCGCGCCCCCGCCCCTCAGCAGCGTTCGAACGATTTCGACGCGCGCGCGAGAGGCCCGCTTGGCCGCATTTGGTGAAAGATTGGAAACTACTTGATTGAAAATTCACACTGCAAAGCCAAATGTTTCCATGCGTTTGCGGGGCACTCGATTGTGAACCCCTTCGCAACACACTGTTTTTAAAGGATTTCGACACGCGCGTGCGACGACGCGCGCGCGCATGTCGCCCCGTTTCTCCAAGGGATCATTGCGACAACGCGCGCGCAAGGGCATTCGAATGATTTGGACACGCGCGCGCGCGACGGGCACGCTGGGTCGCATCAATGAGAAGATTAAACAGACGCTGAGTTTTCTCATGCCTGCGCAACGACGCGAGCACATGCCCCCTGTGTAAACTCTCGCGGCGAAGCCACTGGCGTTTTACATGTTTTCAGGGCGCTCGAATCCGAAGTCCCGATGAGACCCTAGGAAGTGTCTGAAAGAGCTCGGGATGCGCGCGCGACGACGCGCGCGCGCATTTCGCCCTTTGTCTCGCAGGGGGTGCGCAATCTGAGAGGTGCAACCTACGCGGTGCAACCAACGCGGCGCAATCAACCTCGCGCAATCTACGCGGAGCAACGCACGCGGTGCAATCGATGCGATGCAATCTATAGGGGGCAAAATACGCGGAACACGATGTGGCGCGATGTACTTCGTGCAATCTACGTTGCGCAATACAAGCGGTGCATGTACGTTCGAGGTGAGTTAGCTGAATTCCCCCCTGTTCGCGCAACCACCCCACCCGCCCGCCAGAACTCAATCTGCAAAACGCACGCGGCGGAAACTGCGATGACTGGTCGGCGATTGCTGGCGCATCGCTGCAGCCACGCTAGCGCGCGCAGGCTCGCGCGCGGAGCGGCCAGCTGGTCTGGCGCGACCGACGCGGCCGCGGCGGCGCTGACCGCTCGGGGTTTCCCGGCATGTCTCGCGGGCCGCGCTGACGCGCAGGCGCTTCAGTACGAGTCGGTGGCTCAGGCGGGCGGGGCATCATGGCGACGTCGACAACGGCGCGCGCGATGGCGATTACAACGACGCTGGCGACGACGACGACGACGACGACGACGACGACGACGACGACGACGACGGCGAAGCCAACGACAGCACCGATGCCGATCACACCGATGACGACGATGGCGCCCGCGCATCGGCGACGAAGGTTGCGAAAGGATTCCGACGCGCGCGCGCAGCAGACGGCGCGAGTGGCCCGAGCGACATTCCTCGACCGGTTTCGCGCGCCCCCCCCACCCGCCCACCCCCAGAGAGCGCGCTGGGGCGCACGGTTTAGACATGCGCGCGAGAGGCCGTTTGGCCGAATTTGGTGGGCATGTTGGAAAATCAATTGTGTTCCTGAGAATTCAAAAGAGCGCGCGCGCATACCTTCTTGGAAAGCTCATATCGTTCGGGGCGCTCGACGTTGAAATCCGCGCGGAACGACAGGGCGTTGAAAGTTTCTGGCATGGACGCGCGACGACGCGCGCGCGTCGTCTCGCTCGCTGGAAGGAGTTCTGCAAATGTGGTGGCTCGTGATAAATGAGCGTGCGCGCATACTGTTTTTTCCCAGTGCGGAGAGGGGGGGGGTCGAAACTGGCTTGGCCGGGATCGCACGAACTCATAGTTAGAGAACGAACGCTGGGGCAGAATCGCATGCGAGCTGGACATGCCAAGGCGGGGTGGATCCAGCGCCGGGAGGGCGCTGGCGCTCCGGTTAAACAAGGGATCTACGCGGCGCAACCTACGCATATATATATATATATATATATATATATATATATATATATATATCGTATCTATATGCGTAGGTTAAACAAGGGATCTACACGTATGTTTATATATATATATATATATATGTGTGCCTTCCTACGCCGCGCACTCTAAGCGGAGCAACCTACGCGGCGGCGACGGGGCGGCGACGGGGCGGCGTTCGCGGCCTCACAGCCGCCAGGCCGAAGGCACGGCCTCGGCGACGGGCGGCGACGGGGCGGCGACGGGCGGCAACGGGGCGGCGACGGCGGCCGCATGGCCGCCAGGCCGAAGACACGGCCCAGCTCCTTCGAGCAAAGAAGAACGTCTAAGTGCAAGCGCTGTTTGGAATATATATATATATATATATATATATATATATATATATATTACACGTACACATACATATAGAGATGTACATGTGTGTGTACGCACATGCATAGACACAAATGCACACACATACACCTGTACACACGCACGCGCACAAATGGAAGCGCGCCCGCGGCACTCTCTTAAAGGGAAGGGGGCCCTCAGCTACCCCCCCACCGACTTGCCCTGCCAGAAGTCCTCCTTTTTCGCCGCCCCGCGGAAGCTCCCCCCCATCCCATTCGCGCCCCGGAAGCCACCCCGCCCCCGTCCCCCATCCCCACACCAAATAAAGGGGGGAGGGAGCTCAGCTACCACACCTGCCGGAAGCCCCCAACCCCCCTCTTTGTTTTTTCGCCCCCCTCGGAAGCTGCCCCGCCCGCCACCCCACCCCCTCGCGCTCTGGATGCCACCTCCCCCCCCCTTCGCTCCAAGGGGTGAGAAATGTGGGGGGGGGGGGGCTCAACTACCCCCCCCTTTCAAACCCCTTCCGCCGGAGGCCCCCCCCACCCCTTTTGGGCCGAGGAGGGGGGGGGGCCTGGAAGCCCCGCCTTGTGGCTAGAGGGAGGAGCGCCGAAGACCGGAAGGGCGCCGAAAACCAACGGAACGCCGAAAACCAACGAGCCACCGAAAACCAGAAGGGCGCGAAAACCAGACGGCGCCGAAAACCGAAGATACGCCGAAAACCGAACGGGCATAGAAAAACCAAAACGTCGCCGAAAACAAAAAATGCGCCGAAAACCAAAGGAGCACCGAAGCCGAAAGGAGCGCCGAAGACCATAGGGGCGCCGAAAACCACGAGCGCGCCGAATACCACAAAAAAAGCCGAAAACCCAAAGAGCGCCGAAACCCAGAAGGGCGCCGAAAACCAAAAGCACGCCGACAACCAAAAGGGGGCCGCAAACCAAAGGAGGGCCGAAAACCAAGAGAGCGCCGACAAGCAGACGGGCGCCGAAAACCAACAGGCGCTGAACACCGAGCGAACGCCGAAAACCAAAGGCGCGCCGACAACCACAAGGGGACCGCAAACCAAAGGAGCGCCGAAAACCACGAGAGCGCCGACATGCAAACGGGCGCCGAAAACCAACAGGCACTGAACACCGAACGAACGCCGAAAACCCAAGAAGCGCTGACAACGAAAAAAACTCAGAAAAACCAACGGGGCGCCGAAACCCAACGGGACACCGAAGCCCAGAAGGGCACCGAAACCCAGACAGACTGACAGATAATCCACACGTGAGAATAAAAAAAGAACACGTTCCTAGGTAGTCGCTCGATAATTCGACAGCACCCGATGTGGAGAAAGGGTCGAAGTCCATTCCGAAGGCAGTGAAGCAGAAAGTGGAGGAGAAAAAGAAGATGTTCAAAAAGAGGCGACACTGTCGGCAAAACCCTGCCATTTCAGCTCTCCGCCTCATTGCCGTCCGCGAAAAATATTCTCCCATTGAGAACAAGAGTCGGGATCCACCAAGTGGGGGGATCCTGAGGGGGGCATGAATTCGATCCGCTGGTGCACCGAACTGCCGCAAGCAGATGCCCCCCGCATGCCCCACCCGATCGGCGACTATCGGGAGCTGCCGGCGGCTGGGGGGCATCTGCTTTGGGCGGTTCGGTGCAAAAACCGATCGAACTCTCTCACACACACACACCAGGGCACACACACACACTTTTTGCGTTGGCGGCTAGGCAGAGTGACTGCGCTGGCGGAAAGAGCATGTGTAGGACATACAGATGCGAATTAAGCCGCAATGCAGGAGAAGAGGGAGGGGGAAGCCCGGCGCGGGCGGGGCACACACACACACACACACACACACACACACACTGGGGCAGACACCCTATGCGGGATCCCGACAATAACGAGAACGAAGGCCAATGTTGTCCAACCACATGCACCAGAGGCAAACCCGGAGTCGCGCGAAGGCAGCCCCGCAATTTGGAGGCGGTCCAAGGGCCTCTGAACTCGATGTCCCAACACCAACACCGAAGCACCAACACCAACACCAACAGAATTGAAGACTAGGACATGAGCACCAACACCATCATGAAGCGCCAACACCAACACCAACACCAACAATGAGAGTTGGAGACTTGGACATGAGCACCAGCACCAACACAAGGGGTTGCCTCCACCAGGGGAAGGTAATCCTAGCTTCTGGTGCTGGTGGCCATCCTTCGGCCACCCGGGAAGCCCGACTACTACCACCATCGCAGAGATCAGGATCCTCTTCCCTCGGTGGAGGCACACCGCCGATGCTGCTGCTGGTGTCAACTTCTAGGCCTCCGCTCAGATCCGCTCAAAAACGGTTCCCTGACCCCTCCAGAGGTCCGTGTGGCTCAAGTGTTCACCCCCAGATCCGTTTTTGACGGTTCCGGGCCCCGACAACGGCCACTGGAGACCGAAGAAGACACAACAAAACCTTCTCGAACCCAGAGCCTCGAACCTCGCCGCTCTTTCGGCTGGCCAGAAAATGCTGGACCACCTCAGACCCGCAGCCAGCTTCAACCTGCCATTGCCCTGCGCTCAAACAGTCGCCTCTGTGCTCCTAAGAGGGCGGTCAGGAAATGTTCCCACAAGTGGAGCGGCGCGGAACCGCTGCCGTCGGCACCGCGTACGTCGTCGGGGGCGCCGCATATGTCACTGCGGGCGCCTGGCTCGGCAGAGAGGTCAGGGAGAGGAACGGGAACACCAAAAGGTACCGATACCGCTCGTTCTACTCCATTCCTTCTCCTTGTTACAGATTCCTCCCTGTCGCACCACGAGGCCCGTGAGAAGGGCGGGCCGGGTGTTTCGCCTGACCCTTCCCTACAATGTATGACGCTGCGTTGAAACTTCAAATTGGCAACAGTTCCACAGATGGAGGGCGGGTCGCTTCCAAAATGTGGCTCTCGCCCTACGGCAGGTTCGTGTCGTGTCGACCCCGGCGTTGGTTTTTGACACCGCAGGGATCGTTCAACCTTGAACGATCGGCCATTTCCGCAACGTCCAATCGTTCAACATCGACCGATTCTGGGCCGCCGGCGGCGCTCAACCTTGAACGCCCGCGCTGGGGTCGCCGCCGGTCGACACGACGCGAACCTACCGTAGCGCCGCGGACATGCGTTTCAAAGGTTTGCCAGGGCTTCACGGATTCAAGTTAAGTCGTTTTCAAAATGTGATTCTCACCTTAGCGCCGCGCACACTCGTTTGAAGACGCGCAAGAGTTTCACGGAGGGAGGGCGGGTCGTTTTCAAAATGTGGCTGTCGCCTTAGCGCCGCACATATACGCTTAAAGGTTCGCAAGAGTTTCACGAATTCGAATGGTGAACGTACCAGGAGCGGTGTTTTGGAGCGATGTGGGATTGTCAGGGCGCAGCAGTTACGTTGATTCGCTGTGTTGAAGTCCCAGGAATCTGACACGGTTCAAGATCGCCAAGACTCAACACGAGGGTTGATTCGTGGCGTTTAAATCCAAGAATGGTGCTCTAGCACGGCTCAGGATTTTCACACAGTTGTCTCCGAACGGGGCACTTACCTCAGAGGAAAGGAACGCTTCCAGGAGCCTATGAAGAGGGAGCTTGGAGGGATGTTTTATTGAAACATCGTGAATGAGTCTTGGGTTTACGCTGGTCCTTCTCCTCCTCCTCCTCCTCCTCCTTCTCCTTCTCCTCCAGAGGACACCAAAAAAATACTCATCCCATGACTCCCTGGATTCCAGGGCGAGTCCAGCCGAGGCGACCAGGGCCGCCCAGGAGGCCCAGACAGGCGAGAACGAGGGAAGGGCAGCGGCAGCGGTACCTCGTCCTTCGCCGAGTGTGAAGGGAGGGCGGCTCTCAGACTTCCTCGCGCCGCTCCGACGTCTGCTTCGTCCTGAATCAGGTCGGCGAAGCGGTGCGGAAGCCAGCGGAGACAGGCGCGCATGCGGCCGTGGGCATGGTCGCAGAGGGCAGAAACGGACATGGGCGGAGGGGCAAGCTCAGACAGGCGCGCACAGAGGCATGGGCGGAAGCCGACGGACATAGACAAACGCGTTCCACTACTCGCAAAGTAACTACTCGCAAACGGCCTGGATCCGCCGCGGTGGATCCAAGATCCATTACAGTGGAGGCCAGTCCACAAGAAATCTTCCACAAGAAACCCAACCCTGAGACCCCAAGACGTCGATGGACTTTTGGTGTGGGGACGACGCGCTTTCCACGGCAAAACCATCGAAACCCAAGAAGCCCATGGCACCCTGGAGGCAGGCAGGGCTTTT
>CAUYUJ010000701.1:80000-110386 GCA_963575745.1 Prorocentrum cordatum
TAAGGATCATGATTCTTATCAAATATCGATTGGAATATTTACCATGCAAAGGGGTCGATGACGTATCTTCTGCAGATGGTTGCTATGGAGGTTTGGTGCCCCTGCCCGAACAAGCCAAGAAATCAGACGCGCATTTCAGCCCAGGCCCTGGAACAACAGAAATCAGCACCACCTGACAACTTCAACTCAGCCCCACAGCTTCCCGGGCCACCTCCAAGTGCATCTTGCGGCTCCCCGAGGTTCATCAAAGCCTCCCAGGGCTTCCAAGGGCTTCCCAGGACCTCCGACTACCCTCGACAAAATTATCCCAGCAAAGCAACCTAACAGCCATGCGTATGAGCATATATGGAAGCATTCTTCTTTAGATGCATGTTCGGATTTTACTGGAAGCGAAACGCTGCGATCAATAGTGGACGCGTCTGCAAAGGAGGCACTACTATCAACGAGACAGCACATTCTTTTTGCGCTTTCCATGCTCAGGACAAGTCAGCTCAGCCTGCCTCAGCCTCAGCCTGCATCAGCCTCAGTCTCAGCCTCAGCCTGCGTCAGTCTCAGCCTGCTGCGTTCCCGCATACCCCTTCGGCCTCAGCCTGCCTCAGCCTCAGCCTGCATCAGCCTCAGCCTCAGCCTCAGCCTGCCTCAGCCTCAGCCTGCTGCGCTCCCGCATACTCCTGCGGCCTCAGCCTGCATCAGCCTCAGCCTGCATCAGCCTCAGCCTCAGCCTCAGCCTCAGCCTGCCTCAGCCTCAACCGCACCTCCGATGGCGCCGAGGTGGCTCCCGTGCGTACCTGCACCCACGGAGCTCACCTCCGATGGCGCCGAGGTGGCTCCCGTGCGTACATGCGCGCACGGAACGCACCTCCGATGGCGCCGAGGTGGTTCCCGTGCGTACCTGCACGCACGGAACGCACCTCCGATGGCGCCGAGGTGGCTCCCGTGCGTACCTGCACGCGCGGAACGCACCTCCGATGGCGCCGAGGTGGCTCCCGTGCGTGCCTGCACGCACGGAACGCACCTCCGATGGCGCCGAGGTGGCTCCCGTGCGTACCTGCACGCACGGAATGAGCTCCGCCGGATTCTCCCGGTTTCTGCCAGCTTCCGCCCGGACCCCCCTGGAGTGTCATGATGCTCTCTTTTGACCCTACTAGAAACCTATCAGCACAAGCTCTTAGGTAATAAACCTCAAAAGTAGCCGACGCAACTTACTCGTATATTTGACATTCTGGATATGGCTGGCATTGCATGCGAAGGACTTACTGGCACCCCCACTCCAATGTCGGTCGTCGTGGAACTTCCGAGTCGCGCCGGCCAAGACCGCGTTACGCTCTGCTTCGACATAGACGGGGGTGACATTGAAGGGGCGAGAGGGGCCGACATTGCAGGGGCGCGTCAACAACTTTGGACGATCATTTTGTCGAGGGCTGCAGGCTCTCTGGCGGCCTCCCTCGGCTTCCCGCGTCCTCCCAGGGCACCCCAGAGTGCCAGCAGCCCTCCAGGCGTTAGATGGTCTAGCGGGTCAGCTCTTCCAAACAAAGCCCTTCTTCCTCTTCGGAGGGGCGCGCCCGTCCTCCCAACCCCCGGCCTGGGCCCCTGGACTGGGGTGGGAGTTGCGCCTGGATGGCTCTGAGATCGATCCGGGTGACCCCACATGGTTTACAGCACGGCGCCAAGAGGGAGGAGGAGGAGGAGGAGGAGGAGGAGGAGGAGGAGGAGGAGGAGGAGGAGGGCGGCCCTTCGGGGCGAATGGGCGGCGCGCCGCGTACGTGGTCATCGGCTCCAGGGAGCCGGGCGACGTCGCGTAGGTGATGGGATGCTTTGGTTTATCACCACGGGCCAGCGCGAGAGCGGACGTCAACGAGCAGGACAAAGGTCGAGCGGGGCGGGCTGGCGGAGGCATAGGCACGACAAGGAAGCAGAGGCCGGCCGCGGCCCAAGGAGCCGAGTCTGAGTGGAGTGGCACACAGTCGGAGTCTTCGAGCTCCTCGCCGCCATCCTCTCCGCTCGTGATCGACACCACCGTCATCACCATCATCATCATCATCATCATCATCATCATCATCATCATCATCATCATCATCATCATCATCATCATCATCATCATCAACAACTTCGTAATCATCATCATCATCATCATCATCAGCATCATCATCCTCATCATCATCCTCATCATCATCATCATCCTCATCATCACAATCATCATCATCACCACAACTACCACCACCATCAAGATCATCATCATCACAATCATCATCATCATCATCATCATCATCAGCATCATCAGCATCATCATCCGCATCCTCAGCATCATCATCATCATCATCCTCATCACCATAACCATCATCAGCATCGTCATCGTCATCGTGATCATCATTATCATCATCATCATCATCATCATCATCATCATCATCATCATCATCATCATCATCATCATCATTAACATCACCATCACGATCATCATCATCATCATCATCATCATCATCATCATCATCATCATCCTGATCATCAGCGTACTCACCATCAGCCTCATCATCCTCATAATCGTCGTCGCTGTCGCCATCATAGCATCCTTATCATCATCAACATCCGCAAAATCATCAGCATCTCAACACCATCGTCATCATCATCACCACCATCACCATTACCATCATCATTATCAGCAGCATCAGCATCGTCATCACCATCATCGTCATCATGATCACCATCATCACCATCATTATCATCATCATCATCATCCTCATCACCACCATCCTCATCATCAGCATCATCATCCTCATCATCCTCATCATCATCATCAGCATCATCATCAGCATCATCGTCATCAGTATCTTCGTCGTTGTCGCCATCATAGCAAACTTATCATCATCAGCATCAGCATCATCACCAGCATCTCAACATCATCGTCATCATCACCACCATTATCATCATCACCACCATCCTCATCATCCTCATCATCAGCATCACCATCATCATCAGCATCATCATCCTCATCCTCATTATCATCCTCATCATCATCATCATCAGCATCATCATCGTAATCGTCGTCGTTGTCGGCATCATAGCATCCTTATCGTCATCAGCATCATCAACATCTCAAAATCATCATCATTATCATCATCGTCATCGGAATCGCAGCGTCATCATCATCATCCATGGACGTCGACATCGTCGTCATCATAGCATCATCATAATCGTCGCTGTCGTCATCACAGCATCATGATCATCAACATCGTCATCATCATCGTCTTCAGCATCGATACCATCATCATCAACAACAACATCACCATAACCATCATCATGATCCTCATCCTCATCATCATCGTGATCACCCTCATCCTCATCATCATCATGATCATCAGCATATTCATCATCATCTCGGCGTCGTCGTCGCCATTGCCATCGTTATCGTCATCGTCAGCATCATGATGATGATCATCATCAGCATCATCATGATCATCATCATCACTGTCATCTTCATCGTCATCGTCATCGTCATCGTCATCGTCGTCATCATTGTCATCGTCATCGTCATCGTCATCGTCATCGTCGTCATCATCCTCCTGTATCACCCGTGCGACTCCAACATAGAACCCAAGGGGGGCCATCCGGAAGGAAAGTATTCCCAGGGCGCGCCCAGGAACCCAGGGGTCTGGCTTCCGCGGAAGAAAGCAAGAAATCCTTGGCGAGGAATTCGAACACGGGGGATACCCCTGCCTAAATTTCTGGAGGAGGACTGAACTCTCAGCCGCGGGGGTGCTCGCACGCGGGATCCCACCCCGCCCAGCGCACTGTAAATGTAATGCAGCATCACTGTGATAGTAGTTGTATTACGGAGTTGTACTAGTATTACTTGCACGCTGTTCTGTTTCCTGATTCCTTAATCCCGATAATAATATGCTTCAGTACTCACAAGTCGCGATCCTAGAAAGTTCCTTTGTAAGGGTCATGGGGCTGACGGGTCGCAAACAAGTTGAACCCCCCGCAGAATGAAGAAAAAAATCCGGCCAGGGAGGTAGGAAAATTCAGGCATGAGTCGCGGGGGCGATCCTCCTGTCCCCTCATCGTCATCACAATCGTCAGCAGCAGAACTAACATCATCGTCATCATCACCAGCAGTGTCATGAGCATCATCGACATCATCATCAACATCAACATCAACATCAACATCATCATCATCAGCATCATCATCAATATCAACATGATCGTAATCACCATCACCATAATCGCCATCATCATCATCACAATCAACATCGTCATCATCATCATCATCATTATCATCATCATCAAAAGTTTCATCATCATCAGCATCATCGTCTTCGTCCTCGTCGTCCTCGTCGTGTCATCGTCGACGTCGTCATCATCGACGTCGTCGTCGTCATCGTTGCCATCATCAGCATCATCATCCTTATCGTTATCATCGTCTTCATCATCAATACGATACTCATCAACGACATCATCATCATCATCATCATCGTCATGATCCTCCTCCTTCTCCTCCTCCTCCTCCTCTTACTCCTCCTCCTCCTCATCCTCCTTCTCCTCCTCCTCCCCTCTCATCGTCATTACAATCATCAGCTCCAGCAACATAATCATCAGCAGCAGCAGCAGCAGCATCACCATCATCACCATCATCATTAACATCAACATCACCACCGCAATCAGCATCAGCATCAGCATCAGCATAAGCATCACCACCAAGCTCATCGTCATCATCCTCGGCATCATCATCATCATCATCATCATCATCATCATCATCATCGTCATAATCATCATCACCATCATCACCATCACCATCACCATCATCATCATCGTCATCATTTTCATGTTCATCATCAGCATCATCGTCGTCGTCCTCGTCGTGACATCATCGACGTCGTCATCATCGACGTCATCGTCGTCATCACTGTCATCATCAGCATCATCAGCATCATCATCATCAGCATCATCAACATCATCATCGATTTCATCATTAATACCATCATCATCACCATCATCATTAACATCATCATCACCATCGTCAGGATCCACCTCCTCCTCCTCCTCTTGCTCCTCCTCCTCCTCCAACTCCTCCTCCCCTCGCATCGTCATTGCAAACATCAGCTCCAGCAGCATAATCATCAGCAGCATCATCATCACCATCATCACCATCATCATTAACATCAAAAACACCGCAATCAGCATCAGAGCCAGCATCAGCATCAGCATCACCGTCATGCTCATCGTCATCATCCTCGGCATCATCATCATAATTTCCATCGTCATCATCAGAATCAGCATCGTCGTACTCGTCGTGTCATCGTCGACACCGTCATCATGGACGTCATCGTCGTCATCGTCGTCATCATCAGCATCATCAGCATCATCGTCTTCATCATCAATACCATGCTCATCAACGACATCAACATCACCATCATCATGATCCGCCTCCTCTTCCTCCTCCTCTTCCTCCTCTTCCTCCTCATCCTCCTCCTCCTCCTCCTCCTCCTCCTCCCCTCTCATCGTTATTACAATCATCAGCTCCAGCAACAACATCATCGTCACCATCATCGCCATCATCATTAACGTCAACATCACCACCGCAATCAGCATCAGCATCAGCATCAGCATCACCATCACCATCATGCTCATTGTCATCATCATCGGCATCATCTTCATCATCATCACCACCACCACCACGACCACCATCATCATCATCATCAGCATCATCAGCATCATCATAATCATAAGTTTCATCATCATCAGCATCATCGTCGTCGTCCTCGTCGTGTCATCGTCGACGTCGTCATCATCGACGTCATCGTCGTCATCGTCGTCATCATCAGCATCATCATCACCATCAGTATCATCACCATCGTCTTCATCATCAATACCATGCTCATCATTGACATCATCATCATCACCATCGTCATGATCCTCCTCCTCCTCCTCATCCTTCTTCTCCTCCTCCTCCTCCCCTCTCATCGTCATTGCAATCATCAGCTCCAGCAGGATAATCATCAGCAACAGCAGCATCATCGTCACCATCATCGCCATCATCATTGACATCAACACCACCACCACACGAAGCATCGGCATCAGCATCAGCATCAGCATCATGCTCATCGTCATCATCCTCGACATCATCATCATCATCCTCCTCCTCATCATCATCATCATCCTCATCACCACCGCCACAACCACCATCATCATTATCATCATGATCAGCATGATCATCATCATCATCATCAAACGTTTCATCATCATCAGTAGCATCGTCGTCGTCCTCGTCGTGTCATCGTCGACGTCATCATCGATGTCATCGTCGTCATCGTTGTCATCATCAGCATCATCATCACCATCATTACCATCGTCTTCATCATCAATACCATGCTCATCAGCGACACCATCATCACCATCGTCAGGATCCTCCTCCTCCTCCTCCTCCTCCTCCTCCTTCTCTCATCTCATCGTCATTACAATCATCAGCTCCAGCATCATCATCATGGGCATCATCATCAGCATCACCATCATCACCATCATCATTAACGTCAACATCCCCACAGCAATCAGCATTAGCATCAGTGTCAGCATCACCATCAGCATCAGCATCATCATCATGCTCATCGTCATGATCTTCGGCATCATCATCACCACCACCACGACCACCATCATCATCATCAGCATCAACAGCATCAGCATCATCATCATGGGCATCATCATCAGCATCATCATCATCATCGGCATCATCATCATAACCATGAGTTTGATCTTCAGCATCATCGTCGTCCTCGTCCTGTCATCGTCGACGTCGTCATCATCGACGTCATCGTTGTCATCGTTGTCATCATCAGCATCATCATCATCGTCTTCATCATCAATACCATGCTCATCAACGACATCATCATCACAATCGTCATTATGCTCCTCCTCCTCCTTCTCCTTCTCCTCCAACTCCTCCTCCCCTCTCATCGTCATCATCTCCATCTGCTCCAGCAGCATAATCATCAGCATCATCACCATCATCACCATCATCATCATCATTAACATCAGCATCACCACTGCAATCACCACCGCAATCAGCATCAGCATCAGCATCACCATCATGATCATCGTCATCATCCTCAGTAGCATCATCAGCATCATCACCACCAACACAACTACCATCATCATGATAATCATGATCATCATCATCATCATCATCATAATCATCATCGTTATCATCCTCGACATCATCATCATCATCATCAGCAGCAGCATCGTCGTCGTCCTCGTCGTGACATCGTCGACGTCGTCATTATCGACGTCATCGTCGTCATCGTTGTATCATTAGCATCAGCATCATCATCACCATCAGTATCATCACCATCGTCTTCATCATCAATACCATGATCACCAACGACATCATCAGCATCATCCTCCTCCTCCTCCTCCTTCTCCTCCTCCTCCTCCTCCTCCTCCTCCTCCTCCCCCTCCTCTTCCCCTCTCATCGTCATTACAATCATCTGCTACAGCAGCATCATCATCAGCAGCATCATCACCATCAGCACCATCATCATTAACATCAACATCACCACCACAATCAGAATCAGCATCCGCATCAACATCACCATCATGCTCATCGTCATCATCTTCGGCATCACCATCATCATCACCACCACCACGACCACCATCATCATCACCATCATCAGCATCATTATAATCACAGCTTTCATCATCCTCAGGATCATCGTCGTCGTCCTCGTCGTTTCATCGTCGACGTCGTCATCATCGACGTCATCGTCGTCATCGTTGTCATCATCACCATCATCAGCATCATCATCATCATCAGCATCATCATCGTCTCCATCAGCAATACCATGCTCATCAACGACATCATGATCACCATCGTCAGGATCCTCCTCCTCCTCCTCCACTCTCATCGTCATTACTATCATCAACTCCAGCAGCATTATCATCAGCAGCAGCAGCATCAGCATCACCATCATCATTAACATCAACATCGCCACCGCAATCAGCATCAGTGTCAGCATCACCATCAACATCAGCATCAGCATCATGCTCATCGTCATCATCTTCGGCATCAGCATCATCATGATCATCATGAACATCACCACCACCACCATCATCATTGTCATGATCATCATCATAATCATAGCTTCCATCATCATCGGCATCATCGTCGTCGTCCTCGTCGTGTCATCGTCGACGTCGTCATCATCGACGTCATCGTCGTCATCGTTGTCATCATCATCATCATCATCATCATCATCACCATGGTCTTCATCATCAATACCATGCTCATCAACGACATCGTCATCACCATCGTCATGATCCTCCTCCTCCTCCTCCTCCCCTCTCGTCGTCATTACAATCATCAGCTCCAGCAGTATAATCATCAGCAGCAGCAACATCATCACCATCATCATCATCCTCATTGGCATCAACATCACCACCGTCATCGTCATCGTCATCCTCCTCTTCATCGTGATCATCAACGTCATCATCATCATCGATCACCACCATCAGGATCAGCATCAGCATCAGCATCAGCATCAACATCAGCATCACCATCATGCTCATCGTCATCATATTCAGCATCCTCATCATCATCATCCTCATCCTCATCCTCATCATCATCATCATCATCATCATCATCATCATCATCATCATCATCATCATCATCATCATCATCATCATCATCATCATTATCATCGTCATCATCATCAGCAGACGCACACACACACCATGCTCCCTCCTCCCAGCGCGACGGAGCGAAGGCGCACACGGCCCGAGCAACCAAAAAAAACAGGGAAGGAGGGAGGGCCAAGGCTGGGCCCGCCTGCTCGATCGTTACCGCCGGCTGGGTGTAGCCTGGAGCGCAGGGCGTCGAGAGGCGGGGGGGGGGCAGCGGGAGGGGCAAGGACTGCCAGACGGAAAGGCAGGAGGACGACGTGGACGTTGGCTTGGACGGCGAAGAGGACGAGCTGGGGGGTGTAGGTTTTCAGACGTGCACGATGACGGCGTGGATGGCAGGAAAACGTCAGCCAGCGTGGACACCAAACAGTGCCTTTCTGGCAATCGATGTGGTGCAATGTGTGTGGTGAAATCTAGGTTGTGCAAATCTACGTTGTACAATCCATGTGGTGCAGTGCATGTTGTGCACTCTATGTGGTGTACTTCATGTGGTGGAACTCAGGTGGTGCAACCTATACGGTTAAATATCTGCTGTGCAAGCTATGTGGTGCAGTCTAAGTGGTGCAATCCACTTTGACCGTCTTGAAGCTGTCCTGTCCGCTGCTCGTGCAAACATCCCACCCTCCCACCCGCAACTTGGTCGCAAGACATCTCAAGACAAGACCGTGACGGTAGGTACCACATGGCACTTGGCCACGACACCGACGCCGACGACGACAGCGACAACGACGACGACGGCGCCGCCGACACCGACTACGACGACACCGACGACGTCTTCAACGACTTCGACGACGACAACGACGACGACGACGACGACACCGACGACGACGACGACGTCGACGACGACGACGATGACGACGACGATGACGACGCCGACGCCGACGACGCCGACGACGACGACGAAGACAACGACGACGACGACGACAACGACGTCGCCAACGAAGACGACGACGAGGGAGGAGAGAGGACGACGACGGCGACAACGTAGACAACAACGACAACGACGACGGAGGAGGGAGGACGGCGACGACGCGAACGACGAAGAAGGAGGAAGGACGGCGACGCCGACGACGACAACGACGAGGGAGGCGGGAAGATGACGACGACGACAACGACGACGACGACGACGGCGACGACGAAATAGGAGGGACGACGACGAGACGCCGACGACGGACGACGACGACGAGGGAGGAGGAGGAGGAAGGACGACCACGGCGACAACGACGACGGAAACGACCACGACGCCAAAGAGGACGACGACGACGAACACGAGGAAAGACAGAGGACGACGCAGGCGACGACGACGACGACAACGCGGGAGGATGGAAGACGGCGACGATGACGACGACGACGACGACGCAAGAGCGCGCGCGCGCACGCTTTTGTTGAAAATCCGTGTTTCGAAACCTTGTGTTTTTGTAGGTTTTTTGGACAGACGATTTTGAAATCCTTCCGAAACCGATGGGTTTTGAATGGTTTCGGCATACGCGTGCGACGACGCGCGCGTCTGCACTTCGTCCCATTTTTTGCAGAGGATTCTCGCGACGGCACACGCGCAAGGGCGTTGGACAGATTTCGACATGCGCGCGCGCGAAGCCCG
The DNA here is from genome assembly GCA_963575745.1 of Prorocentrum cordatum. Lineage (NCBI taxonomy): Eukaryota > Dinophyceae > Prorocentrales > Prorocentraceae > Prorocentrum > Prorocentrum cordatum. The sequence goes on from CAUYUJ010000701.1 coordinate 90,271, forward strand.
TTTGGTAGCATTTTGTGAAAATCTTGAAAAAACGATGGCTTTCTTAAGATTTCGTAAGAGCTCACGCGTAAGCTTTTTTAGCAAATCAGTGTTGCGAAACCCTGAGTTGTTGTATGTGTTTTGGAAACTCGATTGCGAAATCCTTCCGGCACCGAAGGTTTTTGAAGGATTTCGGCATGCGCGCGCGACGACGCGCGCGTGTGCACTTCGTCCCATTTTTTGCAAGGGATTCGTGAAAGAGTGTTATGTTAGAACAGAAAATGTCACCGCATAGTGTTTTTTACAAGGGAACCTCAGGGGGGGGGACCCGGTTGGCCTGGGACATTGTGATTTCATATTTAGGATGGACATGTGGTCAGATTCATATATGCTTTACATACCCGGAAGGGGTAGCGATAACTCTGGGGGGGGTAGAGTCTATTCTCTTTTTAGAAAGGAGACCTAATTTCTGTTCGCAATGAATTGTCCACTCCACTGCTCGCGCAAACATCCCACCCACCCACCCGCAACTTGGTTTGCAAAATCTCTTCAGACCGTGACGGTGGGTACCAAATGGCACTTGGCAACGAAAGCGACGCCGACGACGGCGACAACGACGACGACGACGCCGCCGACAACGACTACGACGACACCGACGACGTCTTCAACGACTTCGACGACGCCGACAACGACGACGACGACGACACCGACGACGACGACGACGACGCCGACGCCGACGACGACGACGACGCCGATGACGACAACGACGACGATGACAACGCCGACGACGACGACTACGACGACACCGACGACGTCTCCAACGACTTCGACGACGCCGACAACGACGCCGACGACGACGACGACGACGACGGCGGCGACGACGACGAAGACGACGACGAAGACGACGACGAAGACGACGACGACGCCGACGCCCACAACGACGACGACGACGACGTCGCCAACGAAGACGACGACGAGGGAGGAGAGAGGACGACGACGGCGACAACGAAGACAACGACGACGACGACGACGGAGGAGGGAGGACAGCGAAGATGCGAACGACGAAGAAGGAGGAAGGACGGCGACGCCGACGACGACAACGACGAGGGAGGAGGGAACATGACGACAACGACGACGACGACGACGACGACGATGACGACGGCGACGAGGAAATAGGAGGGACGACGACGAGACGCCGATGACGGACAACGGCGACGACTACGAGGGAGGAGGAGGAAGGACGACCACGGCGACAACGACGACGGAAACGACCACGACGCCAAAGAAGACGACGACGACGAACACGAGTAAAGACAGAGGACGACGTAGGCGACGACGACGACGACGCGGGAGGAGGGAGGACGGCGACGACGACGACGACGACGCAAGAGCGCGCGCGCACGCTTTTGTTGAAAATCCGTGTTTCGAAACCTTGTGTTTTTTTAGGTTCTTTGGACAGACAATTTTGAAATCCTTCCGAAACCGATGGGTGTTGAGTGATTTCAGCATACGCGCGCGACGACGCGCGCGTCTGCACTTCGTCCCATTTTTTGCAGAGGATTCTCGCGACGGCACACGCGCAAGGGCGTTGGACAGATTTCGACATGCGCGCGCGCGAAGCCCGTTTGGTAGCATGTTGTGAAAATCTTGAAAAAAAACGATGGTTTTGCAAATCAGTGTTGCGAAACCCTGTGTTTTTGTATGTTCTTTGGGAACTCGATGGCGAAATCCTTCCGACACCGAAGGTGTTTGAAGGATTTCGGCATGCGCGCGCGACGACGCGCGCGTGTGCACTTCGTCCCATGTTATGCAAGGGATTCGCGAAAAAAGTCTTATGTTAGAACATTATCCCAGTGCGACTCTACCTAGGAGTTGGAGCATTTAGGAAAGCAACATCTACATCTACACCGACATCTACATTTACATCTACACCTGCATATATACTATGATATGCTATTATATGCTGCGCTATGCTATGCTATGCTATGCTATGATATGGTATGCTATGCTATGCTATGCTATGCTGAGCTATACTATGCTATGCTATGCTTGGCTGTGTTATGCTATGATATGCTATGCTATGCTATGATGTGCTAATGCTGCGCTGCGATATGCTGCGCTGCGCTAAGCTAAGCTAAGGTAAGCTAAGCTGTGATATGCTAAGCTAGTCTAGGCTAAGCTAAGTCAAGCTAAGCTAAACCAAGCTAAGTCAAGCTAAGATAAGCTAAGTTAAGCTAAGCTAATGTGAGATTAAGCTAAGCTAAGCTAAGCTAAGCTAAGCTACGATGAGGTAAGCTAAGCTAAGCTACGATAAGATGAGATAAGCTAAGCTAAGCTAAGCTCAGCTAAGCTCAGCTAAGATAAGCTAAGCTAAGCTAAGATGAGATAAGCTAAGCTAAGCTAAGCTAAGCTAAGCTAGGCTAGGTTACGTTCAGCTGTGCTAAGCTAAGCTTAGCTTAGCTGAGCTAAGCTAAGCCAAGGTAAGCTAAGCTAAGCTAAGCAAGGGGAACCCAGGGGGCGCAACTGGGGAAACCGCGGGGCGGGGACTGGGGGAACCGCCCAGGGCGTTTTACACTGCCCGGCCCCTTTAAGCAAACAAAGTAAGAACCCCCTAGGCAGAGCCTAGGTAGGGGGAAAAATGTCCCCGCGTACTGTTTTTTACAAGGGAACCTCAGGGGGACCGATCCCGGCCCCCCTGGGATGGTGTAAATTCCTATCTAGGATGGACGTGTGGTCAGAATCATATATGATCTACATACCCGGCAGGGGAACGGATAACGCCGGGGGGGGGTAGGGTAGAGTCTATTCTCTTTTTTGAAAGGAGAATATATGTGGTACATAAGAAGTTTTGAGCAACCTATGTGGTGCCATATATGTGGTGCATGTGCAAAAAATGTTGTGCAATCCATGTGGTACACTCCATGCGGTGTAATATACGCGTTGCAAGCTATGTGGCGCATCCTATTATGCGGTGCAATATTCGTGGTGCAATCCATGGGGTGTAATCTATGTTGTGCAATCCAGGGCGGCGACGGGGCGGCGACGGCGGCCACCTAATTAGCCGCCACACCGAAAACAATGGCCCAGTACTTGAGTACAGAGGCAAGAGCCTCTAAGTGCAAGCGCTGGTTGGGGAACGAAGACTGGCCTGATGCTGGGCACCACAGGGCGACGGCTTCCCGCACTCCTCCCATTACGAGCCCGACGCCGTCTCTCCCCGTCCTCCCTCGGCCTCCCTCCCTTGCTCCATCCTCTCGCCTCTCCTCGGATCCGCTCCGCCCTCTCCCCCTCCGTGGCATCGCTCGGACGTCCATTCCCCGTGTATTCGTCGGTATCGTGCGCGTGCTTCTTTTTGTTCCGCGGGGCGATCCGAGATGCTCCTCGATGGTCCTCGCCGAGACAAAAATTCACGAGTCCGCGCGATGCCGAGCCTCTCTCGCCGACCCATCCAATCCCTCCTCCTGCCCCGCCCGTTCCTCTCCCCTTGGCTGCATCCAGCATAACGCCCTTGGCCGCCCGCCGGGCGTGCAGGCTGTCCCGACACGGGCCCAGAGCGCGCCCTGTACCATCCTTGCGCACCGCAGGACGAACTCCTTCCGTGCGCTCAAGAGGGCGACGAAATCTAGACATATCTACTGCTCCCCGGCCATGCCCATCCCGAACCCGGCAGCGGTGTAGACGCCACGCCATCCTTGCTTGGCCAGGGGGGCGTATACACAGCTCTCGGGCCCAGAAGGGCCCGGCCAAGGGACAGTTGATGTGCACGGATTTCGCCGCTGGACTCAAGCCTGCAGCACGAACATCATCATCAAAGTCTTGCGCCGCGGTTGCCCTCAACATCCACCCCCCACCTCCCCGCTCCTCTGGACCGGCGGCGCGGCCGATGCCGTCCGGGAAAGTCCAAGATGCAGTGGAGATGAACACCGAGCATGCCCGCAACCAGTAGGGGAACAAAAATTGACATAAACATAAAAGTTCGGAGGTCCGCGCGGATTTCTCGGATCGGCGGGCCCCCCGGCGGCGCCTCCGGCGCCGCCCCCGGCGCCGCCCCTGGCGGGCTGCGCGCGCCAGGGAGGGGGGTCCAGCGCCGATCCGAGAAATCCGCGCGGACCTCCGAGTTTTTATGTTTGTGTCACTTGTTGTTTGAAGGGGCCCTGGGACACACAAATAAATACACACAAATAAAATGATTCCCCATATTTTCCAATATTTTCTGGGTTTTTGTCTTCCCGCCCAATTCCCATATTTTCCCATATTTTCCTGGGACTCGACGATTAATTGTGTCTGTGTGTTTCTTTCCCTCCTGATTGTTCCCCTCGCCAGAGGCCTCTGCCTCGGGGTCCCCATGGCGTCTCCGGAGGCCCCGCCGGGGGCCCACGGGCGACGGCCCGAGAGCGCGCGCAGGGACGGGGCCCCGCGCGGGGCGGGGGAGGCCTGCCAGGCTGCTGGTGGGCTGCGCGTACTGCGGCTCCGCGGCGTACACCACGGGCGCCGGGGCGGGCGCGTACTGTGCCTGAGGCGCACCCCGCTCGAGCCGCATCAACAACACGAATAGTTGCGCGAACCTAGCTCGGGCAGCAGACCGTGTTCAGACCTCTAGATAGAACAGACGAACGCGCCTGATGATTCGCAATCGATTTCTGTGAGAATGACCTCTGTAGCTGCCCTACAGCTCGAGTTAAGTACAAAATACCGACAACGCGTGGGGTGCCAGCCCGAGCGGTCCAGATCCACACGGCTGGTCCGGAACGCATCGCCTGAGCATCTCCTTGGGGTGGGGGGCTCGGGGTGAAATGTCCAGACGGGCTTTTTTGCGCCTCGAGAATCAATCCGCTCGTGATTCACCTTTTGCAGATTCAACCTCAAAAATCCATCAAAACGGCATTTCAGATTTCACCCTCTGCCCTCCACCCAAAGAAAATGCTCGAATCACGAGTGGCGTCACCAGTCCGACCATCGCCACCCAAGGCTCGAACTGCAGATCGCGACCTGATCCGCAGCCGTGCCGCGAGGCACTGAGTGGGATGCCCTCACCGGCGCGGACCTTGAAAATACGACTCGATTTCCCCAAGTTCTTGATTCCTTCAATTCTTGGCCACCCCATTGCGCTCATGGTGCTGCTCATGGTTTCTCGCATGACTTTTCCAGAGGCCATACTTCTCCTAAGTCCTACAGTAGGAGCTGGCAAACAAGGAACCTTCCATAAGAAACCCAACCCTGAAACCAGGACGTCCACTGCTTTCGGTGTGGGGACGTCACGCCTTCATCGGCCGCAATCGAGGCCCACAAGACGAGGCACCCGAGCCGACATTGGGAGCTCTCCACCCCAAGATGGCCCTCGGACCAGCAGGCGCCCGAGGAGCCCCCAAGATGCATTCAGAAGTCCCCTGAGAAACCGAAGCCGCCAGGAGATTCCAAAAAGGCCCCCAAGAAACCCTCAAGATGCCTCCCAGAGGCCTCCCGAGAGACTCCAGAGAAGACCGTCCAATAGGCTCCCAAAAGACCTCCGAGGGTACCGCAACAGGCCTCTAAGAGGCCGCCTCTTCCAATTGGACTGGGCCGAATGTGGTTCGGAAGTTTACCGCCCAAGATGCCGTAAGAGAAATCCCTCGGTCTGAAGAGACCGAGGTGATACACGCAGGAGTGCGCCTCGGAAAGCGAAGCGATTGGGCCAGGGTGGTCCTACCCAGGCCATATCGGAGCCTGCTGGAATTCCTCATGCGGTACCCCGCCAACCTGTTGCCTGGCAACGAAGGAGCCAGGATCATGCCAATACAACTTGGGCCATGTCAGAAAGACTGCAGCCAATACGACCCAAGTGGCTCATCAGAGATCAACGAGGTCCGCACCAAAAACCGCTCCTGGGAGCGATACGGCCACGGTGACACACGCGGTGTACACCAGACTGCTGTCCTGAGAGCACGGCAGCAACGGCAGTCCCACAAGACGGGAGTGGTTCATCCTTCACTGTGCCTGAATCATAAGCACCCCATCCCCCACCTGACCGGCCACAAACCTAGGGCAATGCCAACATCCCCCCACCATCCCTTACAAAAATCCCATACAGTATGAGCTCGATCACAAGAAACCTTCCACAAGAAACCCAACCCTGAGACCCCAGGGCGTCCACTGACGTCCGCTGGCTTTAGGTGTGGGAACGTCACGATTCCCATAGCAAAAGCATCGAAACCCAACAGACCCAGGGCACCCTGGAGGCAAGCAGGGTGTTTTTTGGCATGGGTTCCAACTGTACAAGTGACTGGCACCAAAATCTGGATCATGCAAGGACGCCCCGCGATCCCTTTGCCTCGGTTCTTGACAGGTACGGCGAGGGGGGGAGCGGCATATCGCCTGATTTGTGAAATGCCACACACACACATACACACGCACACACACACACACACACACACCACCAGCCCGTGCAAAAAAGGAGCATGCGCACTTTGAACGAAAATCTGGATCATGCGCACGCGCCCCGCGATCACTTTGCAGAGGTTTGTGACAGGTACGGCGGGGGGGGCGCCCAGCGATCACTTTGCGTTTTTCTACACGACTGCTGGGGGGGCACCAGATTGCCTGCTATGTACAAAACCAACCCCCACACACCATCCCTTGCACAAAACAATGTTTGAAACAGGCCCTTTGCACCAGCCGCGGGAGCCGGGCCCTGACGGCGAGCCTGTCAGGGCGCGGCCGCCAGGCCGCTTGGGGAAGCTCGCCGACAAGGCGAGGCTGAAGGAGGCCATGCAAGCGGGGGCCAAGGGGAATGATGAGGGAGGAGCAGGGAGGAGCAGGGGGGAGCAGAAGGGAGCAGGGAAAAGCAGGGAGGAGGACGAAGGATGAGGAAGAGGAGAAATCAGGATGAGGATGGGGATGAGGATGAGGATGGCGATGGGGATGACGATCATGTGCGCGCCCCGCGATCACTTTGCATGGGGTTTTGACAGCCGATTGCCTGCCGTGTGCACCCCCGCCGTCGGGACGGCCCTCGGGACAGAAATCCCAGCGCCGTGGGAACGGCTCCGCCGCGCTCTCAGGCGTGGGAATGTTGCAACGCTGCAGGACACCATCGGGGCAACCATCGGTTCGTGATGATGATGATGATGATGATGACGACGACGATGATGACGATAACAATAGCAATGACAATGACGAGGACGATGGTGATGATGCTGATGGTAATGAAGGATGGTGATGATGATACTGGAACGATGACGATTACGATGATGATGGTGGTGATGATGGCGATGCTCATGATAGTAATGACGAAGATGACGGTGGTGATGCTGATGCTGATAATGATGGTGATGAGTGTGATGATGCTGCTGCTGATGGCACTGATGAGATTGATGACGATGCTGGTGATGATGGTGGTGATGATGATTATCTTTCTGCTACAAACCAGAAGGATGGCTGCGACAGCCACCTCAATTTACATGCTCGGCTGCTCTGCTGCAGGGCCACTTCTCCGTTGGTTAAGCACCCATGCCAAAAAGAAACCAAGAGCCAAGTCGCCTGCGGAACGAAGCAAAAATGATGACCCACCATGCTGAACGGGAGCTGACCTCAACGGGGTCAGACAAGTCACACGCGCGGCGACGACCTGCACGCACAACTTCTGGCAAAACAAAACTGGTGAACTCACCCACAAAAAAAAACTGGATAACTACCTGTAAAGACCCTGCAAAGATAAACAACCTACTCAACGTCGGTTTCCAGATCTTCAGGGAAGCCTGCATCATCTACTCATCCCAGCTGCAGGAGAACATCCCAGAAGCACTGGATCATATCCCCCTTGGCGCGGGGGGGCCCGCCCTCGCAATTGCGCTTGAGAATCGCATCGAGCTGCTTGACAACACCAGGATTCGACGACCACGATATGATGAGGAACTCACGTACCTCCTGGAAATTGCCCGTCGCCAACATGCACGCAGTACCCCGCATTGTTTTGACGATGCACTGGTGCCGAAACAACACCATCCACAACCCGGCCGCCCGTGGCAGGGGCATGCGGCGGCGGCTGAAGAGGGAAAGCTCACGGCGAGAATGAACACGCTGCAAACCCTTCACGCGGACCTGCTGGGACCGCGATCGCAAAGAGAGCCCGTATAAGCCTGGGGCCCACAACAGTCGTCAAAATCTCACCCCGGCGCTCGTAGTCCTCGTCACGCGACACCACCTGCCCCCGCTCTCGGAAGCGGGCGAACTGCGGGCACCGCTGGGCAAGGAGGCGCTCTGCACAGCGAAACTCCTCCTCCGAGTCAGGCGAGTCTTCGCAGCAACGGCAGCCACGAGCACGGCCCCCCAGCGACCGCGATCCTCACCGCGACCCCCAAGATCACCACGGCGGCCACGATGATCATTCCATCCACGCGGCTGCTTGTAGGGCGAGCCACCGTAGCCGCATCCCTTGCCAGAACCACTGCCAATGCTTCTACCACCATCGCCCTTGACGTCACCGTTGCACGCGGGCGGCTAAGATCCACCGACGTCGAACATGAACATTGCACCGCACTTGGGAAAGCCACAATCGACGAGCACTGAGCACAGATGGCGACGGTGGCAAGGATAGAACAAACTTGGTGATAAAAGCCATCGGACATCCAAGCTTCAGAAGCTCGAGAGCGCACTCCACGACAACGATCGACATCAGAGCCCGAGATAAGCAAGCCGAGCGAGCAGAAGCTAGCTCACTGAGCAGCGGGGCTCGAACACGCGCGAATGAGCATGGTAAACGACCCAGTCAAGGCATAAGAACACTACGATGGCACTTCGAGGCCCCGTAGATCCAGAGACGCTGTTGATTTTTTGAAATCCAGCTACGCGACCTCGAATATAGGCGACATCCCAGATTCACCCATTCTATTACTTCACCATCAGGAAAGAGACACCCAAAAATCTCATCGCGTCGGACACCCCGTGGACTGAAACGCAACAGATACAGGCTCAGAAAACATATTTGCCACGAAAATCTTCATGCAGGCGGGACAATAACAGAGACGAAAGGACATCTGAACATCCACATGCCTACGCCACTTCAGAGCTGCTCCTATAGGTGGATATGACCAGAAATCAAGAGCCCCTAACTTCGCCACATTCCCCAGCATCAGGAATTCTTCATGCGCAAGACGAACAGAGACGGCAGCACTACTGATAGATCCCCCAATGCATAATCCCAGAAGCTCACAGACTAGGTTCCGGGCCACGACAAAACTACATGCAAGACCTGCTAGAAGGGTTCTCCGCAAGGTCTCCAGGGGTAGGGCCCGCCAGGCACGACTCCAGGAACGAGCGGCGGCCATAGCCCTATACTGCTTGCACCTCGCAATCACAATGGCGCCAACACCTGCGACTGCACTGAACTGGCACTCTAACCACAACCGCGCTGGCAACGCACTTTCAATGCGACAACTCTCAAACGCCTGATCCGCAACGAAAGTCGAGACCTGGAGGCAGCCACGCAACTAGCAGCCACAGCGCATGCAGCACCCATCGGGTGCAGGTGCCACCAGTAACTGAAGGCCCTGCTTCAAAACCCTGCCAGTGTCACCGACGTCCAGGATCCCGCGCCCTGCGCCTGAGATTTTCCAGAACATCATGAATAGCCCGACCGATATCCCCCCGTGACCCCGCGAAGGGAATATACGATACTTCAATAATTCTGCGCGCGAATGCGTCGTGCGGCCGCGCCCCCAATCGCCGCAGTAAAGGAAGCACTTCGACATGAGACAGGGAAACGAGTGTAGGCGGCGAGGCGGCCTGGCGCATGAAGCCCCGCGCATGGGCCAGGAGCTCAGGAAGGCCCGCCTGACCATGCGCCCCACGCCAAGCTAGAACATCACGAGGGCGCAATACCGCCACAAGCTGGCGCCCGCTGTCATCTGGTGGACCATGTAGGGACCAACCGCACCGCGCTCAATCACCCACGCTTTCGTTGAATCCTTGCCGCCCCACGCCAGAGCACCACGCAGGCGAATGACATCCTGCTAACAGGCTTCCAGCTCCGCCCGCGGTCCAGGGCGCACTGGAACAGGCAGAGCTTGAACCTCCGAACCCAGGGCATGACGAATGCGTCGCTGGACACGAGGATGAAGCCGACGTCGATGACTCCACGTCTGCCACGCGCTTTGCAACATCCGCCGCAGACGTGGAAGGGAAGGACACGCAGGTAACCCCCATGGCCCAAAGTGCGAAGCTCGCATGGCAGAGCCCCCGTAGAACACGCTTGACGTTAAACTTGTCGGACCGAACAATACCCTCCGCCGGCAAAACGCTCAAGTGATCACCAAGCCACCGGGGAGCAGGTTCACAGCGAACTTATTGCAAGGCAACCTGGACCGCCTGCGAAGCAGGTGCAGACGCCGAACGAGCTCGCGAGGTATGACAATGGGCCCGACCGCAACAGGTGGCAAGCTAAGACGCTGACAAAGTGTATTATGGAACGACTTTGCTGCACAGTGAGATGCGACATCACCCATGCGGATCTCGATATAACCAGCAAGCTCGATAACCTACTCGGCTTTTTGCCACTGAAACCACGACTCAGGGAACTGGGCGCAAGCATCCTTCGAAGCACAACATGACAACCGCATGCTCAGGTGGAGAGGGTTGCGACGCAACAAATTCAGTGGTCCAAACATACACGCGGAAGGAATCATACACCGCATGTGGAAAAAAAAAAAAAAAAAAAAGGCACCACTTCCTGAAACTACCTCGAATATTCGACGGATGTGTACATGGACGCGATGGTTTTTTCCGCAAAACATCCCGAAATATGGTAGTTGTCCACGCCGAACCCGCGGCCTTGGAACGAAAACGAGGAAAAGGTCTCGCCCGCGGCTCAGCTCGGTCAAGACGCACGCGAAAGCCCGAGCGCCATCACAACCAGCACCATTAGAACCAGGGCGCAACATCTGAACGAGCGCTCTCTCAGGAGTCAACGCCTGCCCGACCGCAGGGCACCAAACAACAAGCATGAAACCAATGCTACCAACAGACTTCCGAAGTGAAACGCGACGCGGCAAGTCAGAATCTCGTCGTGAATCAATGCCAAGACGGGCCTTGCAATGTTCAGCGCAACGCCCAGGGAGACCTGGTCACCCTCTCGGCCGAGCAACGCTGGCGTCGCCAAGGCACAGACCACTGCGTCAAAATAGAACAGACACTGCAGCACCAGACCCTGCCGATTGTAATAATGTTTATTCTTGGAACTGAAACCACTCGAGGGTGTCAAACTTAATCCAGAAAGCCGTCTCACTCGGCAACGCCATTAATACACGCCTCGCCCACTGCGGACACTTGGGCGCTAATAGTGCAGCGCGGTGCGGCTGGGCTAGTGCCAAGCTGCGCGCGAGAAGAGCAAGAACCAGATGACCCTCGCGGCCACGCCGACCAACCCGCAAATGATCTGGAACAATCGCCTCCAAGATATGATACAGGGCCTCACGTGGCAGGAACGTCATTCACGATGACCCTCGAGCATGCCCACTGAGCAACAACAGAGGAAGAAGCATCGCCTGGATGGGAAAGGTGCCCCAGCATCGGCTGGGCAACGTGCCGAGCCCAGGCGCTGCGCAGAGTAGGACGAGGCCATCGCGCCGCGGTGGGCATCGGGATCCCGGTGGCCGTTCGCGGTGATCTGGGCACCCCCAGAACGCCCTTGGCGAGGCGCAGCTGCTGGAGCGCACCCCGAGGCTGGAAAACCGCCGAGAACCGACGACGACGACGCCCGAAAACCGACGACGACGACGACGCCCAACAAAGGGCACCGCAAAACCAAATCGGGCATCGCACTGGCCCGGCCGCGTTCCAAGAGTACACGGTACAGACGCACTCTGAAAGAGAAGGTGTTCAGCTCGATGCGCCAGGATGCACAGCCCAATCGCGCTTCGCGCATTTGCTGTACACTCAAACTCACAGAAGCGGAGGTACACGGTACAGGTTCAGATAAATGTTCAAGCAACGCTGCTGATTGAAAAATGCAATAGAAGGAGAGGATGAGGCAGAACGGATATCCCCTCAAGCAGCACTGGTAAACTAAAACCTCTTGAGCCTAGTAGGCAGGGGCTCAAGAGGGAGGAAAAGAGGGACGTGCACGGCTCAGATGATGATGACGACCCTTTTTGCCAAAGGGGCCGTGCCGCTCCCTGTGCTGGCGCCCAGCGCTCCACGCGCCGGCGCCGTCTTCGGCCACGCGCAGCGGGCCACGCCGCGCCGCCGAGGCACTGTAGTGCCAGGCGGCGCTGTAAAAGTCCAGAAAAGGGCGGGTAGGGAGCCCTGCGGGGCTCCCAGGGTGGGCCAGCTTGGCCTTAGAAAGGCTTGAGCCGCGGAGCGGCGGTGAAGAGAGAGGGAGAGAGAAAGGGCAAGCAAGAGGCAAGGGCAGGAGCAAGGGAACCGCAAGTGGAAGCCCGCGCCAGTTCTGGAGTCGGGGAGATCCATCAGTTTTACCAAACATCCTAGATATCCCCTCAAGCAGCACTGGTAAACTAAAACCTCTTGAGCCTAGTAGGCAGGGGCTCAAGAGGGAGGAAAAGAGGGACGTGCACGGCTCAGATGATGATGACGACCCTTTTTGCCAAAGGGGCCGTGCCGCTCCCTGCGCTGGCGCCCGGCGCTCCACGCGCCGGCGCCGTCTTCGGCCACGCGCAGCGGGCCACGCCGCCTCCTTCCCCCTGCGAGCGCTCCACCACGCCGAACTGGCTGTAGTGGGACGCGTAGCCGCCGACCTTGTCGGCGTAGAACAGTCCTGGCATCCGCGGCAGGCCGCCGCGTCTGCCCAGCAAGGTGGGTCCGCAGGCGCAGGGCGGCAGGCCGCCGGCGCCCGCGGTGGTTCTTCGTGCGCCCTAGGCAGCAGCCCTGGCTGGGCTGGCTGCCGGCGCCCCCGTAGCCGCCACCGCCGTCCCCCATGACGGCACTGCCGGTTGCCGGGCCGGCCGGCGCTCTTGCCCTCAGGCGCCAGCTGCCGCCGCGCCGCGCCCAGCTGCTCGCAAGCGCAAAGTTGAGCGCGGGCGCCAGGCTGAGCTCAGCCGGCGCCGCGCTTCCGCTCGCACGGCGTATGCCGGCGGCGGTGGTTCCCACGCGCCCCGCGCGGCAGCCCTGGCTGGGCTAGCCGCCGGCGCTTCCTCGAAGCCGCCACTGCTGCCCCCTTGGCGGCACTGCCGGGTGCCAGGCCGGCGCGGCGCCTGCCCACGGGCAGCCTGGCCGCGGCACGCGCCCAGCCGTTCGCAAGTACGAAGCTGATGCGGGCGCCAGGCTGAACTCAGCCGGCGCCACGTGGCCGCTCGCACGGCGGTTGCCGGCGGCGGTCCCTTGCTGCCCGCTCGGCCGCTGGCCGAGCCCGCACCCTAGTCACGGTGCGGCCTCTGCTCCCCTCCACGGGGCCATCCTGATGACCCGCGGTGCCCTGACGGGGCCATCTCCCGCGTCACCTCGTTGGCCCGGCGGAAGCCCTGGGTCTCGTGCACGTACCTCACGCCATTGTAGTGCACCGGGCCCATCACCCCTGCGTCGCAAAACGTCCTCTGCGGCTGCTTGGGAGGCTTATGCACCTTGGGCGTCTGCTGCGCGGCGGCCTGCTGCACGGCTGGCCCCTGCCTACCCTCGTCCTCCTTGGCCATCTTGCAGCAGCAGCCACCAATCACCCCGATGCCTGCTGCAAGCAGCACTGCGATCGTGGCACCCACCTTCATCGCCGTTCCCACCGGGACAATGATCGCCACCGTACCCATCCGCGGCTCCCAGCGAAGCATGGCCCCCTGGGCCTTGCCGTCAACAGTCGCCACTTCTCGGCTCTGTACCTCTCCGGCTGCTGTCGTGAGCGCCGTCGCCACCAGCGCTGCGCACAGCATGCCTGCGCAGGGGACGCGGATCCTGCAGCTGCTGCCGCGCCTGCGGGCCGCTCCTCTGCGCCTTCGCTGCTGCTCGCGCCGCCATGCAGCGCTCAGCAGCACGGCTGCCAGTAGCACCCCCGCCGCCATCGCCCAAGCTCCCAAGCCGACCGGGAGCACGAGGATCATCAGATTCTGACTCTCCACCGGGCTGACCTTGAGCACGTAGCCGTCTGCGCTGCCAGCCGTAGCGGCGAGCGTCGTCATGGTCAGCGCTGCTTTGGGCCAAAGCGGGGTCGGGCTCCTGCCTGCACGGCGCGCGCCCTCGGCCCCATGGGCCGGCGGCGCCGTGAGCTCGGACACATCCGTCGCCATGTTGGTCGAGATGCCGCGCATGGGCTCGTGGCTCTCCCACAGGTACCCGTGGAAGCTATCGGAGGCCCAGCGCCCGAAGCGCTTGACGCGCTGCAAGTCGTCCACGGCGTGGTACATCGCTGTCGCGCCCCCGATGCGGAGGCTGTGCGAGCCGATCTCCTCCTTCCGCAGCCCGGCGGCAAGCCCTGCGATCGTCAGGTAGTGCTGCACCTCCTCGCGACGGATGGGCGCTCCGCTCGCCCAGCGGAAGAGTGGGAGCTCCTCCTCGCTCCCCCGCAGCCTCTGCGGGTAGTGCCGCTCCAGCTGGCGGAGTGCTGCCACGGGGCACAATGATGTGCCCGTCTCGTACTGGTTCCGTACGCACCCCACGTTGTACTGGTCGGTCTTCGAGGAGGTGATGTGGAGCACCGCCTCCACCGCGTCCTTGAAGGCACAGGGCTTGTTGTCGCCACTGCGGCCCGTGACGTCCACTCCACGCACAACGCGCTCTCGACTCCATGTCTTCCCGGGCTGGACCAGGTACTCGGACGCCCTCAACATGAAGAAGAAGGCCACCGCCACGGCGGCCCACAGGACAGCGGTGTCCGCCTCAGGGAGGTCCGACTGGTCCTTCAGGAAGCCCTGAAGCCACAGGAGCATACGAGGCGTCACTGGCCGCTTCCTCCCGCTCGGCCCTTGGCCTCTCCGGAGGCCGGCGAGCGTGGACCAAAGACGGCCTCGGTGGAGTAGAGGATCTGGGTACCCGACCACGAGGTGGGCGAAGCGCACTGCGAACAACTTCTGTTTTACCGTACCCTCCGTGCGCTTCAGCACCTTAGCCAACACGATGACGAAGCCCAACAGTGCCTCCTCGTTGGCGTGTCGCTCCTCGCGGTCGCGTCCCTCCAGCCAGGGCGACTCCCCTTGGGCTGCTCTGAAGCTCTGCCACTGCTTCCAGCCGGTCTCGTAGCCAGCGCGGGTTCCCTCGGACAGTCGCAGCATCAGCGCCTCACGCTTCTGCTCCTCGATCCACCGGCCGTAGTCGTCCCCTCCCAGCATCGGGTGGTCCGGCAGGGCGATGGAGGCACGAGCGCGGCCCAGGGCGACCGGCTTGACCAGGCCCTGGGTCTCCACCTTCTTGCCCCGGTTGGGGCTCTTCTTCCGCCGCTTCTTGGGGATGTTGACGACTGCGTCCAGGTCCACCTCCTCCGCGTCGGGGGGGGGCTCGGGGCCCCGCACGAGGTCCTCCTCGATGGCCTTGAAGCGGACGCCCTGGCTCTTGCGCCTCGCTTTATGGACGTCGTCGCTCAGTACCCCAGCATGCTGGTTGTCCTCTGGCCTGTTAGCTTTCACCTGGAGCTCGCTCCGCGCCCATGCCCTGAGCCACCGTCGGGTCGTCTCCCAGGCGGCCGTTTCTGCGGGATCGTGGCAGCCGCCTGCCCGCTGGGTGGTCTGCGACAGTGCGTCCGCAGCAGAACCAAGTACAGCTCTCGCCGTCTCTGGCGGCAGGGACCTCGCCGCTTCCCGCATCAGGGTGGCCTCGGAGTCGCCTCGGGCTCGTCGCTGCACCCACGACGCCTCGTCGCCTCCTTGCACGATCCAAACTTCTTCCGGCGACAGCGCCCTGATGCGCCCGCCACTGCGTCCTGGGACGTGGATCAGGGTTCCTCCCGGTCCGCCCGGGCCCTCAGCGGGCCAGCGAACCGTGCCGATCGGGCCGTCGACTGAGCAGACCAGTTGCTTGGTGCCGGCGATCTTGATGTGGCCGATGCCCTTGGGCAGTGTAGGGTCGGAGCCCCCACGAGCTGCAGGGTCCCAGGTGACGCTCCCCTCGTCGTCGAGCCAGTGGTGACAGCCTTCGCTGGGCTTGTCCTTCAGCGCGTGCTTCACTCCATGGGGACAGCGGCGCGCCGGCGGCATACGCATGCCCGCCAGGCTAACGCCTGCTGGCCCCTTGCCCGCCACGATCAGGCTCCGAGCTCGAGCTGTCATGTCGCCGTAGTGGGTGCAGACGACCTCCAGATCGTACACGCGGTACCCCAGCTTGCGCAGCACCTTGACCACGCGGGTCAGGTCGAGCTTGCCCGGGGCGTCGACCACAACAACTTGTGGCCTCGCCCTGGTAATTGAGGATGCCAACTTCTCGACTTCAAAGCCCTTCGGGTCCAGAGACAGCGTGCACATGATCCAGTCCACCCCCGTGGAGTCGCCCGTGGTCAGCTCGCCACCGAGCTGCTCCCAGGCTCGCCCGTAAGTCCCCAGTGGGATTCCCAGCTCGAGGCCCCGGCGCCCTGTGAGGGCGAGGTTGCGTGGCACCGCTGCTGGGGTCCCCAGCGCCCGATGCCGGAGCGCTGACTCCGCAATGGGCCCATCTTCTCCAGGTAGCCGCAGGAGGTGCTCCTTGGCCTCGGCCAGCATCCTCCCCCATTCCTCGGGCGGCTCGATACGGGTCCACCCTTTGCGAAGAAGCTCGGAGTGGACCTTCTTGGCCTCTTCCCGCGACAGCCAGTCCGCGATGTCGTTGTGGTAAGTGCGTATGTACAGCGCGGTCGTGCTGAACCCGTAGCAAGCCTCCAGGCGCTGGACGAGGCGAATGAGGTGCCGTGCCAGCGGGTGCTTGGGCCGCCTCCTGGAAATCCACGACCGCACGTTCATGTTGTCGGTGACGTAGAAGACCAGCTCGCCTTGCCACTCGCTACCCCTAGCGGCAGCTAGGGCTACAAACGCGAGCAGCTCCACGATGGCGATCGCCCAATCTTTCTCGGCCCCTGGGTGGCCCAGCACGTCCTCCAGCTGGCGTAGGAGCGGGGCGGCGTCCACGGCCATGTAGTGAGGTGGCATCGCTTTGCTGCCGGCCACTGCCCGCCCCCAGTCGATGCTGCCGATGGTCGTCGTGGTTGCGTCCCCCCCAGTCCATCTCGTCCGGGCGGCGGCCCCTGGGAGTGCCAGGCGCTCGCGCGGCCCTAGACAGGAAATGAAGCTCGCCTCGAAAGTGGACGCCCAGGCCTCGGGTGCGTCGAAGAGCACCCGCAGCAGCTCGAGGGTCTGGCCCCACTCGTCCCAGGCAAGGGCGACCTCCTCAGCGCTACCTCGGGGTTCCGCCCAGGCTGCGCTGAGCCCACCGCCGAGGAGGCGGTCAATGACCGGCAGCTCGGGCTTGATAGCTGGCTGCGTAGCCACCCAGAACTGGGCCGACCCCCTCAGCTCCTGGACGACTTTGATGGGAACCCGTCGGCATCCATAGCGAAGCTCGTCGATCGCCAAGAGGTGGGCGGCTTTCACGCACTTGGGCTCGGGGAGCCTCGAGCGCTGCTTGTCTACATCCAAGTATAGGCCCCAGACCAGCTGCTCTGCCTGGAAAGTGCCCTCCTCTGCCATCTTGTCGACGTTGATCGCGTCGTCGCCCCAGACGCGCCGCATGCTCGCGTCGCAGTCGGCTGCGCTGAGCCAGGGCCGAAGGCCGACCAGCGGCTCGACCAAGACGCCGTCGTCCATCAGCCACTTGAACGACCAGCGCACTGTGTCGTTGACCGCTGGGTCTGGTGGGCGGCGCCGCTCGTGGTCCCACTTGGCACTCCAGGCGAACGCCATGTACTCGCCCGGCGACCCCGACCACCCGAAGACCATCACGCAGTGGATCATGATCACGCGCGTGGTCAGACCCACGGCGTCGCCGGGGAGGGAGGTGCCAAACTCGGCCACGTCCTCGTCGCGCACCCAGTGCCACTTGAAGGCCCGCGACACGTCCTGCTTGGCTATCACCTGCGGGACGCCCGGGTGGCGTGCGGACCACCAGAGTGACAGGCGCACAAGAGCTTCGTGCTTGGGCTGGAGCGCTGGCGGATGCAGCTCTTTGGGCGAGTCTCCATTGGCAACCCTCATATCATGTATGGGGCGTCCCTCGCTGCTCACTGTGCGGTCCGGCAACATCTTAGGCACACGCCCTGACGGGCTCTCGATGAGCTCGGAAGCGGACAGGGCGGCCTCGGCCTCCAGAGTGGCCCAGAGCACAGCGCCGTAGGACGTGTCCTTCCAGGCCTTGGCGTACATCTCCAGGGCATGGTCCCTCGCGGAAGCGTGGGGCTTGGCTATAGTCCGGCGCCTGGGCTGCTGCCTCCGAACGGGGGCGCCCCTGCTCGCCATCTCCTGGAGGTACAGCCGGTGATCCTCCTCGAGCGCCTCGCCGAACTCGGGATCGAGCACTCCCCCGAGCGGGTTCCCGAGGGCGAGCCCCCGTTCCTCGCGGAGCCTCGCTGCTGCTGCCTCCACGCTCCCTGCGGCGAGTAGCAGGCGGTTCCCCAGGTCCGTCACCTCTTTCACCAGCTCGGGAGCAAACTCAGCATGCTCCAGGCACCAGTGCAAGTACTCCTTGGCCTCGGGGGTGCCAGGCCGGGGTGTCACCGGCGACGATCGACTCTCGTCCTGGTGTGCCTCCGCACAGCCCTTCTGGTGCGCGCCTCGGCGGGTGTCCGCCGGCGGCACCTCAGGGCCTCCGCACCTGCGCCCGGGATCCCTCGGGTCCGGGGCGGAGCCGCGCCCCCGGCTCTCATCCTGGGGCGACCTCGCTCGCAGCCGGCCTCGGGTGTCAGGGGCCATCGTCTCGGAGGCAGATGACTCTGAGTCGCCAGGAGTGCCCCCGGGGGGCTTCAGTCCCCCAGAGGGGGCTGCTCCTCCACTCCGCCGGCGGCTGCGGCTGCGAGCGCTTGGGACATCCCGACCCTCGTACTCCTCGACGTAAGTCTTCTCAGTCGCGACGTAGATGGGGTCCAGGATTCCACCACCGGCCTGTTCGTCTCGTGGAATGCCTAAGCTCGTCATCTTGAGCTTCAACGTCTCGTGCTCCTCCGCGTAGCGCGCCAGGATCTCGCCGAGCTGGCGAGGCTCCGGCGGCAGGGATGGGTCCGTCGGGTCGGCCCCGGGATATGCCTGCATCAAGACGTCGCTGATCTGCCCGATCCCGTTCAGATAGATATCAGCATGCTGCAGGTCGTGGCTCTTGCCACCCCTCCGCACGTCGTTGAAGTTCTTGACGAATCGTCGAGCAGCGTTGCACTTATGGACCCCCCCACGGCAGGCTACGCCCGGGTGCGCCTCGGCAACCCGGCGTCCCATCTCCTCCGAGGTGGTCTCTGGGTCCTCCTCCGCCTCGGGCGGAGGAGGGGCCTCCGTGGGCACCTGTGGGCTGTGGGGCTCTGGGGGTGCGCTGGAGGCCCTCTGGTCCTCGCGCTCCCGCCGGCGCGCCTCGCGCTCGAGCCGGGCAGCGCGGCGGGCTTGGACCTCGTTGCGCCTGATCTCCAGCTGTCCTACCACGCGCGCCGCGCTCAGCTCCTGGTCGCCGCCCTCGCTCGCTGCTCGGGCATGCTGCCCCTGAGCTTCAGCGAGCTGTTCCTCGACTCGCATCAAAGCGCCTGAACTCCTCGAAGTACCACCGCTGGACGGGGGTACCGAGCTCGCTCGGGCGCTGCCCGCTGCTGCCGCCACTTCGCTGAACGTTGGGGCTGGCTGGCGGCCACTGCCGGTTGCTGAGCTCGCTGCGGCCCCGCTCGGCCTTGCCGGCGCTGCTGCTGCTGCTGCCGCTCTATCAGCAATCCTGGCCGTGACTCTCCGCTGACCTTCCTGGGCTGTGGCACCAGGTGCGGGTTGTTGGTCCCGGTTCCACCGGGGGCTCCAACTGGTCCATTCCTTGGGCGGCTTCAGCGTGGCCCACAGCAGCAACTTCTCGCCGGGGCGCACCGCTTCTTCGTCGTCGAGAGGTGGCCCATGTGCCCCTGCAGTATCGTCATCCTCTGTGTACTCGAAGAGGTACAACTGGTCGGCGTCGAAGAAGCCCCCGGACAGTGTCTCGGCGACCCTCAACCTTGCCTTAACCTCTCCAGCCTCGAACGGGCCCCCCTTGAGCAACACCCACTGGTCCCCCTGCTGCGGGACGAAGACCCGCACCGGGCTGGCCCGCGACG
>CAUYUJ010000702.1:0-50000 GCA_963575745.1 Prorocentrum cordatum
GTAGGATGCGCGCGCGACAGTCGACCTGTGCATCCGTGTTTCAGCGGCACCGCGTTGCGCTGCGATGTCGTACTCACGCGCGCTACGCGCGCAACAAAAAAGCTGTTCCATCACGCGCGTGGCGGTTCTGATGTGTGCCCACGACGCGGACAACGCAGGGCCGCTGGGGCGCGCCCATCCAATGTGGCGGCGCTCCTTGTTCGCACTGCTGAATTCAACGCGCGACGTGCAGTTGGCACGCGCGCTTGCGTGCCTGCAATCGCGCTCTGGCGTGGCGCGCGCTGCACTCCGCTTGGCCACCCCCAGCGCAGCGCGACTAGTCTGCTAACCAAAAGCGGCGAGCGCAGAGGGTGCTTCTTCATATTCCAACCCAGCATGTCGGTGACCGCACGCGTGCGATGCAGCACCCGCCATGCCCGCGTCGACGCGAACGCGCGCATGGGTCGGGGGGGGCATCACGGGCCCCCTGCGCTCCGCCATGGGATGGGGCACCCGTGCACAACGTGCATGTTTGGAAGCCCACGTGGTCCGCAACAGCGAGGGTGGAGAAGTGCGTTTTCTAGAAAACGCGCGGGCGTTCTCCTGTGTCTCTCTCAACGCCATGCTCTGCCAAGGCCGACGGGCGCGCCCGCGCGAGCGCGGGCGTACGCGTGCGCCGCGATGATCTGTGCGCCGTGGTATAAGCGTTCGTGAGCCGAGTTGTGATATGGAGAACCAGGGCGCAGCGCGTTCGGGCGCCACTTGGCCATTGACGACCAACGTCGCAACGCCCCCATCCTGCCCGAGCCGAGCCCACCGTGCGAGCGCCGACGCGCGCATTTGCGCGCGCGCGATCTCGCGCGCGTCCCATGTAGACTGCGCCGCGCAATGGCCGCGTGCGAGCCCAGCGCTAAGGTGGATGAGCCTGCGGTGCGCGCGAGCGGCCCATGAAGCTCGCATGCCATCGCTGAGCTCGGTGCGCGTCCTACCCCTGGTGGCGAGCCCCCCCCGCCCCCCGCTCGCGACGCCGCGCAATGCCAGACGCGCGCGCTCTCGCGCGCGGCGCGCGGCGCCAGTCGCTGAAAGTGAGCGCGCCGTACCGCGCATGGAGGAGTAGCGCAATCCTTGCCATGAGCACATATGGTGGCCAATCGGGCATTGCATCTGTTTGGATCTGCCAAGGCACCGAATCCGCAGACAGGCTTCGTTGCGCTTCAACGCGCGCGCGAGCGCTCGCATCGAACCCCAAGCGTTGTCTAACGCGCACCAGGTTGGCCGTGCCTTTCGACGCTAAGCGGCGGACGTTGGCGGCGACTTGTCCACGCACTGTCAGCGAACAGCGTCGCGTTTGACCATCAGCTGCAACGAAGTCGCGCTGTTCCTGCCTCAAAAGATGCATACGGCGGCGGCCCGACCGTTCGCTTATCATGTTCCAGCGCTGGCGACGTTCACGCCAAGAGCCGAGCTGGCCTCTACCAGCGCGACTCATCACAGTCAGTTGCCTCGGACAACTCAATTTCAGGACCAGACCAGGAAGGATCCACCGACGCCATGGCGTTGGTCCCTAATGTTGTCCGTTAGCTCAAATTGAATTTCTGAATTGCCAAAGGTAACTCAGCGCTTCGGGCCTTCAAGTCCAACTTTGTTGCACGACTGGACCAATAGGGTCCAGCCTTTTGCCGCTGGCAGTTCCGCGCTGGTGACGTCTAGCTCAGGCGTAGTTCAAGACTTGGTCAAGGTGGTTCAGCGCTTTCGGCGTCCTAGTTCACGCGCAGTTCAAGACTAGACCAGGGTGGATCAGCCCTTTGCCGCGAATAGTTCAGCGCTTGCGGCGCTGAGTACAGGCGTAGTTCAAGACTAGACCAGGGTGGTTCAACGTTCCCGGCGGCCTAGTTCAAGTGCAGTTCAGGACTAGATCAGGGTGGTTCAGCCTTTCGCTGCTCATAGTTCAGCGCTGGGGACGTCTAGTTCAGGCGTAGTTCAAGACTAGACCAGGGTGGTTCAACGTTCTCGGCGCTCTAGTTCAAGTGTAGTTCAGGACTAGATCAGGGTGGTTCAGCCTTTCGCTGCTCATAGTTCAGCCCTGGAGACGTCTAGTTCAGGCGTAGTTCAAGACTAGATCAGGGTGGTTCAGCGCTTTCGGCGTCCTTGTTCAAGTGTAGTTCAGGACTAGATCAGGATGGTTCAGCCGCGCATAGTTCAGCGCTGGAGACGTCTAGTTCAGGCGTAGTTCAAGACTAGATCAGGGTGGTTCAGCGCTTTCGTTGTCCTAGTTCAAGTGTAGTTTCAAGACTAGATCAGGGTGGTTAAGACTTTCGCTGCTCATAAGTTCGCGCTTGCGCGTTTAGTTCAAGCGTAGTTCAAGACTAGATCAGGATGGTTCAGCGCTTTCAGCGCCCTAGTTCAAGTGTAGTTCAGGACTAGATCAGGGTGGTTCAGCTTTTCGCTGCGCCTAGTTCAGCGCTGGTGACGTCTAGTTCAGGCGTAGTTCAAGACTAGATCAGGGTGGTTCAGCGCTTTCGGCGTCCTAGTTCAAGTGCAGTTCAGGACTAGATCAGGGTGGTTCAGCCTTTTGCTGATCATAGTTCAGCGCTGGAGACGTCTAGTTCAGGCGTAGTTCAAGACTTGGTCAAGGTGGTTCAGCGCTTTCGGCGTCCTAGTTCAAGTGTAGTTCAGGACTAGATCAGGGTGGTTCAGCCTGTCGCTGCTCATAGTTCAGCGCTGGAGACGTCTAGTTCAGGAGTAGTTCAAGACTAGATCAGGGTTCGCGCGTTCAGGGGCCGCCGCATTCAAGTGTAGTTCAGGACTAATCGGGTGGTTCAGCTCTGCCGCGCATAGTCAGCGCTGGAAGACGTCTATTTCAAGGCTAGTTCAAGAATTAATCAGGGTGGTTCCAGCGCTTTCGCGCCTAGTTCAAGTGTGTTTCAGAGACTAGATCAGGTGGTTTCAGCCTTTTGCGATATAGGTTCAGCGCTGTCGCGTTTGTCAAGCGTAGTTCAAGCTAGACCAGGGTGTTTCACGCTTCAGCGTCCCTAGTTCAGTGAGTTCAGACTAGCCCAGGTGGTTCAGCTTTTCGCTGCGCATAAGCCTTTCGCTGCGCATAGTTCAGCGCTGGTGACGCCTAGTTCAGGCGTAGTTCAAGACTAGATCAGAGTGGTTCAGCGCGTTGGGCGCCCTAGTTCAAGTGTAGTTCAGGACTAGATCAGGGTGGTTCAGCCTTTTGCCGCGCATAGTTCAGCGCTGGAGGCGTCTAGTTCAGGCGTAGTTCAAGTCTAGATCAGGGTAGTTCAGCGCTTTCGGCGTCCTAGTTCAAGTGTAGTTCAGGACTAGATCAGGGTGGTTCAGCCTTTTGCCGCTCATAGTTCAGCGCTTGCGGCGTTTAGTTCAAGCGTAGTTCAAGACTAGATCAGGGTGGTTCAGCGCTTTCGGCGTCCTGGTTCAAGTGTAGTTCAGGACTAGATCAGGGTGGTTCAGCCTTTCGCTGCGCATAGTTCAGCGCTGGTGACGCCTATTTCAGGCGCAGTTCAGGACTAGATCAGGGTGGTTCAGCGCGTTGGGCGCCCTAGTTCAAGTGTAGTCCAGGACTAGATCAGGGTGGTTCAGCCTTTTGCCGCGCATAGTTCAGCGCTTGCGGCGTTTAGTTCAAGCGTAGTTCAAGACTAGATCAGGGTGGTTCAGCGCTTTCAGCGCCCTAGTTCAAGTGTAGTTCAGGACTAGATCGGGGTGGTTCAGCCGTTTGCCGCGCATAGTTCAGCGCTTGCGGCGTTTAGTTCAGGCGTAGTTCAAGACCAGATCAGGGTGGTTCAGCGTTTTCGGCGTCCTGGTTCAAGTGTAGTTCAGGACTAGATCAGGGTGGTTCAGCCTTTCGCTGCGCATAGTTCAGCGCTGGTGACGTCTAGTTCAGGCGTAGTTCAAGACTAGATCAGGGTGGTTCAGCGCGTTGGGCGTCCTAGTTCAAGTGTAGTTCAGGACTAGATCAGGGTGGTTCAGCCTTTTGCCGCTCATTGTTCATCGCTTGCGACGTTTAGTTCAAGCGTAGTTCAAGACTAGATCAGGGTGGTTCAGCGCTTTCGGCGTCCTAGTTCAAGTGTAGTTCAGGACTAGATCAGGGTGGTTCAGCCTTTTGCTGCGCATAGTTCAGCGCTGGTGACGTCTAGTTCAGGCGTAGTTCAAGACTAGATCAGGGTGGTTCAGCGCGTTCGGCGTCCTAGTTCACGTGTAGTTCAGGACATAGATCAGGGTGGTTCAGCCTGTCGCTGCTCATAGTTCAGCGCTGGGGACTTCTAGTTCAGGCGTAGTTCAAGACTAGATCAGGGTGGTTCAGCGCTTTCGGCGTCCCAGTTCAAGTGTAGTTCAGAACTAGATCAGGGTGGTTCAGCCTTTCGCTGCTCATAGTTCAGCGCTGGAGACGTCTAGTTCAGGCGTGGTTCAAGACTAGATCAGGGTGGTTCAGCGCTTTCGGCTCGTTCATGTAGTTGCAGGACTAATAGACCAGGTGTTTTCAGACTTTTTCGCTGCTCATAGTTCAGCGCTGGAGACGTCTAGTTCAGGCGTGGTTCAAGACTAGATCAGGGTGGTTCAGCGCTTTCGGCGTCCTAGTTCAAGTGCAGTTCAGGACTAGATCAGGGTGGTTCAGCCTTTCGCTGCTCATAGTTCAGCGCTGGTGACGTCCCGTTCGGGGCTAGCCCAGGGCCATGTCAAGGGCGCTCTGTGTTTCCAACGTCCTGGTGCAAGTCTGGTTCACGACAAGTTCAGGAGTGTCCTGCCGCCGTTCGCAGCTCAGCGCTGGTGGCGCGTAGCCTGGTTATGCCCTAGGGCCAATCACAGGCCGGCCAGCGCCACATGCAAAATAGCCCCCCCCCCTGCGTCAGGACCGCAGCGTCGGGTCCACCCGTCGCCGCGCGACTTTTACCACACGCGGCATCCAGGTCGGCGGCATCGGTTGCGCGTGCCGCGCTGCCAGCCCCATGCGACCTCAACAGCTGTAGTTCGGAGGCGCCGCCGCTTGCACATCGGCGCGGCAAGGCGCGCGCAAAGAAATGCACGCGCGCCGCGCGGCGGGAAACTGAGATTCTGTTTTTGGGTGGGCGCAGCAGCCTGCGCAGGGGCACGCTGCGGCCACGCCGTCAATATAGCCCAGCTGGGGCACGCCCGCAAACCCCGCGGCTTTGCAATGCCGCCGCAGCCGATTCCTTCCGCTCGCCGCGTCGAACGGCGCCCGCGCATGGCGGATCAACGCCCCCGCGCCCCCCTCGGATGCGACACCGCGCTGCAAACGAGCTGCCCATGCACGAATCGGAGAACAAACTACTTCCCAAATGGGCGCATGGAGGACAACCGCGTCGCGGGCGCCGCCAGCGCGGCACCGCGCAACAGTCGGTACCTTGCTTTGCTTGCGCGCGCAACTGCGACGCTGTAACCGAGGTCGTCGCGCCGCCCGCGTCGCCCTGGAAGCGGCCAGCGCCTGCGCCGCCCGATGCCCCCGCCCCGCGCCAATGCGGGGCGCGCCTCCAGCGGCGGGGCAGCGCCTATGTATAAGCGCACAAGGCGCTGCAATCGCAAAGCCCAACACGTCGCGCGCGCGGGGCCCCGACGCGGTCTGGCACCAGATCCGCCGTCCAAACACACGCGCCGCATACAAACTGGCTCGGGCGGAAAGTGTATGAAAACATAGGAGTTAATACAAATCTCGACCGCACAACAATTGCCCGCATACAAATTTCGACCGCGCACCCGTGGCCCGCATACACCTCCCGACGACGCAACGCATGCCCGCGCGCACTCGGCGACTACGCCGCGTTGGCCACGTCCACCCGCGCCGCGCATTCCCGCCCCACGAGCCAACCATGGCACCACCCTTCCAAGCAGCGCGTGCAAGCGCCGCAGCGCGTGGTTGCGCGGGTCGGTCTCGTGCGCACACCCTAGAGGGGGCCATATGAAGGACAGGCCCCCGCAACCATCGCAGGCGCTGGGCGGCGGCGCCCATCCCGTCGGCCGCGCAGCCACGGCGAACGCAGTCCCTGATTGCCGCGACGCCCGCGTGTCCACGCTGGCCCGCGGGCTTGCCAATTAGCGGGCCCTCTCCTGTCGCGCCAACAAACCGCTGCCCGCGCGATGGCAGCTGTTGTCGCATGTCTGCATATCGATTCGCGGCGCAGTGGCTATGGCCTTCGAAATGCCGCGACGTACGCGGCGACAGCCCAGGCGCGGTACAAAGTTCAAGCTCTTGCCGCTGCGGCCACGGCGGTACTTCTTGCGTGGCGTTTGCACCCTGTGCGGTCCAGGGGGAGCTCGGGGACGCTGGGGCACCCCGACGCAGAAACATGCGCAACGCGCTCAGGGATGACATGGCGGCAAACTCATTCCCCGTCGTGGTCCAGCACGCGCGGCATCCAAGCCAGCGGGGGCCCACGCGCGCCTTGGAACAGTTCGGCATCTGCCGCCTCGTAGACCAAGTATGAGGTCTCGGCCAGGCGGCGCAGCTTGCCACTGCGCTGAAGTTCAGCGCGGATGGCGCCCAATTCAAATGGGGCAGCGTAGGACTCGGCTTGGGCTGTTCAGCGAGAATGGCGCCCGAGGTCACGTCAACCTCAATGCTAGATTCGAATGGTTCAGCCCGTCGCGACAAGTATATCGGCGCTGGCGACGCTTAGTTCAAACTTAATCAAAAACTAACCAACAAAACAAAAAAACAAAAAAAACAAAGAAAACAAAAAAAAAAAAAACTAAATACAGAAAAAAAAAAACACAACAAAAAAAAAAAAAAAAAAAAGAAAAAAAAGAATAAACAGAAAAAAAAAAAATACAAAAAAAAAAAAAAAAAAAAAAAAAACAAAAAACAAAAAAACAAAAAAAACAAAAAAAAAGAAAAAAAAAAACAAAAAAACAAACAAAAAAAACAAACAAAAAAAAAAAAAAAAGAAAAAGCAAACAAAAAAACAAAAAAAAAAAAAAAAAAAAAAAAGAAAAGAAAAAAAAAACAGAAAGATAAAAAAAACAAAAAAAAAAGAAAAAAAGGAAACAAAAAGAGAAAAAAAAATAAAAAAAACAAGGCTGTTCGGCGCCTTGCGAATCTCTGGATGGTGTCGGAATCAAGACCCGATCAGGGTTGTTCAACGTTTTCAGCGTCCTAGTATACGTGTAATTCCAGATTGGACCAGGGTGGTTCAGCCTTTCGCCGCTCATGGTTCAGCGCTGGTGGCGTCTAGTGCAGGCGTAGTTCCAGACTGGATCAGGGTGGTTCAGCGCCTTCGGCGTCCTAGTTCAAGTGTAGTTCAATACTAGATCAGGATGGTTCAGCCTTTTGCTGATCATAGTTCAGCGCAGTTGGCGTCTAGTTCAGGCGTAGTTCAGGACTAGATCAGGGTGGTGCAGCGCTTTCGGCGTCCTAGTTCCAGTGTAGTTCAAGACTAGATCAGGTGGTTCACTATTTCGCTGCTCGTAGTTCAGCGCTGTTGACGCCTAGTTCAGGCGCAGTTCAAGACTAGATCAGGGTGGTTCAGCGCTTTCGGCGCCCTAGTTCAAGTGTAGTTCAGGACTAGATCAGGGTGGTTCAGCCTTTCGCCGCTCATAGTTCAGCGCTGCTGGCGTCTAGTTCAGGCGTAGTTCAAGACTAGATCAGGGTGGTTCAGCGCTTTCGGCGGCCTAGTTCAAGTGTAGTTCAGGACTAAATCAGGGTGGTTCAGCCTTTCGCTGCTCATAGTTCAGCGCTGGAGACGTTTAGTTCAGGCGTGGTTCAAGACTAGATCAGGGTGGTTCAGCGCTTTCGGCGTCCTAGTTCAAGTGTAGTTCAGGACTAGACCAGGGTGGTTCAGCCTTTTGCCGCGCATAGTTCAGCGCTGGAGACGTCTAGTTCAGGCGTAGTTCGAGACTAGATCATGGTGGCTCAGCGCTTTCGGCGTCCTAGTTCAAGTGTAGTTCAGGACTAGATCAGGGTGGTTCAGCCTCTCGCTGCGCATAGTTCAGCGCTGGTGACGTCTAGTTCAGGCGTAGTTCAGAACTAGATCAGGGTGGTTCAGCGCTTTCGGCGTCCTAGTTCAAGTGTAGTTCAAGACTAGACCAGGGTGGTTCAGTATTTCGCTGCTCGCAGTTCAGCGCTGGTGACGCCTAGTTGAGGCGTAGTTCAAGACTAGATCAGGGTGTTTCAGCGCTTTCGGCGTCGTAGTTCAAGCGCAGTTCAGGACTAGACCAGGGTGGTTCAGCCTTTTGCCGCTCATAGCTCGGCGCTTGCAGCGTTTAGTCCAGGACTGGGCCAGGACCACACCAGAGAGGTTCAGCCTTTGGGCGCTCGTAGCCCAGCGCTGGTAACGTCGAGTTCAAGACCAGTGCAGGGCGAGGTCAGTGTGGATATGCGCTTCGAGCGCCCCACTTCAAGATTAGCGCAGGTCTAGACCAAGGTGGCGCAGGTCGCCGCGACGGATAATGCAAAGCTGGCGGCGTCCAGTTCAGGACGCATCCCTGACTAGATCAAAATGTTAAGCGCATGCGGCGCCCTAGTTCACGTCTAGTTCCCCACTGGGTGAGGGTGGGCCAGCCTTTCGCCGCTCCTAGTTCAGCGCTGGTGACGTCTAGTTCAGGACCAATTCAGGAATGTTTCAATGTGATTCGACGCCTTGCGCGAGCCTGGATCAAGGCTACATCACGAGTCGGCCACGGCGGCCCATCCCGTCAAGACAGTCAAGCCACCGCAGGTAACGTCAGGTCAGGAGCCGCCCAGCACTGTGCAAAGGTTTGTCGGAGCCTTGCGCCTCCTGGTTCAAGTCTGGGACAGGACTAGATATGGTTGGATCAGCTGGACGCCGCTCGTAGTTCTGCGCTGGCAGCGGTTTCTCTGCAAGGGTAGCGTGGGACAAGACCAGGATGGGGCGCATGTGCGTCAGTGTTCAGTTACATGCGAAGGCTCGGGCAGGTGGTTCGGCCCTTCGCCACTGCGCAGAAAGCGATGTCGGCTCCCAGCCCAGGGGCAGCTCAAAGTGATACAAGGGCGGAACAGCGCACGCAACGGTCCAAGCCAAGTCTACAGCATAACGGGGACAACGTTGCTCGGTCATTCGGGGCGCGTAGTTTAACGCTAACGGCATCTAGCTTTGGTGCGGCCCAGGGCTAGCCCCATGCGGTTTAGCGCCTGCGCGCCTGAGCCTAAGTCTATCTCAGGAACAACCCAATGCGACGCAGGCCTGCATCTGTGATAATTCAGCGAGGACATAGCCGAGCCCAGGAACACGTCGGGGCCAGGCCAAGCCTAACCAGCGCACGCCGCGACATGCCCCACGCCGCGAACATGATTGCGGCAGGGTGGCTCATCCTTCCCAACGGACACCCTGGTGCCAGTCATGCATTATTCATGCGTGCCCAGGGGTAGCGCGGGGCGTTGCATCGCTTGCGGCGTATTGGCTCTGGCCTGGTCATGGAGGGCCCAGGGGCGTGCCCGCCGCGTGCAACTTGTGACTTAGCGCGGGCTACGCGCGGTGCAGGGGCAGCCCTTGGTCAGGTCAATTACTTGGTGCCGTGGGAACTGATTGCGCGGGTGTCGTTGCGCTGGCCTGGCGTGGCCGCGCCGCCCCGTT
The DNA here is from genome assembly GCA_963575745.1 of Prorocentrum cordatum. NCBI lineage: Eukaryota > Dinophyceae > Prorocentrales > Prorocentraceae > Prorocentrum > Prorocentrum cordatum. The sequence continues at coordinate 9,546 of CAUYUJ010000702.1, forward strand.
GCTCCCTCATTTCTTGAATCTACCAACGGCGCACACGCGCGATTGTCGGTTGTTCTCAGGGCACGGTGGCTTGACGCCTGGTTGGTGCGGCACTGGCGCAGCACCTCCGTTCTGCCCTGCACCGCTGGTTGTGCGCAATGCACCAACGCAGCGGCTGCTTGACACTTTCGCGCCTTGAGCTGGCACAACATAAGGCACGTGCGCCATGGCAACTTCGGGCCTGGCTGTCGAACCCCACTAGCAGCACTAACCTTTTTTTTACGGAGGCAGTGACGCGTGAACCGTTCAGCGGGGCACCGCGCCATACTGTCATCACATAAACGCGTGTATGCCATGCCATTGTAGCGCATGGGCCCAATCACGCCACCATGTTGCAGCGGGCGCGCGGGTTAGCACGTCTGTGTGCCAAGCCGCGGCGGCCCCGACGCAGTTTCGCAGTAACCAGCGCGCGTGCGCAATGCCCCTAGCGGGCAGCGCTTGCAAGCAGTGGCGCATCATTGCGGCACTGCCATGGGTTGATAACGCGGCAGTTCGTGCATGCAAGGTTGTTCTAGTGCGCTAGTGCGTTCTAGCCGTAGGGTTATTATGTTAATTGCGCTCGCGCGCGCGCAATTGCAGCCCCGCCTCGGCGTGGCATCGCGCCCACGTCTTGATGTGATTGGCACCGCGGCGCAATGGTGCATTACAATGTGGACTTGCAGCCCGTTGGCGCGCCAGCGCCATACTTAAGTTAGGTTCTAACGTGGTAGCCCGCCAAGTGCTTCATGTGAATACAGGCTGCTGGTGTCGCATGTGGTGGCGTTAGTGCGTGCATGCGCTGGTGCAGTTCTGCCCCAGTAGGCTCTCGCTTCGGGCCCCGAGGAACGCGCCACAGGGCACCACGCCATAGGGCACCACGCCATAGGGCACCGACCATCTGGGGCTCGGAGAACACACGGCCCCTGAGGGCGACCGCGGCGGACCCCCATTCCATGCGATGTCTTCCTCCTCCTCCTCCTCCCTCCCCCTCTTCCCCTTCACCTTTCCCATCCTCTTCCTCCTCCCACCGCTGGGCGCCGCCCAAAGGGCCCTGCTCCATGGGGCCCCAAACTGAGGGATGACCCCGTTACCCGAGGTCCCGCTCCATGAGGTCCCGACCCACAAGGTTGCACCCTATAGGGCCCCAGGGGGCCCCGCAGGGCCCCGACCCGCGCCCCGCGCCGACGTTCGGGCGGGCGCAGCGTCGTATTGGGGCGGGGCCTGCGGCAGCCACGGGCTACAGCGATACCAACATGAAAAGAACGCACATCTCAATCCTATTTCACTGGATCCGCCCAGCCCGTCAACAATTTCAATCTCGAGGCCGACGTGTTTTCGGTTTGGGGCTGTCGGTCATTACGGTTTCAAGGCGTTTGCTTTTGGGGGGGCTTTAATGATGCTGATGGTGATGGTTGCGATGTTGACGATGAGATGTCACCTCGCATCTGTTGAACTCAAGTCGACTTGTCGACAACGTCTCTCGGAGCACAGCGCTCCAACATCATTGCAATATATCTGTCAAAGTGCACTGTGACCTGCCTCGGCGAGGCAGAAAGTCTGATGTCGTTCTTGCCAGGCCTCCAACGTTTATGCCTCGCCTGGTCCATCGCGAACGCCTTGGCCATCCACGTTTTCAAAAACAGAACTGGCGCCTGCACCCCGAACTCCTCTGTCCACAACTTGGTGCTGCGGTAGCAGTTGCACGTGGGGTGCGCTGGGTTGGGGCACGTAACCCGCAGCCCGCTGTCCCCGCGACCAAGGTGGGACTCCTTCTTTAGCAGCACGCCGTCGATCTGATCAGGGTACTGGTCATCGGCATCTGCACCGTCAGCTGCATCATCATCATGGTCCGTGAGCGCCGCTGCCGATGACGAACTGTGCGAGTCCGCGCTGGACCCCCAATCCTTGTCGTTCTTGATGGCTGGCGGCGGCGGCGGCAGTGCGTCCAAGTCGCCTCCGTCGATGTCTGGATCAGTTGGCGCCTCCAGCCGTCTCGGAGCTGGCGCTGACACGATCTGGTCGAGCTCTGCAGGGCCATCTGCATCAGTCAACTGCCTCAACTTATCATCGTACTTCTTGGCTGCCAACCCAGGCTCGGTCAAGGGGTCTTTCAGCAAGGCTGCGTAATAGGACTGCGGCCCGTTGGATTTGAACTGCGTGCAGCCGCCTTCGAAGAGTGTCGCCTGGGCAAGGACGCACTTCAAGTAGTTGCGTTTCGACGGGAGCTTTCTGCTGTCATACTCTGATGGCCCTCCACTGGGTACGTGGGCCACCATGCGATCGACTCCGCAGAAGCCCCTGGACTGCAGCTCCTGGGGAACAGGGCATTAGCTTAGATTGCAAACTGGGTCCTCCCCCTCCTCGGAACTCCTCCTTCGGCCTCCGCTCGTCACCGTCCTAGTCCCCCATCCTCCTCGTCGTCCTCCTCCTCCCCCCTGGCGCCCTCCCCCGCGAAGCGCTAGGCGTCCTCCGCCAAGCACAGCACGGGGCACGAAGCATCCATGAGCGCCATCTGCGGGGCCACGGGCCGACGATCGAACAGCAGCATGCACCCGTCCACGTCCGAAAGGCCAGATCTCCAAGAACACATCGCTTGCCTATCTTCTGGAGCTGTCCCTAGCATGGCGAGCAAATCGACGTGGCCAGGAGGTGGGCCCACGAACACGTCCAAGCTCTCGGTGTCGCGGTTGACAGCCTGCGACCTCCAGACCTCGAACTCCTGCACGCACGCCCGCAAGCCAAAGTCCTGCAACCTGTCGGACTCGACCGTCGGAACTGTCATGAGATTCACGTTCACGCTGAGCACCTGCACGACAACCATCTCCTTACCACCTTGGGCGCTCACCGTCCACAAGCTAATGTAGTCATACTGCTTCACCGCAGCCAGGAGCCACTCTCGCACAAGCAATGCTGTCTCAACCTGTGCCTTGAACAATTTCGCCTCCATCTTGCCGGCGTGGCCGCTGGCTGCCAGCGCTGAGCGTCGGCGCTTGCGCGCCCTGTCTGGCGGGCCGCCTCCGTCGCCGTCGATGTCGTCGACGTCGGGGCTGGCGCCGCCACCCTCATCGTCGGCGTCGCACTCGCCATCGAAGTCGCCGAACCCGCTTCGCAGGAAGTAGAGCCGATCGACGAAGACATCTTTCTTGCATCTCATTGTCCGCCCAAACTTCTTGACCGAGACCTGCAATATAGAAGAATACGTGTTCCACAGTTCTTGCTTGTCCGATTCTGACACAGGAGAATTCGCAATATCTGCGAGGTTCTGGTCGAGTCGCACGCTCGAGGCAGTCCACGCCCAGGTCCCTCCACGAGCTCTGCTCATATGGTGCTTCACGGTGGAGTGGGGGCCCTCGTTAATGTTGTCGTCGAGGCTGATGTTGGCAATGGAATCGACCTCCGACTTGAGGTACGCATCCTCGATGACGCTGCCATCCTCGACCTTGTCCAAAGCTATCCTAAGATGGCCAGCTGGATCCATGAACAGTTGAGTCACCCTATGATGCTGGTCATGGCCTTGAAGATGGTACTGTCGCACGCACTCGTCCTTGATGCCGCTCTCGCCAACCCTGCTGAATAAGTACGGCACGCAGTCTGCAAACTTGGTGACGTCCAGGATGAGACCGCGCGCCCAGCGAACAGACCCTTGCAGTTGCCGTAGAAAGTCCTGATCGCCTCCGAAAGTATTCTCAGTCCACTGCTCCATGTCGGCGATGGCCTGATTCACAAACCACTCTCGTATATCTGCAATGATTGTCAATATCCGTCCAGACATTGGGCACTTCGGGCAGTCTCCAGTCTTGCACTCCTCCAAATGACATGGGCACCACCTCGCTGCGTTTTGCATCCTCGTAAGCCATTCTGTCATCCACACCATGAAGCCCATCCTGAAGCCAAAACTTGGTTCTGTGAACGCCGCCTGCACGTCTCGGACCATGTTGGTGCCGCGGCCTCTCCGATAGAATGGCGAGAGGTCAGCCGCACCTTGAAGCGATGTGAATATACCAGACAAAGCCCGTAGCACGCAATGCAAAGTACCCCACCTCCACTCGGCAAAGTAAGGTAGGGAAGCTGCCTTCACAAGATCTGCAGCTCCGACGGCACCACCATTTCTCAGGTTATTCTCCAAGTCGCTCCTGTAGTTCCTGATGAACGAGTTCAGGGACTGCACTTTCCTCAGGAAGTCTGGGAAGAACTGCAATGATGTACACGCGCGCCTGATGACACGATCCATCGTATGCCGCCAACCTGGCGCCAGAAGACACCGAGGCATAAGGTTGGAGAGCTGCATCGCTCTCGCTGGGATGTGTCCGCCGATTGTCCTGAAGGACCGTGGCAGCATGTCCTCGTGGTCCGCCAGCAGCCGCTCAACTCCGAAATCTACCATGAGGGACCTCACGCGACTTAGAAACGTTCGGGCGTCCTCGAAGCGCGACCCAGCCAGCAAGAACACCTGCCAGAGAAGAGCAAACACTTTCCCAAGCGTTGTGAACATTGCCATGCCGATGTTAATCATTGGGAACAGCCGCCTCTCCAAGGTAAACATGCCGCTGCCACCAGGGTCACGCAATATTAGATCGAACGACGATGCGAACAGCTCCACCCCAGCCCACTGCGGCGACCCATCGCTGTGCAGATGGATGTTATAATCATGATTCGCGAATGCTCTGAACCGTCTCCTGCACAAAGACATGGCCATGCAGTCGAGCCGTATGCGCCCGAACCTCAGCACATTGTATCCAACTGTCTCCTCCAATGGCACGGCATCAAGTTGCCTGGCACGGCTGATTAGCACATTCCATTTCTTGCATGCTGCATCTTTCATTCGAATCTGTTTGGGGTCCCGCGTCGCATCGATCCAATCAAGAATTACATTGAACGGCTTGCTCTGGGAGTGGGGCTCGACAAGCGATGATGAGTTCACGAGTGAAGCCTCCAGCCGTGCACAGTCGAACGGTCCGAATCTGCTCATGAGACGCCTGACCTGCCATGCCGAAGGTAAATCGCCCAACACGTGCCTCCGAGAAAGTCGCCAACCGAGCACCACGGCATGAAAGAACGTAATATGTGCAACTGTCGCCAACGCCATGTGCAGACCGAGCTCGACAACCACCACTGGTAATGTTTTGCCGCCGTTGATCTCTCCACGCCAACGGCGAAATACAATAATGAATTGCTCTGGCCAGTCGTCGGGGTCGTCACCTTCGACTCCGAGGTTCCCAGAGATCTCAGAAAACAGCTGAACCACATCTTGACCGCTATAATCTGCAATGTCATGGAAGGAAAAGCGCACGGTCACACGATAACATAGCAAGGGGAATTGGTGTCCCCTTCCGCGTCTAATGGCTGAGTATAGCATCCTGGACTCCTCCGTCGAAAGATCACGCGGGAACTCTGGAACGTGCATCCACTGACCCAGCACAGCCCCTACAACATGAGGCTTCGTTAGTGGAGCTCCCATCGCGTCGATCTCATCTTTTCGAAATAACCTACTCCACATCCCACCAGGGGTGGCAACAATCAGATAACACACAAGCGGCCCACAGGCGATGCGTTCTGTCACTGGAGGCGGGCATGCTGCGACAGAGTCTGGCCCATCCACATCACTGTCTGTGTGAAGCTCTGCAGGCCGAACGGAGTCCCCATCAATGGACATCAAAACAACTTCATTGAGTGTGTGTGAAAAAAAGCCGACCTGCTGGGCCGAACTGCTATGTATTGTTTGGCGGTGTTGGATATGTATCTCAAGGTTGTTGGATCCCTTGAAGGCTCTCCGAATCTCTCGTGGCCAGGGCTCGAATAATCTCGAAATCCTGATCAGAACGCACCTCTGGCAGGGTTTTCGACGCACGACAAAGACCCCTCCCCAGAGTGCCTCGTGACGGCCTTGCCTAGCCCCATTGGGAGGTCCTTCGGGGCCTTTTTGTTTCCCAGACACGTTTCCCCCAAGACCTCCTAACAGCCCCTGAGGAGCCCTTTGAGTCCCCAGACAAGCCCCATGAGAATGCCTCGGGGGCCTCTTGGGCCACCAGCCGCGCGCTTATAATCCACTGAGCAGCATGGCTCGTCAGGCGCGTTGAAGTTGTATGCTACCCTATTCTAGCCTATACCCTGACAGGCACTCTTTCTTTCCTCCTACAAATGAGACCTAATATTTCCCCAAACTATTATGACCTACTCCTACGAAGTCCTACGTTACGCCTAATCTACGCTACTCATCTACTGTGTGCTACTTTACCCCGTTCCGCTTCATCATCCCCCATATGCATTCTACAATGCTCTACCCCCGCTCCGCGCTGAAATTCGGAGTCAGCTCTCCGACAACCCTATCAAGCGACTCTGCGCCCGTCGCACGATCATGTTTGGGCGCCGTCGCTCGCACCGTTGTTGCGGCGAAACGCATCGGCGCGCTCTGGTAAATCGCAGGGGCCGCTAGCACGGCCTGAGCTTTTGCAGAGCACGATCGCACGCGGCGCTCCATGGCGCAAGCGCGACGCGTCCGCGCCATTTCGACCGCAACGCAACAACGACACGCAACGCGCAACGCATGCGATGTTTCTGGGCGACGCGCGAAGCGTCATAAAAGTTTCGATTTTGCTGTAATCGCGCATAGTCGTCTGCGACAGCGTTTGTATGAGGAACACAAGTTTGTGGTCAGTGTTTCTAGGTGGCCCCACGCTTGTGCCGTAAACTCGTGCCTCCCCACGCCTGCCTGCTGCCCCAGGGCCCTCCTGCCCTCGGCCGTGCGGTGGGAGAATTGCTCCTTGCTCCCATTTTCCTTCAGTCCGAGGGTGGCGCTCCACCACCGCCGGGCAGCCCCGAGCGCTGCTGCCATGCGTGCCGCGGGTGTCGTCCAGCTCCTGTCGCCCACCCAGGTGCCCTGTCGCGCCTGGGGGAACCGGGCCTTGAGGTCCACCACGGGCCCTGCCAGCAGGGCGTTCATACCCATGACGCTCCAGCAGCCTCCCTGGGGCATGGAGGAGGTCACCTCGCAGGGGGCATTGTGCACGTGCCCCTGTACCTCCACCCATCGTTTCATGGTGCTGCCAGACTCCGGCGACGAGCCTGTCCACCGAGGCTGGCAAGCCCAAGTGGCCAAAGAGTCTTTCCACGACGGCCGGATCTGCAAGATCGAAAGCCAGCGAGTAGTCGAAGGAGGCGAGGAAAGCGCCGCCCTCGAAGTCCTCCAGCAGCGGGAGGAAAGTGTCCGCGACCTCCATGCCGGGCCTGCCTCCGCACGCCTCCTGCGGCCACGAGGTCGACAACCACTGCTGCGTGCCCCAGGTGCGCATCCTTGCCGACCCCCATAGCCGCCGCCACGAGCTGAGGACGGTGATCGGCCGGAGGGTGGCGCAGTCCACCGAGCCGTCCGCCCGGACCCCTTTGCCTTCCTGGGCAGGAACACGGCCCTGGCCCGGGCCCAGGCTTCCGGGGGGGCGCCCGCCTCCTCGACGTAGCGCAGCACCCGCGCCAGGTGGCGCCAGATCTCCAGCGGCAGGTCTGCAAGCTCCGTGCCGCTCGAGCCGTCCGCGCCGCACGCGGCCCCTCGCTGCCGCTGGGCCGCGTCGCGCAGCTGCGCAGCGTTGACTGCCTCGATCCAGGCTGGCTGCACCGCGGGGAGCACCTCCGCGAGGGCGTCCACGACCTCGTCCGGCCGTTGTCGCTCCCTGTCCCAAACCACCATCCAGCGGGCCTGCAGGCACTCCAAGGTCTCCTGCATGGTACTCGTGGCGCACCCCTTGCGCACGTGTTCCGAGTAGACGCTGGTGAGGGGCCGTAGCCAGGCGTCTCTCACCTATTGCCACGCAGCCGTCTGGTTGTCCCTCATCTTGGCCCGCCAGTCGCGCAGGCGCGTTTGGAATGCGTCCTGGCGCATCTCTTCCAACAGGCGCTCCGCCGCCGCCTCGGTGTCCCCCTGGGGGCTCCGGCGCCCTGCCCCGGTTTCCTCCTCGGTCCAAAGTAGCTGCCGCAGCCTGCGCGCCTCCTCGCTCGCACTCTGGCCGCGCGCCTCCAGCCATCCCAGATGCTTCAGCCGAGTGACCTGGGTGGCCTGGGCAAGGATCGCGCGCCCGCTCTCGGTGCCGAAGTCATGCGACGCCCTGTCCTGCGGTTGCACCAAGTGCTGGCGCATCTTCGACCGCCCCCAGCCCAGGTCCTCCAAGGCCGGATCTTTGCCCTCCCTGCGATACAGCTCCCGGCGCGCGCCCCGGAGGGCCCCTTCCAATGCGATCATGGTGGAGCACCGCAGGCGGTCGACCACCGCGGCCTCCTGCCCGGCGCCCGGGCGCTGGGAGGGCACCGGCATCGGCGTGCACTGGCGCCAATGCCTCACCACCAGCTGTTACCAGACGCGCTCGGGCACCTCCGCTGGGCGAGCCAAGTCCACCGTGCGCTGCCGCTTCCTGAGCATTCCGTCGGTAACCCCTTGCCTGGCCGAGCGCGTTCTGAAGGCGACCGCCGTGCGCACCACCTTGTGGTCCGAGGAGGTGGCGTCTGCAAAGCCCTCCGCCCGCGCCTCGCCGCAGTTCGCAAGGAAATTGTCGGCGCACCTGGTGCCTCTCCACCTTGTCGCGACCTCGTTCCCCTGCGCGCCCCGCGCGGCCACCACCTCGCCGCCGCGCTCTTCAAGGAGGAGCGCGAGCGCATTCTCGGCCGGGACGTCGTTCCAGTCACCGCTGATCAGCCACCGGACCGGGCAGAGGCTGGCCAGGACTTGGGCGATCTCTGCCAAACACGCCGCCCTGTCCTCCGACGGCGGGATGTAGGCATTGCCCAGGTGAAGGGGGCCTGCCGTGACAAGCTGGAAAAAACAGTCCTTGTCGCTCCACGCGTGCAGCGTTGCCGAGCGGAGCCGTTTCGACACCAGCGTCGCGGCGCCACCCCGGCAGCCCTTCTCGCCCGCCTTCGGCGCCGCATCCTGGACGAAGGCACGGTAGCCGAGCTTGTCGCAGTAGCGGACGAAACTTGCCGGTTTCTTGCCCAGCAGCATGTGCTCCTGCAGGATGACCGCCGCCACGCCTGCCTCGGCCGCCTGGCGCGCCGCGCCCCACGCCATGTCGCCGGAGCCGCAGTTGTGGCACCAGATCGGCTCCATCGCCGCGCGGCCGGCTCCTGGGCTCTGGGCCCGCCCAGGGGTGTTGCTTCCACCCCTCTGCCTGCCCGCCGTGGCCTCTGCCTCGTCAGCCCCCTCGCCAAATTCCAAGTCGTCTGGGCGGAAGAGCTGGCCAAAAGGTCCAGCGCGGACGCTGCCCACGGTGCCTGGCTCCAAATCCATCAGAACAGCACGAGGGACATAACGGCCCCCTGTTGCCTCATTGTAGTAGACGCTGATGCGCTCGAGCTGGAGATCGGAATCACCATGGTATGTGCCTGTAGGATCTAGTCCATGCTCATTAAAAATGAATTCCCAAAATCCGCCCACCCCTCTTGTGGGGCCACCACGCTATAGGCCGAAGCGTGCTGCAACCAGCATCAGTTTCACTTTCAAGTATGCAATGTTATGATCCTGGTTTCTGCCTGCGCGAAAAGGGGGGAGCCCACAACCAGCAATTTGCCGCACCCAGATCGGGCGCTCTGAACTCCAGGGGTGGCGTGGGACACGTGAAGGGGCGCTGGCCTATCCCCTGACCCATTGTTTTTGAAGGTTTGTTCGTTTTGTCCCCATCGACAGAAAGTCACGATGGCATGGTGCAAGGCAAGAGCGCAGGGTGATGAGCTGGCATCAAGCGAGCGCAACAGGGCGACGTCGATGATCCACTTGGGGTCTGCTTTTTTTCGTGCAGGGATCCCTGTCTCGATCGCAATGCACAATGAAAAAAAGGAATGCGGAACTGCACACGAACGGTAGCAACTGGCGCAGCGCAGTGTACACGAACCTACCTGTGATGTTTCCCCATAGATTATCCTTCTGGTGTTTTCTAAAGGGTTATTGCTGTGATGCTTTCCAATAGGAGCCCCTTTGCGGCGCGTTCCAAAAGATTTCCACTCTGATTTCCCGTGGAATCCCTTTTGTGGCGCTTCCCAAAGGAACCTTCTTGCCAGGCATTCCAAAAGAAATTCTGCGTGGTGTTATCCGACGGAATTCTGTCGCGGAGCTTTCCCATAGAATCCCTCTGCGGCGCTATCCACAGGATTCCTGGCGCGAGGCTTCCCAATTGAATCCCTCTGTGGTGCTTTCCGACGGATTCCTTTTTTGCGCGGTCTCCCCATAGGAGCAACCAGTGGTGCTTTCAAATCGGTGCTCTGGTGTTGAGTTTTCCCATCAAATCCCTCTGTGGTGCATCCCACTGGATTCCCACTGTAACGGTTTCCAAGAGAATGGTGTTGTGGTCTTTTCCAAAAAGTTTCCTGTTGTGAGGCTTTCATAAAAGAATCTTTTCGGCGCTTTCCAACGGGTTATGTCTGTGACGCTTCCCAATACAATCTCCTTGCGGTGTTTTCCAAGGGATTCCTGGTATGATGCGTTCCAAAGGATTCCCATTGTGAGGATTTCCTGTAGAATCCCTTCATGGTGTTTCCCAAAGGAACCTAACCTTCTTGCCAGGCATTTAAAAAAACTCTGCGTGGTGTTTTCCGACGGAATTCTGTCGTGGAGCTTTCCCATAGAATCCCTCTGCGGCGCTATCCGAAAGATTCCTGGTGCGAGGATTCACGATTCAATCCCTGTTGTGCGGTTTTCTGATGGATTCCTTTGCGTGCTGTTTTCCAAAAAGAATCCTCAATGGCGCTTTCAAACCGGTGCTATGGTGTGGAACTTTATCATCGAATCCCTCGGTGGTGCTTTCCGATGGGCTATTTTTTTTTTGTGCCGGCTTTCCAATGAGAACCCCTGAGTGCCGTTTTCCAATTATGACGAATCCCTGTGTAGTGTTTTCCACTGGATTATGTTTGTGGCGCTTTCCAACAGGAGCCCGTCGTAGCGTTTTCCAAATGTTCCATCTTGTGGTGCGTTCCAATAGAAGCCCTTCGTGCTGCTTTCCAAAGGATTCCTGTTGTGAGGCTTCCGATAGACTCCCTATCTGGTTTTCCGAAGAACTCCTGTTGCGAAGCGCTCCTGTATAATCCCTTCGCTGTAAAGTCCAGGGGATCTATATTGCGAGGCCGTCCGAAGAAAAAAAAAATGATATAATCCTTCTGAAAGGGTTCCAATTGTCTGTTGCCACATAATCCCTCTGGGGCACTTTCCAAAGTATTCCAAGTATGATTGTTTCTAACAGAACGCGTGTTCTTTGCCAACGCTTTACAACAGGATTCCTAATGTGATTTCATGCAATGGAACCCCTGTGTAGCACTTCGCACAGTGTTCCAAGCCCGAGGCATTTCAATCGATTCCTCTTGTGATGATTCCCAAAAGAAACACTAAGCAATGGCTTCTAAGCGGTATCGTTTATGATGCTTTACCGTACGATCCTGTGCGCAATGGTTCAGGGCGGAATCCTGTTGCGAGGCCATAGGAACCATGTGGGGTGTCTTCAGCATGGTTCCTGTTGCGAGCGCTCCAATACAAATTCGCTTGTGTTTGTCAAAGGATGTCTGTTGTGAGGCCTTGCGGCGCAGTCTTTCAGATCCCTTCCCACCGGATTCCGGCTGTAAGGCTTTGCCCGCAGAGTCCCTCTGGCGCGCTCTCCAAAGGTGCGTAGCACTTTCCAAACGATCCCTGTGTGAGGCCCCTCTCGTCTTCCTCCTCCTCCTCCTCCTCCTCCCCCCCCTCCCCCCCCCCTCCTCCTCCTCCCCCTCGTCCCCCCTGGGGGCGGAAGGGGGCGAGAAACAAAACAATCCCCCCAACCAGCACCAGCAGCAATAACGGGGGGCACCCCCCACTTGGTCACGAAGCAGAGACATCGAGGTTCCCATAATCGAGGTCGCCACCACGCGGCCACCTTAGCGAGGTTCGCACTGTACCCGATCACGGTGCGCAACGGATGCGGGAAAGAGGAGGACCATGCTCAATTGTCGCTCTATCTACATTTGGAACACACCGCTCGCTACGCATAGCCTTCGCTGCGCACAGCCCCTAACGCCGCGCCACCCGCGCCGCGCGCTTCGCCGCGCGGCGCGTCGGCGGCGGCTGCCACGAGCTCGATTCGTTCGATGGCGAGTTTGAGGAGTCCGCGCCGTCGCTGTTGGCTTCGATCAGTTCGCGCTCTGGCGGCGTCAGCGCAGCAACCCGCGGTGGGCGCGGGGGCCCGCCCCCTGCTGGCGGAGGCGGCCCGCCCCCCGCTGGCGGTGGCGGCCCGCGCCCCGCGGGCTCCCACTCAGTGACCTGCAGGGTGAGACTCGACGCTTCCTCCTCCGCCTCCCCCACCTCACCCCGCCGCCGCATGCATAAGAAAAGCGGGGCCATTGTTTCCGTGATGGGTTCACCAAGGCAGGGATCCAGCTGGGGGTGGATTGAGGGTAGAGGATCCAAGACCTTGGAGAAGTTGTACGACTTGACCGAGAAGCTCTCGCAACAGCACCCCTCCGAACCAGACTCAGACGGGAGAGCTATGTTCCTGGTCCCCACGAGGAAACCATCGCTTCGACGAGGCCCCGCGGGGGGCCGTCGAAGCACACGGGCCCCGCAAGGGTTCAACGATCACTGCTCCCCAGGTTGTGGCTGGTCAGCGCCTGGAACACATCAGCAGCCAACGCCTCGATGTGCTGGATTTCGCGCGGTTGTCCTGGTTGGCTCCCTCCCGAGTACCAGACGTTGTAGAAGGAGCCGCGGGCCCATCCATAGGGGTTCTCGCCTTTGCGACGACGAGTAGGACGACGACGACAACGACAACGACGACGACGAGGACGCCAGACGACGACGACCGACGACGACGAGGACGACAATGGGACGACGGCCCCATCAGGCGGCAATTTAAGGCTCCCACGGGCATTATTTTCGTGAGGAAATTGTCGTTCACCCTTAGGTTTGAGACCCCAAGGTTTTCTGCAAAACCTTGGGGTCTCAAGCCCAGGGAAAGGCATGCGATGTAATGTTTGTCTGCGCCCCTATCGCCCCTGGGAGACCAAAAAAAGCCGAAGCTGTATCCTGCCCCCCCCTCCTTCTCAATCCCCCCCCCCTAAGGCGAGTATACCGACGATGACATCAAAGAAAACCGACGATGACCTGCAGCGGAACTGGCCGCGGCCTCCGGGTTGCCATCGGCATCGGCTGAATGGAAAGCATCGTAGCGCGCGCGCACCCAAGGGGCTGCTTGACGCCCGCGCGGCACGCGCCCAGGGTCCGCGGCAGCCTGCTGGAGGGGCCAGCGGCGGCGGCGGCGGCGCCGGCGCTGTCGCTGTATTCTTATAGGGTTATAGTCGTTATGAAGGCTATAGGCGTTATAGGGGTTATACGGGTTATCGGGGTTATAAGGGGTTATAGGGGTTATAAGGATTCTAGGGGTTCTAGGGGCTATAGGGTTATATGGGGCTATGGGGCTATAGGGTTATAGGGGTTATAAGGGGTTATAAGGGGTTATAAGGGGTGATAAAAGGTTACAAGGGGTTACAAGGGGTTATACGGGGTCATATAAAGGGTTATAGGGATTATAGGGGTTATAGGGGTTATAAGGGTTATAGGGTTATAGGGGTTCTAAGGGGTTTGAAAGGTTATAAGGGGTTATAAAGGTGTTTAAATGGGTTATAAAAGGGGTTATAGGGGTTATAGGGGTTATAAGGGTTATAAAGGTTATATGGGTTATAGGTGTTATAACGGTTATAGGGTTATAAGGGTTATAAGGGTTATAGAGGTTATACGGGTTATAGGGTTATACGGTTATATGGGGTTATAGGGTTATAAGGGGTTATAGAGGTTATACTGGTTATAGTGGTTATACGGGTTCTGAGGGTTATAAAGGTTATACGGGTTATACGGGTTACACGGGTTATAAGGGGTTATAAGGGTTTTATAGGGGCTATAGGGTTATAGGGGTTATAAGGGTTGTAGGGGTTATAGGGGTCATAGGGTTATAGGGGTTATAAGGGGTTATATGGGTTCTAGGGGATCTATAGGGCTATAGGGTTATAGGGGTTATAGAGGTTATGCTGGTTATAATGGTTATACGGGTTCTAAGGGTTATAAGGGCTATACGGGTTGTACGGGTTACACGGGTTATAGGGGTTAAGGGGTTATAAGAGGTTATAGGGGGTGTAGGCGTTATAGGGGCTATAAGGGTTATAGGGGTTATAGGGGTTATAAAGGGCTTTAAGGGGCTATAAAGGGGTTCTACAAGATTTTAAAGGGGCTATGAAGGGTTATGAGGGGTTATAAGAAGTTATAGGGTTATAGAGGTTATAAGGGTTAAAGGGGTTTTAGGGGTTCTAGGTGATATAAAGGGTTATACGGGTTATAATGGGTTATAAGGGGTTATAGAGGTTATAGGTGTTATACGGGTTTCAGGGTTATAAGGGTTCTAAGGGGTTATAAGGGTTATAAGGGGTTATAGGGTTATAAGGGTTATAAGGGTTATAGGGGTTATAGGGGTTATACGGGTAATAAGGGTTATATGGGGCTATAGGGTTATAGGGTTATACGGGTTATAAGGGTTATAGGGTTATAAGGGTTATAGGGTTATATGGGGTTATAGGGGTTATAAGGGGTTAAAGGGGTTATATGGGGTTTTAGTGGTTATGGAGGTATAAGGTGTTATAAGGGTTATATGGGGTTATCGGGGTTATGGAGGTTATAGGGGTTATAAGGGTTATAGGGGTTATAGGGGTTATAAGCGCTATACGGTTATAGGGGTTGTATTGGGTTATAAGGGGCACATGGGTTATAGGGGTTATGAAGGTTATAGGGGCTATAGGGTTACAGGGGTTATAGGGGTTATAGGAGTTAGGGGGTTATAGGGGTTATAGGCGTGTTGGGTATGTAAATGTATGTGTACTGTTTGACGATATGTAAATTGCCTTCCTGAGAATGTGACTGGGCCATTCAGATATGTTGTGATGGTGATAGGTATGGCTCGTGCTGGTCTAGATATGAGTGCGGGGTCGGCTCGGCCGTTTTTGGTCCGCTTGTACCACTAGGTCACTCACTTGCGCGCCGCAACGAACACCCCGTTGCAAATTCCAGGGAGTTGGGGCGCGCCAGCGCACGAGCCGACGACAACATGCGTTTACTCCGTCCGTGAGACCGTGGCTGAATTTAAAGACGAATGTCCGCGGCGCCAGAACGAAAACTCCATTTTGAAAACGACCCGCATTCACACGTGTGTATGTCGCGAAGCTTAAAGCTTCGCGACACACACACGTGTGAATGGGTATGCGCACAACAACAACAGGGTTGTTTTCAATCACGTGTCATTGGGCTTCCGCTTCTTCGTGATGCGGCGTTTGTTTGCCAAGATGGGCTCGTCTACCTGCTGAAGTTCGTCGTCGTGGTGCGCTTCCTCATGCTCTTCCTCACCTCTGTAGCAAAGGCTCGGCTGTTTCTTTAGATTGAGCAAGAAGATAAAGTTCACGACCTTGCAGGTCCAAATCTGGAACCCCACCGGCTCCATGTGAGGCAGAATGGTCTGGACGGCGCGGTATAGTTGCAACAATTGAAAATTGCATCCTTGGCGCATACGAGCCATCTCCCTTACGTTTGGCCCAAGGATGTCTGGAAGGTTTTCATCTGGAACACACACTTCAACATCGTATGCGTTATACGTCCAGAACAATATGTGCAACGCGCGGAAAGCACCGATGCCAGTCACGTCCTTAAAACCATTGAAAGCGGCCCAGAAAGAAGAAAACAACTCAGTCACAACAGGGAATTGTTCCATCAAGTCGCGTATGAAACCTGTGTGAAAATCGAAGTTCACATGGTTAAGAGTAGCACTGCGTCGCACCTCACTGGTGCTCCCCTCCGCCATTCGAATTCATTTTTCTGTGTTCCCCTTCGTTACGATGGTGCATCGCAGCCTGTCAATGGTAGCATTATTCCAAGGGCTATTGAACTCACGCCGCAATTCTTCTGTATCCAGTAAAGTAGCCAAGGAACTTGACCGACCACTTGCAATCATGAGCAAAATGATTGTTAATCCTCCTGGCGGCTGCTGACATCCAAGATTCGAGGGGGCCCAAAACGGCCCCAAGAGGGGCCCAAGCAGGGGGGCACAAACCAAACATTCGATATTCGTACCCCGAGAAGCCAGGAGGCCCCAAGAGGCCGTCAAGAGGCCCCACGAAGCCCCAAGAGGCCCCAAAAGGCGCCCAAGACGCGCCCAAGAAGCCTCCAAAAAGCCCAAAAGATACCCCACGAGGCCCCAAGAGGCCACCGAGAGGCGCCCAAACCGCCTCCAGGTGGTCCCCCAGAGGCCCACCACAACACCCCAACACATATAAACGAGGCCTCAGACCCACACACAACCCAGGCACGGTGGCGGGATGGGCCACAGGCCACTAGGATAACGCGAGCGTCTCAATATGCGCTGATGCTCCCATCCGCCCCCGCATGATGCTCCCAGATGCGCGCGCCGAGGCGCACCGACGCGACTCTGATATATCCCATTATGATAGAGTGGGGGTCGGCGGCAGGAGGCGAAGCCCTTACGGATTTCGCCCCGATCTGGTTGCCGCACTGGCTACCCTGGATGTGCACCAACCCACGCATTGCTTCTCAATCGGAGGCAGCTGTCTCTGGGATCGTTCGGAAGACTTCGGGCTGTGGGCCAAAACTGCTTCGAATTACTGGCGCACTTCGTGACCCATCGACTCCCAAGACGCCCTCAGCTGGCCACCAACACAGCTGCAAGAATTCTGCTCCCATGGCTGCGTATGGGTATCCCACTGTCTCAGGGCAGGAGTGTCGTAAAGCTTTGCGGGAAGCAACGCCGTCGGGGCTCAGGGCATGCGGGTCTTCGGTCGTGTGGGTATGCGGGCCCGAGTGGATTCAGGACACACGCTCGTATGTATGTATCAGGCCCGCCCGCCGCCTGCCCGCCGCCCGCCGCTCGCCCCGCTTCCGTCTCAACACACACACACACACACCATCTGCTCAACAGCCTCCGTCCCCAGCACCACACCTTGCACTCAGCAGCCTCCGCGTCCAACACCCCACCCCTCTACTCCACAACATCCCGCTGCTAGAGTCAACCCGTAGGACCTCGAATAGAACGTGGAGCCTCCCACCGCCCGCCCGCCGCCCGCCGCCCGCCGCCCCGCTTCCGTGCCCAACACACATCCACACCATCTACTCAACAGCCTCCATCTCGAAGATCACACCCGATCATCGACAGCCTCCGTCTCCAACGCCCCACCCATCTGCTCAGCAGCATCCCGCTGCAAAAGAGTGTTGTTAGGAATTCGATTAAGAACCCGATCCACCCGCCGCCTCCCCGCCACGCGCCGCCCACGGGCCACCCGCCGCCCGCCCCATGTCCGCCTCCGACACACACCTCGTATACTCAGCAACCGTCGTATCCAACACCACACCCGATACTCAACAGCCTCCGTCTCCACGGCGGCCGCGTGCACCGTGAACCCCCCTTTCCTCTTACGATCGTCCAGGGGGGAGAGAGGTAGCAGGGCCTTAAGGTGTTAGTGTCTTAGCGCGTTCGGGTGTTAGGGCAGTAGTGCCTTCAAGTCTAAGGGCCTTGGGGTCGTAGGGCATCAGGGTGTTAGGTCAGGTCAAGACCTAGGGTCATAGGGTCCTCCCGCCTTACAGTCTTCAGCTCTTCGTGTATGAGTAGATGGGGGCCTTGGGAATCTGGCCCATCGTATGTTGGGGTCGTCAGGTCTTAGGCTATACGAGTGTCCGAGTCTTGGGGTACTACTGTATGGAAGTCTTGGGGTTTTAGTGCATGAGGGTATTAGAGTCAGAATATGTTAGGCTCTTCATGGTTTGAGGTCTTACTACAATCGGACCTGGGCCCGAATGTCATTCTTCAAAAACATGCGACCCTCCGTCAGCCAAAACACACAGAACATCCAGAGGTACCCTCCCCTGGAAGCACAAGAGCATCCAACAACCACGAAGAGCACTAGGGCATCCTCCCCGAACCGACCTCGATCTTATACCTCGGTCCGACTGTTGTCGAGCCTTCGCTTCGTCGAGTCTTCGGGTCTATCTGTCGTGAAGAGGAGTTCTGGTCCCCAGGTCGTGACGGGTCTTAGGGTCTTAGTGCGTTGGCGTCTTGGGTATTAGGGCCCTGTGGTCTGAGGGTCTTCAAAGCTCAGGGTCCTGGGGACGTCGGGCATTGGGGTCGGAGGGTCTTCCCGCCACGAAGGCCCGGGGTCTCAGCACAATAAGGCTCCACGGCCTCCTGGTCGAAGGCGCCCTGGGCTTCGGGGCCTCAGGGCCGCGGGGTCTTCGGGCAGGAATGCCTTGGGGCTCTTGGGGTCTCACAGGGTCTTGGGTAGTGGTATCTTCGTGTCTGAGGGGCCCGAGGGTCCTGAGGCCTCTGGGAATCAAAGCCATCGGGCCTCAGGGCACTCGGGCCTCAGGCCATTAGGGTATGAATGTCTGACAGGATACAGCACGCAAGGCCGCCCGCCGCCCGCCGCCCACCCGCCCCCGCCCCCCTTCTCCAAAACACACACACGCACACGCACGCAATCTTGTCAACGGCCTCCCTCCATGCTGGAAACTTCAATGGCAACCATGGCTGTTTGTGCCCATGAACGAGATGACGATGATGACGATGCTGCGGATGATGACGACAAGGACAAGGATGATGATGTTGCTGCTGATGATAATGCTGATGAAGGTGAGAATGATGATGATGCTGGTGAGTATGATGATGCTGATGACGATGATGATGATGATGATGCTGCTGATGATGATGATGATGATGATGACGATGCTGGTGCTGATGCTGATGGTGCTGGTGATGATGACGATGACGACGACGACCACGACGATGATAATGATGACGCTGATGATGATGCTGATGATGATGCTGATGATGGTGATGGTGATGGTGATGGTGATGATGATGGTGATGATGATGATGATGATGATGATGACAATGAAGATGACGAGGACGACGATGACGATGACGACGTAGACGGGAACGACGATGACGACGATGACGACGATGACGACGATGACGACGATGGCGTCGGCAATGATGACGACATCGACGAATGCGACAAACGATGATGACGAAGATGACAACGACGATTCGACAGAAGTACCAACAATTGGCAGAGACGACAACGACGAAAATTCACGAAGGGGCGACGACCATGGAAGCCATGACTGCGACGACGATGGCGAGGACTCGGCTACACGCAAGAGTGACCCTGGGCAAGAATGACATTCGGTGGGCGACTTTCGGGGGGCTCAGGGGGGCCAAACCCGAGCGCGAAAGCCGCTGTCTTCTCATGGCGCTCAACCATCTTGGGATCCCTTGTGTGCCCGTACAAGAGGTCACTCCGGCGAAGGGCCACTCTTGCGTGTACCGTCGGACCTAGGGCAGAAGAACCACCTCCTTCAAGAACATGAGACCCTCCGCTGGCCAAAACACAGAGAACATCCGAGGGTGCCCTCCCCATGGGTGCACAAGAGCGTCCAACAACCACCAAGAATGTCAGGGCACCCTCCCCGAACCGACCTCGATCTTCTCCCTCGGTCCGACAGTAGGCGAAGGACGCCACTGATGACGACGACGGTGAACGACGACGAACGTCCGCTGCAGGGGGGGGGGAGGCCGCTGGGAGCCTCTCCCACGCAGGCCCACGCGCGGGCGCCCACGGGGTGCAGGGGAGGAGAGACGGCGAGAGGGCGGGAAGGGGCGGCAGAGGAGGGAGGCACGCACGGTAAAGGCGAGGAGACGGAGGCGAGGAAGGAGGACGAGGACGAGGGAGGAGGAGAGGGAGGAGGAGACGGAGGAGGAGGAGGAGGAGGAGGAGGAGGAGGAGGAGGAGGAGGAGGAGGAGGAGGAGGAGGAGGAGGGGGGGAGGAGGAGAAGGAGGAGGAGGAGGAATGAAGGAGGAGGAGGAGGACGAGGAGGAGGAGTGAGGAGGAGGAGGAGTCAGGGAGGAGGGAGGAGGGAGAAGCAGGAACATGAAGGGGGGAGGAAGGAGGAGGAGCGAGGGACGAGGAGGGGAGGGAGGAGAACCAAGGAGCAGCAGGGAGGAGGGAGCAGGCGCGGCACGCGGGAACAAAGAGGGCGGTGGGCGCGGGGGGAACGATGGCGAAAGCCCTGTGCAAGGGGGGGGGAGGGCCGCACGGAGAGGGCCAGAGCGGGAGGGGCAACGGAGAGTCAGAACGAGCAGGCACGGGGAGGGATCAACCGCGGGGATGGGGGAGGAAGAGCGAGACGGGGGGGCGAGGGGCTACCCCAGCGCGCGCCGCATGGAGCAGCGAAGCGGGAACGGAGACGGCATCAGAAGCGCCGGCGTGTGCACCGAGCTCCGTCCCAGAAGCACCAGAGTGTGCACCCGGCTCCGTCCCTTCCCTCTGCTTCCTGCCCGTTTTGCCGGCAGGTCTGCCAAGAAGCCAACCGGCCACCCATCCAGTCAGCCAGCCAGCCTGCCAAGGAGCCAACCAGCCAATCAACCTGCCAACCGTCCAGCCACACAACCAGCCAACCGAGCGCAGGATCAGCCAGCATCGCATATGGAACTCGAGCCGAATCAACCTGCGCGTCGGACCGGGCTGCATCGGCATGGAATCGAGGTCGAGTCGAATCGGCTGCGCCAAGATACGCAACAGCACCAGGCACGCATCGGGACGCATCGCATCACTGGAACATCGGGAATCGAATCGGATCGAGCCGGCTCGGATCGAGCCAGCAGGAATCGATACCGATTTGGATCGATCGTACCGGCATGGACCTTGTCAACCTGCCAACCCATCAGCCAATCCGCCAGCTGAACCAACCCACCAGCCATGCCACGCAGGCCATCAGACCTGGGCGCCGGCGGCTGGCGGCGAGAGGCGTGTTGGGACCTTTTCTTTCAGAAGCGGAAGTCCTGAACAGAAACGGCATCAAAAATGGCGCTGGCCCGACGACGCGAACGCATTCGCTCCGTCCACGGGCCGAGGGCCAGGCACGAGGGGAGGAGGGGAGGACAGGAGAGCGCCCACCGGCGCTGGCTTCAGGCGCGGTCACCGATCCGTGGACTGGTCGGGGAGATGCCCTCGGTGCCGTCCAGGCCGCAGCGCAGCTACGCGAGGGTTGCTACCGCGACTGAGGCAACCGAGGGGTCTTCGCTGCCCGCTTTCTCGTCGCCCACCAGAGCCAGACGCTTGGCGCATGAGCCTGGGGGAACGATTACGTCATCATGATCATCTTCCCCCAGCAGCCCCCCGACAGCAAACCCCGCTCGACGCAAATGCTTCGCGTACACGTTCAAGTAACGGAGGCCGTTGTGCGCACGTCCACGAATGACTTTTAGCTCAACCTTGCCATAGGCAATCCACCCCGGAGTCTCGACGTCGTGATGCGACACGCTGTAGTGATACCCTCCAGCCTGCTTTGCCTCTGCCCAAGACCCCGTAACGTTCAGCTCTTGGAAATACAGGTCCGCGCACTGCCCACCCAACCGGCGCGCATCGGCCTTCACGTGGAGCAAGGCGCTGTCAGGACTCTTTCCACGAGGGATGTTTATCAGAACATGCTTGCCCTCCTTCCGGCGGCGCGCCCAGGTGGGAAGGCAGGAGGGGGAGGAACCTTTTCCAGGGAGTTCCCAGGGCCTCTTCGGCCTCCTCGTGGGCTCTCGGAGCACTCCCCGAAGCTCCGCCGCCTCCCGAGAAGGCCTTCCCCCTCTCACTTCTAGAAAAAGACAAAACAAAAACACGGCACAAACATAAGCTTTTGGCGTTCCGCGCGGATTTCTTGGATCTGCACTGGACCCCCTCCCTGGCGCGCGGAGCGCGCCAGGGGCGGCGCCAGAGGCGCCGCCGAGGGGGGTCCCAGCGCGGACCGAAGGAGTCCGCGCGGAGCGCCAGGAGTTTCTGCCTCTGGCGATGTTTCATCTTCTTCGTCGAGCTTCCCGCCATCGTCGGCGGTGGACAGACCTCCCTTTAGTAAACCTCCCCTCAGTGACCGCGGCCTGGGACCGAAACCGACGGACCTGGACCCGCAAAAATAACGGCCGCGACGCCCTCTCGCGAACCGAAACCGGCCAATTCCTTTATCGACGTGTCAGGCTGGGTAGGGGAACACAAAGTAGCGTAAACATAAAAACTCGGAGGTCCGCGCGGATTTCTCGGATCGGCGCTGGACCCCCAGCCCTGGCGCGCGGAGCGCGCCAGGGGCGGCGCCGGAGGCGCCGCCGGGGGGGCCCAGCGCCGATCCGAGAAATCCGCGCGGACCTCCGAATTTGTATGTCTATGTCACTTGCCGTCCCCTAGTAGGAGGTGTCAACCTCCGACATCG
This sequence comes from Prorocentrum cordatum, assembly GCA_963575745.1. Classification (NCBI taxonomy): domain Eukaryota; class Dinophyceae; order Prorocentrales; family Prorocentraceae; genus Prorocentrum; species Prorocentrum cordatum. The sequence continues at coordinate 31,853 of CAUYUJ010000702.1, forward strand.
GCGCGCCGCCGATCCTTCATCAGGTCGAACCGCTCGCCGTGAACGTTCTGCAGATGCGGGTCGCCGACGGCGGAGGCCCCGGAGCCCCCCGCGCCCGCGCCGGGCGGCGCGGGGGCGGGCGTCGGGCTCGGGCTCGGAGGCGGAGTCGCCTGGTGCGGGGCCGACGGGCTCCGCGCGAGATCCCGAGCTTCGGGCTTCGGCCGACGGGCTTCGACCGACGGCCGAAGCCCGACGGGGCTCGGGGCCGGGGGGCTTCGACCGACGGCCAAAGCCCGACGGGTTTCGACCGACGGCCGGGGGGCTCGGGGCCGACGGGGCTTCGGGCTTCGGCCGACGGGCTTCGACCGATGGTGGCAGGTCTGCGCTGCATCGGATCGCGCAATCAAATCGGGTCGAGAGCGGGTCGAATCGCCAGCGAAGCGTCCCGCATCGGATCGGTATCGGATCGCCGCGCCCCGCCTCCAGCTGGCCCTGGCCGATGCCGGTGAGCAGAGCCGGGCCACGTCGAATTGGAATCGCGGCCCCAGCCGGCGAATCGAATCGCATCGAATCGGATCGTATGCGGCCCTGTCCTGGAGGCGGGTGCTGGGGGAAGCGGGCCCTTCGGCTACACGCAAGAGAGACCCCAGGCAAGAGTGACCCTTGGTGCGCGGCTTCTTGGGGGGCCGCGGATGGGCCAAGAACACGAGCGCAAAAGACTCTACTACTGTCGCTTCGCGCGCGGCGATCGGGGGTGGTTGTTATTCCGAAGGGCTTAGGCGACCCGTCCTCCTCCTCCTCTTCCTCCTCCTCCTCCTCCTCCTCCTCCTCCTCCTCCCCCTCCCCCTCCCCATCCCCTCCTCTCCGCCTCCTCCTCCTCTCCCCTCTCCTCCTCCTCCTCCTCCTCCTCCTCCTCCTCCTCCTCCTCGTCCTCCTCCGCCACCTCCTCCTCCTCCTCCGCCTCCTCCTCATCCTCCTCCTCCTCCTCCTCACCGAAACAGAACTCCACCCCACCGCATCCCTAGCAGGGCAGACCCGGCGTTTCGCCTGAGACTTCCTCGCCGCGAGCGACCCTGAAACTTGAAATTCGCAACAGTTTCAATCAAGGATGCAGGGCGCGAGTGGATTTCAAAGTGTGACTCTCGCCTTCGCACCGCGCGCATGCGTCTTGCAAGTTTGCACCACGTTCGAGGATGGAGGGCGGCTCCCCTGCAGAGTGTGGCTCTGCCTTGGCGCCGCGCATCTCCGTCGCAACAGCTTGCGCCAGTTTCAAGGATTCACATGGTCGAAATCTCAGGAACAAAGGTCTGGCACGAATGAAGGTTGTCAGGACGCAGCAGTCACGATGATTCGCGGTGCTGGAATCCTAAGAATGGTGTTCTGGCACGATCTAAGGCTGTCAGGACGCGATAATCACGCTGATTCGCGGCGCTGAAGTCCCAGGAATGGCGTTCTGGCACAATTCAGGCTTGTCAGGACGCCGCAGTCACGTTGACTCGCTCGCGGCGCTGAAAACCCAGGAACGGTTTTCTACCACGATTAGATTTGTCAGGACGCAGCAATCCCGCTGATTCGCGGCGCTGAAATCCCAGGAGTGGCGTTTTGGCGCGATTGTCTTCCAACGTGGCGCCTCCAGCCATGAAAATAAGTTCTTCCAGGGGCCAGCGGCGAGGAAACTTGGAACGAAGGTTGTTTGCCACATCATTCGATGGTGCGTCTTAGGTTCACGCTGGTTCCCCTCCTTCTCCTCATTCTCCGCTCCGCAAGGCGACCTGGGCGGCAGGCTGGGCGTCGAAGCGGATGACCTTGCCGCCTGCCGTGACAGCGTAGCTGTCGTCGCCGTGCACGAAGCCGCCCGCCGTCATGTGATCATTGCCCACCTCTGAAGCAAAGTCGCGCACCTCGATGGTCGGAGAACAGCGTAGCTGTCGTCGCCGTGCACGAAGCCGCCCGCCGTCATGTGATCATTGCCCACCTCTGAAGCAAAGTCGCGCACCTCGATGGTGGAGAAATCGGCCAAGCTGAACCTCACCACCGTTCTGTGGTAGGCGCCGTTGTAGTAGCCCATCACATACCCGAACGTACCGTCCGTGAAGCCGTTGTAGAATCCTGTCAGGGCCGGATTCTGATCCGCTAGATTCAACACTTGCACCGTGCTGAAGTCGTCCAGCCTGAACCGCGGGACCTTACCAAAGAAGCCACTCCCCGAATGGTACGGCACAGCGTACCCCCACGTACCGTCGGTGAATCCGCCGAAGAAGCCAGCGAGGCCAGCGTCGGTGTTCGTCAGGTCGAGCACTTCCACTGTAGTCCGCCGACCCCCGCTTGCTGGGGGGCACAGATGCCCCTTTCCCCCCCCCCTCCCCCAGGGTCCAAGATCGAGTTTCGGAAGGGGGAGGAGGAGGAGGAGGAGGAGGAGGAGGAGGAGGAGGAAGCGAGGAGGAGGAGGAAGAACGCAACGGGCTCGCACCTAACATTAGTCGAACGTAAAAAAGGAGGAGGAGGAGGAGGAGGGGGAGGAGGAGGAGGGACGAGCTCCTCAACGCGCCGCTAGGGCCTCCGGAGCATCCAAAGCCAACCTCCGCGCCGCCTCCAAGGTGCCCGAAATGCGATCTCAAACGGCACGAGGGGGGCACCACCACGCCCAGACGGCCTCAAAAGCAATCAAGATGGCCTGACGACCGCCCGAGACGCCGAGAGGACCCCCAAGAGGGCCTCAAGAGGCAGAAACACACACTGACTTCGCCAAGGTTCTCGAGTGACGTTCGCCCCCTCGCCTGCTCGGGCGTCCAGAGAGCCATCGCGGCGCGAGGGGCCCCCCTGACATGGCCCAAGATGGCCCGAGGGGCCCCCAATGGGGCCAGAAGACGGCCCCAAGAGGGCCCCAGGACGGCCCAAGAAGCCCTCAAGGCGGCACAGACAGAGCCTCGAGAGGCCCAGAGAGAGGGGCTCAGGAGAGGCCCAAGGAGGGGGAGGGGAAGCAGCAAGGACCGCGGGAACACCCCCCCACGCAAGATGACCCTCCAGACCCCCAGGAGGACCCCAAGAGGACCCCAAGAAGCCCCCAGAGAACACAGAAAATCCCCAAGGAGCCTTGGAAAACTCACGAGGCCGCCCACTAGGCGTCCGAGAGGCCCGCAGAAAAAACGCAACAGACACGGAGAAAGACGAGCACGAATCAGCAACAACTACACGGAGTCAGCAGGACGGGAAGTGGCAAAAAAAACAGACATACACGCACGCAGTCGGAATCCGCACATGTCCTCTCGGGGTCGGCGGAATGGCGTGAGCCCGCTGGATCCGCCCGCCCGCCGAGCAGAGGGCCGCGTGAGATGTAACAGTGAGAAGTCCTTCTTGCAACCCCCGCCCCAGCCCAAAGGCCTCCGCCATTCCGCCGCCCGGCCGCGGCCGACGCCCTTTTTCGGGCTCCAAGACTGCTTCCAGACGGCGCCCAAGACGAGCTCGAATTTCACGCCGTTCCCATCGCGCTTTCGGGCCTGATTCTGGCTCCACTTTGGCGCCGTCGGACCCTTCGGGCCCCTTCTCGGCGTCGGCTCCCCCAGGCCCTCGAAAAACGCCCCGTTGGGTCCAGACGTCGCCCGCAAAACTCGAAGCATCAAACATGTAGCACAAACTCCTTTAAGTTGTTCATGGTTGCTGTCTCGCTCGGGGTCCCGCGGTCGTCTCTTATGGCTGTCTCTCGGGCTCGTCTGCGGTAACTTTTGGCATGCGAATCTCGACGCTGTTTTGTCGGGCGCGCTCCAGTGTAAATGTCAAGCGATTCTCGACCCAACTTGGGCGTCAAAACCGAGCCCACAACGGCCCAGATCCTGGCCCACTTGTTGTTAGGCAATGAACGGGTTTGCGGCCCACATAGAAGTGCTGTCGCATGGGCCGCCCAGGGGCCCCCCGGGGCGGCATCGATAACAACTTGGCTTCTTTTAGGGCCCTTCTCGGGGCCCTCTTCGGCCCTTTACGGGCGCCGCTTGGGCCGCTTTCGGGCCGTGTGTTACTTGTTTCGGGAAATGCTCCGGCTGTCTCTGGCCTCCTGTGGATAGGGGGCAAGGGTCAAGAGCGCCAGCGTCCATACCACTGATCCGTTGGTACTGATGACGGGCCGACGACTAATCGACAAATTCATCATCGCTCAACCACGCGGAATACCTGAGCCCAGTCGGCGATGGGATGGACAAGTGGAGCGCGGAGAAAAAAAATGGAACATGTGCCGCATCTTCGGGATATCGTCGTCCAGTCCTGGAGCCTGCGAAAACTGGAAGCGAGGGGCGGTGAACGCGGAGCGTCTCGAATAAAATCTGCCACGCTGAATCGAACCATTTTCCCATCACCCGCGCCACCAGTCCTGGATTTGAGTAAATACCCCCAACCGCCAGCGAAGAACCCCTTGTAGAAACCCTCAAGGCTCGGGTCGATCGCCTCTAAGTCGAGCACCTGCACCGTGCTGAAATCTGCCAGGCTGAACCGAGCCACTTTGCCAGAATAGATGGGGATCCGGCCAGCGGTGGTGGCAGGGTACCACGGCACCATGTAACCCCACGCGCCATCGGTAAACCCACCGCTGAACCCTTTCAGAGTGGCGTCGGTCTGCGCAAGGTCGAGGACTTGCACGGTGCTGAGGCTGAAATCTGACAAGCTGAATCTGACGACTTTGCCCATTCTGACGTCGTATGATATTGTCCACCCTGTGGTTGATGTTGGAACCAGGTACCCGTAGTCGCCATGAGCAAATCCTCCTTCAAAATACTGCAGGTCGCTGTCGATTGTCCTCAGGTCCAGCGATTCCACCGTCGAGAAATCCGAGAGGTCCAACCGCACGAGCACGCCGCCCCACCCAGCATTGCCTTTGAAGTAAGGCGTGAGGTACGCGTAATTGCCACTGGTGAACGCCCCTCTGAACTGACAGTCTGGAATTTGTTGTCTGATGCTGGAAAAAACAAAGCAGGTCATAAGCGCAAACATTCGGAGGTCCGCGCGGAGTACCTGTGTCGGGAGCGGACACCCCTCCACCCCGCACCCTCCCCACGGCGCGCGGGGGGCGGCGACAGGGGCGCGGCCAGGGGCGGCAAGGATGGGGCCCAGCGCCAACCCAAGAAATCCTCGCGGACCCTCGAGAATTCACGCGTTATGCCGGTGTTTGTTGTTCAGGATATCCAGAACATCGACGTCGCTCGATGAGAAGGGCGCGCGAACCGCGTCGACGAGTAGGCCCTCCACCACGCCGGCCTGCACGACCAGGAGGCCAAGGCGCACGATGGCCATCTGCACGAAGGCCATGCGCACGTGCGTTCTCTGAGGGGGAAAGGGCGCCCGCTGCCGCGAGGCAAGATTGTGTATGCGATGGCGTTGGAGTGGGCGTGAGTGCCGCTGATGACTGAGCCCCAAGTGGTTGCGGATGGGGGCTCGCAGGAGGGGCCGGTGGGGGCGGAGCAGGAGGGGCACGACAGCCACTCCTCCAAGTGTGTGGTCCCGGCTCGGGCGGAACCGCAAGAAGCTCGGGCCTGCGCTGCCGAAGCCCCGATGCACAATCCCTCATGGAAAAAATAGGCACGCGCTCGTTCCCGGGGCCACACTCCTTCGTGACACACGCCATCGTCGTCACCACCTGCATCGTCATGATCAACATCACCATCATCACCTCAACTAGATGCATTACCTTCAACCGCGTCAAACGTATCATCGCCCCCATCACCACCACCAGCATCATCATAACCATCACCAACGCCGACACCGACAGCAACACCACCGCCATCGTCACCGCCATCGGCATCGTCATCGTTATCGTCGTCGTCATCATGCTCATCCTCATGCTCCTCCCACTAATCGGCGGCGAGTCCAGGGATGAAGTGAAAGGGGCGGGCCTTCTCAGAAGGCTCGGAAGTCCCCTGGCCTTCTGAGAAACGTTCTAAGCCTTCCCCGAAGACACAGAAAACTCGTCGGGTGGCGCGAGGGGCTTCTGGGAAATTCCGCCGCCCTCTGAGAAGGCTTCTCCTTCTCACTTCCGCCCCTCGCTCGCCGCCGAATTTGGTTTCTGGGTCATAACTCGTGTCTCTCGCGGCCATTCGGGACGGCCCGGGCACCCCCGAACGCCCTCGGCGAGGCGCAGCTGCTGGCAAGCATCGCGAGGCTAGAAAACCGCCGAGACTTGACGAGAGCGTCCGAAAACCTCGAACCTCGAAGTTCGAACCTCGAACTTCCCCCCCTCGCTCGCCGGCGAGCAGAGGGAGAGGAATCCCGGGGGAACGAGGACCCTCCTCCTCCTTCTCGCTCCACGGGGCACCCTCTCGCCAACCGACTGAAAGGCCGCCCTGAGCAGGTGCCCTTGATTATCGTCAATGATCTGTAGAAGGACGCGCGAGTGTTCAACGAGGAGGAGGAGGAGGAGGAGGAGGAGGAGATGGAGGAGGAGGAGGAGGAGATGGAGGAGGAGGAGGAGGAGGAGGAGGAGGAGGAGGAGGAGGAGGAGGAGGAGGAGGAGGAGGAGGAGGAGGAGGAGGAGGAGAGGCGGAGCCGACCGTGTGCGCAGAGCCGAGCCGAGCCGAGCCTCCCCCGCCTCACGCGGCGCGCGCGCGGGGGCGGCGCAAGGGAGGCGGGGGCCGACTCCCGAGGAGGCCGGGGCCCCATCTTGAGGGTTTCTTCGAAGGGCTTGGGCAAGCCATCCTCCTCCTCTCTCTCCTCTCCTCCTCCTCCTCTCCTCCTCCTCTCCTCCTCCTCCTCCTCCTCCTCCTCCTCCTCCTCCTCCTCCTCCTTCTCATCCTCCTCCTCCTCCTCTGAACGAAAAATTCTAACATAGTCAAACAATGCCCCAAAATGGCCAGAGGTGGTCGAAGAAATCGTCCCCAGACCATGTGTTGACCACGTCTGGATAGATTCCTCCTCTAGAGGGGCAGGCCCGACTGAACGATAGGGGGGGGCCTGGCCCACGGGGAGGGAACACGTCAACCCTGTAGGCGGCGGCGCAGCGATCTCGGCGAGAGGCGCCCGGACCGCCGCAAAGCCGCACGTCGTTTCCCTTAGGCGGCGTGGGCTCTCTCCCGCCCCCTCTCTCGGCGATCACAGGGGCGCTCGGGGGCCGAGGCGCCCCCCCCCCTGAGCCTATGCCCCCCCTTCGGGTTGACCCAAAAGAGGGTCCAGGGACCAGGGGGTGGTGCAATAGACCTGGAGTAATCGATCTGTGAGGTTGCAACACACTTGGGGCGCGCAGCACATTCCGGGCAGGGGCGCAAATGTATTGCTGGATTTTCGCGCGCAATGCACTACTCGCAATACAACGCAATACAATTCTCCAGAGCAGTACATTTGCAATACAATTGCCCCAAGTCTGTTGCACCACCCCCTTTCAGCTGGACCCCCTCTTGGGTGTGCTTGACCCATTCACGTTAGGTCGGGCATGTCCCCCTACAGGCGGCTTTTGGACGAAAAATTTAAAATTAACCAAACACATGCGAAGGTGATCAAACTACTTTTGAACTTTCCTCCTGCAGAGAGAGAATCGTTATTGTTCCTGGTCCCGGCGCCCAGCGAGGGCCCCCCCCGCCCCCCCGGGGGCCAACGACGATCAAATACCTCGCGTCCTGTTTTTTTCACGACGCGAGCATGTCCAGTTTTTTTCGCGACGCGAGCATGTCCTTGGGCCGTCCGTTAAACTTTCTGACCTTCCCCGAAGACACAGAAAACTTCTCGGATGGCGCGAGGGGCTTCTGAGAAGTCCCGCCGCCCTCTGAGAAGGCTTCTGCTTTTCACTTCCACCCCTCGCTCGCCGCCGACCTGGTTTTTGGGTCACGACTCGGGTCTCTGGCGGCCGTCTGGGACAGTCCGGGCACCCCGGAGCGCCCTGGGCGAAGCGCAGGGGAGTCTCCCAGGGCCGGCAAGCGGCCGAGAACCGACGAGACCGCCCGAAAACCTCGAGCGGGAGCAGGAAGTAGCTATCCTCCCCGCTTCGCCCCGAGCCCTGTGGATGCCATGACAGTGGACACTCGAACAACCCTATCACTGAATTCAAAAACGTGTTTAGAATGTGCAAAACATGTTCTAGACATGTTTTCAACATGTCATGTACATGATACGAGCATGTTTCACACATGTTCTGGACATCTGGAAAACATTCGGCAACATGCTTCCTCTGCGTGGATCGTCCTCCGCAACCCGAGCCTTCTCTCCCCCCCCCCCTCCTCTCACGCCGCACTCCCGCCGACGGGACGGGCCGCGCAGAGCACGGTCCTGGCCCGAGCGGCGGCGGTCCCGTGGGTCGCCGCGGCGCTCTGACCTCCGGGGCGGAAGGGGCGAGGACGGAGGCCGAGTCAAGGCGATAGCAAAACGCCCGCGTGGAGCGCGGAACGACGTGGTGGTATTGTGGATGCCATGACAATGGACACTCTAACAATCCGATCATTGAGTTTCGAGTGTGTTTATCAGTGTGTCGGGAAATGTTATAGACATGTTTTGGACGTGTGTTTGCATGTATGAAGCATGCCTTTACATGTTGGACATCTGGGACGTATTTGGCAACATACTGGCTTTCCATTGATCGTCCTCCACAATACCAGTGCCGATTGTCCTCCTCGGAGGCGTGCGTCCGACCCGAAGAAATAGCACTATCGTTTCCCAAGCGGTACGGCCACAAACCGCCGGCCACGGAGCATGCGCCATCAGATTCTTCGGCGCGCGAGGCGCCCTTTTGGGGCGACGTACACATACGATTAATGTTTGAGGTGACGCCGATGGTCAGACGTGCGCACAATTGCCAGATGGCTGCGGCATTCAAGCTGATGCCGAAAACTGCGGCCAAGCGCCAGGGATGACGGGGAGAAGGGGGGATAAGCTCAGCCCACTAACGCTACGTCTGACATCCCACCCGTCACACCCATCCCTTCCCATGACGCTGTGTTATTATATAAGCGGAAACGCGCCAAGGCGGACGTGAACTCCAAGGAGGGCCCCTCGGGTTATACGCACTCGGAAAAAATGCGCAAATTGGAGAACGAAATGGCGGATGAACGAAAAGGGTGGGGTACCGATACCGCGATCGTTCCCTCGCGTTCGCCTTTTGGGGGCCGCTTGGAGGCCCTCGTCGCCACGGCTATATTCGCCACGATATCCTGGTCCGAACGCATCCCGGGAGAGTCGGCATGTGGTTCTTTCCCCAGAAGGGGAGAGGGGGAGAAGGATGAGGAGGAGGAGGAATAACTGGACACGCGGGATTAGCAGTGGTGACAGACATGGCGACAAAAGGAGAGAATATGGGCTCTTTGCAGTAACCTCAAATATTGTAAGACAACGCGTGCACGCCGTGAGTCACACTGGCCGCGGCGGGGGCGCACGGGTCCTACTCGAGCCAGGGCCACCAGGCAATATAATTCACACCTGCGAAGCGCCCTGATCACGGAAGAGCGCGCAGCGAAAGAGAGAGGCGGCGAAGCAGCTGCTGCGCCACGTGGACAGTTGCCTCTAACAGCTGGCTGCCTCGCGTGCCTCGCCCATGTTTACGTGGCCTCAGCCAAAACGGCGGCGCGGCGAACCCTGGAGTGCAACGCGCGCTCGTCCATGACCAGCGCATGCGCGCGAGGCGATGCCTGTGGCCAGGGCTGTTGAATCGGAGCGGCACCCCACAACAGCGAGAGCCCAGTGACGAGTTCCTCGCTCTGGCTCCTGCTCACTGACTGGTGGCACAGCCAGGAGAAGGCTCGCGGGTGCCCAGCACAGATCGTGCCTGGCGTGCACTCACGCCGCGGCGCTGGTCGTGCCTTTCAGCCAGGTTCGCTCGCTGGCTCTGCGTCCTGCACGCTGCCAGCGTAGCCGCTTGCCTTCGGCACTGAGCGGGTGCCAGCGGACGTAGCTGGACGTGGCTGCGCGCGCGCTGCCGCGCGGCGGGAAAGCACCCACGCGCCGGGCCTCGTAGGCGCGCGCGCGGCGCGCAGACGCGGTTCATCCAGCTGTTTGCAGCAGTGTTTCTAACTGTTGGTGTTCACTAGCCGCGGTTGCTGACGGGTCGTCGCGTTGGCCCAGCGAATGCCGAGCAGCACCGATGCGGCGCGTGCTGACTGCACGCAGCCAACAGCGGCACAGCGTCGTGGGTGCCAACCTCGGCCATTCGTAGCTGTCACACTACTGCAGCTTGGGCCTCGGCGGCCAGCATGACATCCGACGTTTCGCACCGCTTGTCGGCAGCACAACGTGGCCAAAGCGCCATGCCACCGCAATGCACGCCGACTGGCTTGAAGGAGTTGCGGGCGGAAGTGCAGCGTTGACCTCTGTGGCGGCGCGCTGCCACGTCGGCGTTCCAAGATGGCACAATGTAGCCCAAGATGGCTCCAGAGGACTCCCATGATGCCCCAAGAAGCCGTTCCAAGACGGCTCCGAGTGGCCGCGGAGCCTCCCCAGAAGGCTACCAAAATGCCAGAATCCTTCAATTATCCCAGCAAAGCAACCTAACAGCGATGTGTAGGAGCATATCTGGAAGCATTCCCCTTAAGATTCAGATGAGAATCCAGTTGTAGAATTCTACTGTTCTCGCAGTCGTAATTAGTCGCATTCGCGATGACAGTCGCAGTGGCAACGGCAGTCGCAGTCACAGCCTCAGCCTCAGCCTGCCTCAGCCTCAGCCTGCCTCAGCATCCGCCTGCCTCAGCCTCAGCCTCAGCCTGCTTCAGCCTCAGCATCAGTCTGCCTTCAGCCTCGGCCTCAGTCAGCCTCAGCCTGCCTCAGCCCCACCCTGCATCAGCCTCAGCCTCAGCCTCAGCCTGCCTCAGCATCAGCCTGCCTCAGCCTCAGCCTCAGCCTGCCTCAGCCTCAGCCTCAGCCTGCTTGAGCCTCAGCCTCAGTCTGCCGTCAGCCTCAGCCTCAGCCTCAGCCTCAGCCTGCCTCAGCCTCAGCCTGCATCACCCTCAGCCTCAGCCTCAGCCTGCCTCAGCATCAGCCTGCCTCAGCCTCAGCCTCGGCCTCAGCCTGCCTCAGCCTCAGCCTCCCCCTGCTTCAGCCGCAGCCTCAGTCTGCCTGCAGCCTCGGCCTCAGCCTCAGCCTGCCTCAGCCTGACCCAGCCTCAGCCTGAGCCTCAGCCTCAGCCTGCCTCAGCATCAGCCTCAGCCTCAGCCTCAGCCTCAGCCTGCCTCAGCCTCAGCCTCAGCCTGCTTCAGCCTCAGCATCAGTCTGCCTTCAGCCTCGGCCTCAGCCTCAGCCTGCCTCAGCCTCAGCCTGCATCAGCCTCAGCCTCAGCCTCAGCCTGCCTCAGCCTCAGCCTCAGCCTCAGCCTCAGCCTCAGCCTCAGCCTGCCTCAGCCTCAGCCTCAGCCTGCCTCAGCCTCAGCCTCAGCCTCAGCCTCAGCCTCAGCCTCAGCCTCCCTTCAGCCTCGGCCTCAGCCTCAGCCTGCCTCAGCCTCAGCCTCAGCATCAGCCTCAGCCTCAGCCTCAGCCTGCCTCAGCATCAGCCTCAGCCTCAGCCTCAGCCTGCCTCAGCCTCAGCCTCAGCCTGCTTCAGCCTCAGCCTCAGTCTGCCTTCAGCCTCGGCCTCAGCCTCAGCCTGCATCAGTCAGCCTCAGCCTCAGCCTCAGCCTCAGCCTCAGCCTGCAGCCTCAGCCTCAGCCTCAGCCAGCCTGCAGCCTCAGCCTGCAGCCTCAGCCTCAGCCTCAGCCTGCAGCCTCAGCCTCAGCCTCAGCTGCCTCAGCCTCAGCCTCAGCCTGCCTCAGCCTCAGCCTCAGCCTGCAGCCTCAGCCTCAGCCCTCAGCCTCAGCCTCAGCCTGCAGCCTCAGCCTCATCAGCCTCAGCCTCAGCCTCAGCCTGCCTCAGCATCAGCCTGCAGCCTCAGCCTCAGCCTCAGCCTGCCTCAGCCTCAGCCTCAGCCTGCTTCAGCCTCAGCCTCAGTCTGCCTTCAGCCTCGGCCTCAGCCTCAGCCTGCCTCAGCCTCAGCCTGCATCAGCCTCAGCCTCAGCCTCAGCCTGCCTCAGCATCAGCCTGCCTCAGCCTCAGCCTCAGCCTGCCTCAGCCTCAGCCTCAGCCTGCTTCAGCCTCAGCCTCAGTCTGCCTTCAGCCTCGGCCTCAGCCTCAGCCTGCCTCTGCCTCAGCCTGCCTCAGCCTCAGCCTCAGCCTGCCTCAGCATTCAAAATGTGGCCCGGGAATGAAGTTCTGGGGACTCGAAGAACACGAAGTGACATACAGTTGGGTCCGGGCATTCAAAATCATGCCCAGGAATGGAGTTCTGGGAACTCGAAGAGCACGCAAAGAGCTACAGTTGGCTCTGGGCATTCAAAATGTGGCCCGGGTATGGAGTTCTGGGAACTCGAAGAGCACGAAGTGGCCTACAGTTGGCTCTGGGCATTCAAAATGTGGCCCGGGAATGGAGTTTGGGGAACTCGAAGAACGCGAAGTGACCTACGGCTGGCTCCGGGCATTCAGAATGTGGCCCGGGAATGGAGCTCCTGTTTGCTTAAAACGACTTCCGCGGATTCTCCCCGGATCCTGCCCAGACCCCCTCTGGGGAGTCATGATGCTCTCTTTTGAGACCACTAGAAACCTATCAGTCTTCGCTGTTAGGTAAAAAGCATGAGGATAACCACTGAATTCTGCCTTCTCGCCTTTTTGCTTCCGATGGCCTTCCGGAACCTCAAGATGGCTCCAGGAGGGCCCATGAGGGCCCCAAGAGAAGCCCAAGAGAGCCCCGGAACAGCCCCAAAAGCGCCCACGAGCGCTCCAATGGTGCCCCAAAAAGGGCCCCAGAGGCGACTTCTGGGGCTCCCAAAAGGGGGCCGTAATTGGAGCTCCCATTGTTTCAATCGATCTGCTCCAAGATGGCCCCAGGAGCGTTCCCAAGACTCCCAAGAGCGCCTCAGGAGGGCCCCAAAGGGTGCCCAGGAGGCCCCACGAGGCGCGCAAGAGGCCTCCAAGGGGTCCCCAAAAGACCCCCAGGAGGCCCCGAGAGGCTCCCCGAGGCACCCAGGGCGACGCTCCAAGGGACCCCCGGGCACGGCAGGAGGCCCCCAAGAGGCCCACGAGGCCTCCACGAAAGGGCCCTTCCTCTGTGTCCTGCCCACTTCCCTGGTAGAGGCAACTCCCCTGGGCATCGTTTCTGGATGGGCAAGTAGGGTTACTTTTTAGTCAGCGGCCGCAGGCGAGCGCGCCAGCGGCGAGTCCAGTCAGAGCGGGGCGCGCACAGACGAATTAACCTAAAGCGGTGGGCCGGAGCCTCACGCAGCACCTCAAGGCCGTCGAGTGGAAAGGGCAGGCGGTAGGCGGGTCACCAGTACTGCCAAAGTCACGTGCAACGAGTCGGTAGGGGCGGGCGGCCAGGGTGACCGGCAACCACACTAGTAGGGTTACGCAAAGCGCCTAGAATTCCTTCCTTTTCCTTGCCCCTGCGCCCTCGCGCGGAACGCGCGCACGCGTGCGGCGCGGCGCTGCAGGGTGAGCCACGCAGCGCGCGTGAGACGCACTGGCCTTCTCCACGAAACCCGCCATGCAGTGAGGACGCGACCGCATCCAAACCAGCGGGGGCGACGCGAGACCCTTGTGCACGAGAGCGTTCCGTGATCATGACGGCTCGACTCTTGGCTCGTGCGAACTGCCCAAGAGCCAACTTCGCAACTCGCAAGCTGCAGGTCGGTACTCAAGCCGGGTGGAGCTACAACCAGGGATATGCATCAGACACAGACCGGCGCACAACGTCGGCGCGCGCGATTGCGAGGCTGACGGCACATAACTGACATGGAGAAGCACCATTCGTAGCGTGATCCTGCTTCTCATCCCAGGTGGTGCAGGACAGCCGCGATGGCACTGGCTACCCCGTAGCTGAGGAACTCCAGGAGTGGAGTCCACGAACAGACCTGGAGAGTCCGAGGTGAAGGGGCCCGACACTCAAGCAGTCCCACCGAGGTTTCCAAAGGCCCCCCATCTCAAGAAAGCGTGGGCGCCTGCGAGCTAGCCAACGAGGGTGCTCAAGCTGGCACCGAAAGAAAGAGAGAGAAAGAGAGAGATACAGTCGGACTTGACTGGACAGGACACGCGAGAGGATACAAGACTCTTCCGACGGCAACGTGGCCCCAGAACACCAAAGGGCATGCGGGTTGCAAAGGTGACAGGACACAAGGGTACTCTCGATTTGGAATGGTCGACCTACTAATCAAGCTCGACTGTAGGGATTGGAGCATACGAAGAGAAAAGGACAGGCGGAGCACCCTCTCAGCAACCGACGGCCCAGCCGAGCCGCATGCCGGGACCCCCACATTCCTCCCCGCTCCTCGTGCTCCCCCTTCCCTCGTCCTCATGCCTCTCACACGCACACAGCAAGCCGAAGAATCCGAGCGGCCGACCCTACCGCCTACAAAAAAGCAAAGAGCAAGCGCCAAAGCTCAAGGAGACACGGAGTAGAAGAGGGAAAGGAAGAGAGAGAGAGAGAGGGAAAAAAAAAAAAAGACAGAGCAGAAAGACAATGCATCCACCAGCTCCTGTACCGTGCCGCCGTTACCCCGTCCTCACCCTTCCTCCTCCCGGGGGGAAAGGAAGCAGGCCTGTCGTGCCCTGGCTCCGGTTCGATGACCGCGTCCCTCAGGCCGAGCTCGAGGCGGCCGAGGAAGTGCTGTTGGTTGCTCACGATGTCCCAAACCTGCTGACGGCTGCCACCCCTCCCTCCTTATTCCTGCCATGGTCCCCCTCGTTCGTTCTCATCCTCCTCCTCCTCCTTCTCCTCCTCCTGCTCCTCCACCTCCTCCTGCTTCTCTTCCTCGTCCTCCTCCTCCTCCTCCTGCTTATCCTCCTCCTCCTCCTCCACCTCCTCCTCCACCTCCTCCTTGTCTATGTGTTCCTCCTTCTCATTATCCTCCTCCTCCTACTCCTCATGTTCCTCCTCCTCATCTTCCTCCTCTTCCTCCTCCGTCTCCCCCTCGTAATCCTACGCCTCCGCATCCTCCTCCTCATTATCCTCCTCCTCCTCTTCCTCCACCTCCCCTCGTTTTTCAAATCCTCCTCCTCCTTATTCGTATTATTAGTCATGCGATAAGAAGTGTTAGAATCACCAATACGAGTAGTATTACCATTAGTTTAGTATGAGTATAGTATTAGTGGTAGCATTCGTAATACTTGAGCAGGCCGAAGGATTTCCTCTTGAGGCCCACATGACTCGTCCTCTCCCTCCTCTCCGTCCTTCCTCCCTCATATTCCCCTTCGCCCGTCCCTGGTTTGTGTGTCCCTACTCGTCCCCGTGTGTTGTGTCTCTCGGTAGGGAGACCCCTCCCCCGTAGAATCATAGTTTGGGCTGCAGGTCCGAGGCTCCGTGGATCCATTTCCCCTTGGGTCCCTTGTATTGATTACGATTAAAAACTTATTACCAGAACTGAATTGGATCCACGAAGCTTCCACGCAAAAAAAATGATCCAGAAGACACGGAAATTGGATCCACGTGACTCTCGCACACACGTAATTGGATCAAAATGGATCCATGCGTCCCCATGCAAGAAGAAAAACTTTCGGCCCTGGGATGTAGTAATAGTAATAGGTTTAGCCTTGTAGTGGTAAGATCCCTCATCCTGGTACTGCTCATACTCTTATACCTCGTACGATGATGAGTATGCTTATTAGTTTTATTTTCAGCGCTAATTTCTGTTATAGCAAGGTTGCTGCTATGTGCATTAGTAATCGCATGAGTGTGTGTTCGTATAAATCATATTCTCCGTATAAGTATTAGTACCGTTAGTATGTTTACGATTCACCTTACTAGTCGGCGTATTCTTACGAATGTGATTGAGACTGTTGTGAGCACTCGTTTTCGTCGTTTTCTTGTTGCTCTTTCATGTATTATTACTTATGTGTTTAATACCATTGGTGTACTTCTTGTTCGTCGAGTAATATGCTGTTTCTTCGTAGCAGTCTTCTTCTTACGAAGATTACGAGTCTTCTTCTAATGTGTTACATTATTATTGTTATTAGTAGTCGTCGTATTCGTAGTATGCTTCTTCGTCGTCGTTATAGTACTCTTCTTGATATCCATATCCGTCCCCTTACTACTGCTCGTATGATACGTATTGTTTCTCATCCTCCTCCTCCGCCTCCCCCTCCTTATTCGTATTAAGATCAAGCGGTGTAGCATTATTGTTATTATGATGGTTGTCATTGATACGATCAGCAGAACTAATATTATGGTTAGTGTTGTAAGTCCCCTTCTCAGTATTGGTCGTAGTCTTACTCGCATGACGATGACTATGCTTATTAGTAGTGTTATCATCAGTATGAGTAGTATTAGTAGTGAAAATATTACTCGTAATATCGTTACGTATAGCGCTGTTGTCGGTAGTTCTGTTAGTAGTAATAGTATGAATGCGTTTCATTATTCGTCGTATGATTAATATGGTTCGCATTATTCGTCTTGTGATATGTCCTAGTTGCCGCCATAGTATCACTATTAAGAGTGCCAATAAGATTTCCATTCGCATTCGTGTTCCCCTTATCGTTCTTACTCTCACATTGGTATTAGCATTGTTGCTACACGTGTTATTGGTATGCTTCTGGTTTGTCGTAGTAGTAGCGGTTTCCTTCGTAGTGGTATGCTTCCTATTCGGATTAAGCTTACTCGTCTATGTGCCGCATTATGATTGATATTATGCGTCTCCCTCGCCTTCTCTATAATATTAGTCTTCCTATTCGTCCGGTTAGCCCTGTTATTATCACAATTACTACTCCTCTTCCTACTCCTCCTCTTCCTCCTCCTCCTCCGCCTCCCCCATCCTCCTTCCCCTCCTTCCTCATTCCTCATTCCTCCTCCCCCCAACCTCATTCCTCCGTCCTCCTTCCCACGTTCTTCTTCCTCCTCCTCCTCCTCTTCCCCTTCCTCCTCCGCATCGTTGTCCTCCTCCTCCTCTTCCTCCTCCTCCGCCCCCCCCATCCTCATTCCCCTCCTTCCCCATTCCTCCTCCCCCAAACCTCCTTCCTCCGTCCTCCTTCCCCCTTTCTCCGACCTCCTCCTCCTCCTCTTCCTCTTCCTCCTCCGCATTGTTGTCATCCTCCTCCTCCTCCTCCTCGTCCCCCCCCCTCCCCCTCCTCCACTCCCCCCCCGTCTCCTCCTGCTCCGTGTCCTCCTCCTCCTCCTCCTCCTCCCCCTCCTCCTCCTCCTCGCCGTCGTCCTCCTCCTCCTCCTGCTCTTCCTCCTCCTCCTCTTGATCCTCCTCATCCGCCTCCTCCTCCTCTTCTTCCCCTTCCGCCTCCCCCTGTTCGTCTTATTCTTCGCTTTAGAATGTTAATGATTATGTGTATGGTTCGTCTTCTTCGCTGTCTTATTATTTTTCTCAGTAGTGCCCGTACTTGTCTTATTAGTAGTAATCAGAATATTGGTAATACGATTACTAGTACGATTAGTGATACTAATACAAAAACTAAGAAAGTGTATGATTGATAGTACTAGGATTCGTACCCGCCGTCGTCATGTTATGTTGCTTATTCGCGACTGTGCTTGTTCATAGTATTATGGTGCGTATGGTTTTACGTAAATTCGCGGTCTTCGTTCATCTCTGCAATATGCCTCACAATATTCCTCGCAAGTCGTATGATTCGTCGTCTTTTGAAGTATAACTCTTACCCTTATGCATAGCAGTATCAGTAGTGTGAGTATACTTCGTTCTCGTGTTCACAAAGCTAGTATTAGGTCGATGCGCACTCGCCTTAATAATAGAACTATTATCATGACTCCTTGTACGATTAGTAATATGATTCATCATGGTATGTTGTGTATGATCCGTACTAATGGAATTATTGGTATTATTAGTCGTCGTCTCAGTGTTACCCGTATTACCCCTCCTATGCCAATGTTTCTTATCTCCTCCGCATCGTCCGCATCCTCCACTGCTTCTCCTCCTCCTCCATACACTCCTCCTCACCACCACCACCACCACAGCAGCCACCAGCATCATCATCAGAATCAGCATCGTCGACGTCATCATCATCAGCATCATGAGCATCGTCCTCACCATCATCTGTATCATCACTACCAGCATCATCAACATCAGCACCATCAGCATCATCGTCCCAATCAGCATCGGCATCATCAGCAGCAGCATCGTCCTCATCACCCTCAGCAGCATCAACCCCATCGTCAGCATCACCACCATCACAGCATCGTCACCACCACATCATCATCAGCATCCGCATCATCAGCATAAGGCTCATCACATCATCAGGACCAT
>CAUYUJ010000702.1:55000-67500 GCA_963575745.1 Prorocentrum cordatum
CACAGATTACGCGGTATACGCACATGCCAACATACAGTCATACATTGCAACACATGAATTGCGTAAGATAACTCGCACCACACGGACTGCAACACATATAATGCACCAGAAGCAGGCGACACAAAGCTTGCACCACAAAGATTGCGCCAACTTGCTGGCACCACATAGATGATCCTTTTTGGAATAAACACTCGGATCTACCACCCCGAACCTCCAGGTTTATCAACCCTCCCGGGGATATAAGACTGACGATATTCATATGACCATGCCCCATCGTGCATTTTACATATGATTTCACGTCATCGCAACCAGACCCTTTTTTATCATCCCCCCACCTCATCCTTGACGAATGAAAATAACAGCGCACACTCGTTTACCACAAATCAACCATGTTCAACCATCCCTGCTTAGAGATTTGACAATCAACACGCGCGCATCGTCGCGCGCACACGCCGAAATTCACAATTGATCCCCCCAAAGAGAACAAATTATTGAAACAACCCGGGCTGCGGAACCGAATATTCAAAACAGCCTGCGCGTTTTTTTTGCGAATGTATGAATGTGTTTATGAATGTACATTTACACATATATTTATGATGAATATCAACACATACATACATACATACATACATACAGGCAGACATACATACATACATACATACATACAACCAAACACACATATATACATACACGTACATCAAAAATGTTTGTTGTCTTTTGTAACCTGTTCATCACATGCGACCGACCGGATTTGTCGCGCGCGCATGTCGAAATTGTTCGGAAGCCCTCTCGCGCGCGAAAGGCGGGGCACGATCCCTGTCAAATAACACCAAACGGGCCACTCGCGACCGTCGGCCGCACCCGCATGTCAGAATCGCTCCACAATCTTCATCACCGACACGTGGAAACCATCACCGTCATCGGCGTGATCAACTTCTGCGCCGTCGCTGACCTTGCCGTCGTTATCGTCATCATCGTCACCACCATCGTTCTTATCATTGTGTATGCCGTTGCCAAAGTCACTATGGTACCGCGCCCGCCCGGGCCACCGATTCGCATAAGATAACCCGCGCGCCACCGCGGCCTGCGCGACGCGCTGGGGAGGCCCCAACGGGCAACGCCACCGCGGCTGCGTCGGATTTGCCGGAGTAGCTGGTCATTCTGCGCGCGAGCCTGCGCGCGCTAGCGCGGCCGCACCGATGCGCCAGTCAACGCCAATCAATCATCGCAATCGCAACCGCAAAGTTTTGCAAACCAACGTTCGGGCGGGTGGGCGGGATGGTCGCGAATACTGGAGTTGAGAATTCAATGATGAACATGTGTGAGTTCGCATTTCGACCGTAAAAGGATTGGATATACCCCCCTGTTTATCGATCTGGCCTGGGGATAGATGTGTGCAAGTAACAAACGATTCCACCACACCCGTGACTCTAAAATGAGCCCCGATCATACCAGCCAAGCTGAATTCGACACCGCCACCACCCTAGTCAAATAATGGTATGCGCGCGCACTCGTTCATAAAGATCATACAAAATCCAACCGAGGAAGAAAAACAAACGAAACAACAACAACACGAAATGTACACGTGCGCGTTGTCGCTCGCGCATGTCGATGTCGCACAATAATCGTAAGTGACGCAAGGGCTTCAAATCCGAGCGGCCCGAAAACATTCGAACACACGGTAGCTTTGCAACCAGGATTTCTCTTTACGGGAAACGGTGCACGCGATCTTGCGATTTCTTACGACAGACCGACGGTGCCTCATCAGGTTCATCACATGCGACCACGCGGGCCTCTCGCGCGCGCATGCCGAAATCATTCGAAGGTCTTTGCGCGCGTTTTTAAGCACGAGCCCTATCATATACTATCATGCGGGCCACTCGCGGCCGTCGGCCGTGCGCACAGATCGAAATCGTTCCAAAATCTTCATGACCGAAACGCGGACACCGTCAAAGTCACCGGCGTGATGAGCACCAGCGCCATCATTGGCCTTGCCATCGTCGCCACCTGCATCGATACTATCACAATCGTGCTTGCCGTTGTCGACATCTACATGATACCGCGCCCGCCCGCACCACCGACTCGCACTGAAATGCCCGCGCGCCAGCGCGGCCTGCGAGACGCGTTGGGCAGTCCCCAACGGTCAGCGCCACCGAGGACGCGTCGGCAGCGCCAGACTAGCTGGCCGTTCTGCGCGTGAGCCTGCGCGCGCTAGCGGACCGCAGCGATGCGCCAGCCAACGCCAAGCAGTCATCTCAATCGCCGCCGCACGGGTTTTGCAAAACTGCGGGCGGGTGGGTGGGATGTTTGCTCGGACAGTGGAACTGCGAACTGAAAGTTCGGGGGGGCGAAAGAACCACATAGGTTGCACAAGATGAATTTTCAGCACCTTGGTTGCACCATGCACAGAGTGCTCCCCGAAAGCTGCACATCGACAATCGAAGAGTCCACTGCTGGGGGCCCACGCTGGCAAACAGGCTTCTTTTGAACGGAATCCGGATTTTGCACGTTGAATGCAAACTCCCCTGCTAGCCAAGACGCGCCACACTGTCCGACCCAATGCCATGGATTCGCGGAACGAGAACTGGCGCCCTCCGTGCCACCAACCAAACCACCATCGCAAAATAAAAGTGTAAACCCCTGGCGCGCGACACCGACCAGCTGTTTGGTCGGCGGCCACTTGAGTCCAAGCAGCGGCGAGGCGACGGTGGGACGCAACGGAGCAACTTAAGGCGCGGACAGGCGTCTGGAAGGACGATAGGACGAGAGGAAGAGAAAGTGGGAGAGAGGCGGCACGCGGCGCGACACGGACCCACACACCGTGCCTCACTGCAGGCCGTTGACAGCAGCCCACTCGTGTCTCGACTGTGCAGTCCAACTGCAGATTGTACCTCTGTGCTCTCTCGGTCGGGAACCGACTTGACTCGAGCAGAGAGCCCTCGGCTCGAACAAAGATGCCTCGCATGTCGAATACGATGTGAGCTCAAAACAACTTGTATGATGAGGTTTAGATTGAGGCTTCCGCGTGCGCCAGGGACGCCACGATCAGAAACCCCATCACGGATTCGGACCGGCTGCATGTCCACAGTCAGTTGCAACTCGCGACGCCGAGCAGATTGTCGCGCCCACCACCTGCACCAAACACCGAAGATTCTCAATCCCACCGTACTCGGAAATGAAGCTCTGAGCTGGCTGACCCGTTCCCTGAGAGCACACCCAGTTTCAGTACGCCCCGTCCCTGAGAGCGGCGGCGACGTGAAGGTAGATCCCTCCGTGTCGCGAGCATCTACGGGCGCTGGCGTCGTCATCCCGACACGTGTGACAACCCCTGGATCCAGACTGTCTAAAACTTCCCCGGAAGACATCACCTAACGAAACGACTGCAAAGAGAAGCTCCAAGGAAGTGCACCTAGACAAGGTGACTCTGAATGCGCTCTGTCTCGGCCACGTCAGGCAAGAATGTAGAGCGGGCCTATTGTTGACAGGAATGCCTTCGAAGCTGTCGAGGGCCTTACATACCGCTCTCTCGCTGGGGCCGCACCCCAAGAGAAGGGGGGAGGGGGGCAGGGGGGAGGAAACGGAGGGGAGTAACGATGTGATCCAGGAGGAAGGAGGGGAGGAGCAGGAGAGCCTGGCGACGCTGCGGGGATCAAGCTTGGTGCGAGCTCGATGTGCAAGCACGAGAGAAGACAGGGGACGGGAGGAAGTGGAGCAGGATGCGTGGGCGGTGGGCGAAGCGTCCGCGCTCACCGTGGCTGTGAGCTGCTCCTTGCTGCCAACCTTCACCTGCCCGCCGCCAGCAAAGGCCGCTCGCCCCCTCCGCCATCTCTGCCTCCTCCCCCTCCTCATATTCCTCCCTTCCCTTTTCCGTATCACTAAGTCCTCTCTGTCACACCCCCAGGCGTGTTAGTATGGCAGGCAAGGCGTTTCGCCCGAGACTTCCTCACCATGTACGATCCTGAAGCTTGATTGCAACAACTTCACGAATGGACGGCGGCCCGATTTCACAATGTGGCTCTCGCCTCAGCACCGCGCACCCTCGCCTTCACAGTCTGCAGCAGCTGTAAGGATGGAGGACATGTAGTTTTAAACATGTGGCTTTCGTCTTGGCGCCGCGTGCATTCGTCTTCAAGTCTGTAACAGTTTCAAAGATGACGGGCGGGTCGAATTCAAAATTTGGCTCTCGGCTTAGCGATTCGTCTTAACAGACTGCAAAAGCTTCAAGGATGGAGGACAGGTGGCATTCAAAATGTAGTTCTCGCCTTAGCGCTACGCACATTCGCCTCAACAATATGTAACACTTGTAAGGATGGAGGTCACGTGGTTTTCGCCATGTGTCTTTCACCCTGGGGCCGCGTACATCCGTATTCAGGTTTGCAACATAATCAAGGGTGGAGGCCTGCTCCTTTTTCGAAATGTGGTTTTCGCTTGAGCGCAGCGCACACTCGCCGTCAATTTTGCGACAAGTTCAAGGAGTCGTATGGTTGAAGTCCCAAGAGCGGCCTCCTGGCACGATTCAGGAAGTATGGACGCAACAGTCACGTTGATCCGCAGCGCTGAAGTCCCAGGTTGTCATCTAGTGGGCCACTTCCCGCATTGAAAACAAATGCTTGCGGGGACCACTGGACAGGGAACTTGGGAGGGAGGGTTCATTGCAGCATCGATGCTGCGTCTTGGATTTACTCTGATCCTCGCCCTCCTCCATCTCCTTCTCCTGCACCTCCCTGGCTCTCGGCCTACGAGCTCGGCTCTCCTGCGGCACCTCGGGACGGTCCGGGCAACCCCTGGAACGCCCCCTGCGAGGCGCAGCTGCCAGGAGACCACCCCGAGGCCGCGAGAAGCCGCCGAGCGCCGACGAGACCGCCCGAAGACCTCGAGCAACCCAGCCACCCGGCTGCTCCAATTATTCGGTGGCGTGGGCCCTGGAAGTCCGGACCACCTCCCCGGGGCCGGCTTTCCGTCCAGTCGTTTCCTGCCGCTCCCGAGGCCAGGCCATGGCCCCCCGAGGCCGAAGGCGGCCAGAGCCCGCCTGCCCCAGCTGTTGCGGAGCGTCGGATCTCTGGGACCGAGCCTCGACGAGCCAGCGCACCTCGACGAGCCAGAGCACCGAACCTCGAACCTCGACGAGCCAGAGCAGAGACTCAAGGAGGAGCAGGAGGAGGATGAGGAGGAGGAGGAGGAGGAGGAGGAGGAGGAGGAGGAGGAGGAGGAGGGGGAGGAGGAGGAGGAGGAGGAGGAGGAGGAGGAGGAGGAGGAGGAGGAGGAGGAGGAGGAGGAGGACACGCTAGGTGCGCTCGCGTCATATATGATACCCTACCCCTCCCCCCCATCCCTTACCATGGCGCAGATCCCCTCTCTACTTGCACAGTCGGATGTCAAGCACGGCGATGATCCCGAAAAGGTACGCGATGCATTGTAGAGCACGGCGTACCATGGCGTAGAAGAGCACCGCGAAGCGTAGTATAAACCTATAGCATTGCACTGCATGCCGTGGCATGGCACGGGAAATGACGCCAGCGCTGCAGCGGGAGCACGAATCGAAACGAGCTGAAGCGCGGAAATGAGGCCGGCGGCCAGCGCTGCAGCAAGAGCACGATTCGGAACGAGCGGAGACACGCCGGAATCGGCCCGGGAAGCACGGAAAATGAGGCCAGCGCTGCAGCGAGGGCACGATTCGGAACGAGCGGGGCCCGAAAATGAGGCTGGCGCCTCAGCGAGAGCAGCATTTTGGCAAAAATGCAAGCGAACACATAACTTCGGGGAAGGCTTCCAAAAGCAGAAATTCAGCATTTTCACAAGAAAAATGTGTATCAGAATGGCCTTTTTTCGGCGCCGCCTCGGAACTCGATTTTCCGGCGCTGGCCGGAACCGGCTCCGGACCCGGCCCGGGCGCCGGCCCAGGCGCGCCGGCTCAGGCGTCTGTGCCCGGGCGCCGGTTCGGGCGCTGGCCTGGGCGTCGGAATCGGCCTGGGAGGCCTCCCGGGCGCCGGAAGAAGAAATTCAGCATTTTCAAAAGAAAAATGTGCATTGGAATGGCCTTTTTTCGGCGCCGCCTCGGAATTCGATGTTCCGGCGCCGGCCGGAACCGGCTCCGGACCCGGCCCGGGCGCCGGCCCGGGCGCCGGCTCGGGCGTGCAGCCCGGGCGCCGGCGGAAATGATGCCAGCGCTGCAGCGGGAGCACGATTCGGAACGAGCGGGGCCCGAAAATGAGGCCGGCGCCTCGGCGAGAGCAGCATTTTGGAAAAAATGCAGGCGAAAACCCAACTCCAGGGAAACCTGCGTGCAAAAAAACAGCACGCGGGGGGGGGGGCGACTATTCGCAAGACGTCATCAAGGGAAGAGGGAGAATAGTATTCATATTCAATAACTGTGGAGGAGGAGGAGGAGGAAGAGGAGGAAGAGGAGGAGGTGAAAGAGTGAAGAGGAGGAGGAGCGAGGAGGAGGAGGAGGAGGCGGAGGAGGAGGAGTGGGGGAGGAGGAGGGGGAGGAGGAGGAGGAGGGGGAGGAGGCGGAGGAGGAGGAGGAGGAGGAGGAGGAGGAGGAGAGGAGGAGGAGGAGGGGGGGGAGGAAGGGGGAGGAGGAGGAGGAGGAGGAGGAGGAGGAGGAAGAGGAGGGAGGAGGAGGAGGAGGAGGAGGAGGATGAGGAGGAGGAGGAGGAGGAGGAGGATGCGGAGGAGGAGGAGGAGGAGGAGGAGGAGGAGGAGGAGGGAGGAGGAGGAGGAGGAGGAGGAGGGGGGAGGAGGACAAGGCGGAGGAGGAGGAGGAGGAGAGGAGGCGGAGGTAGGAGGATGGTAGGAGGAACGCGGGGCCGCCGCGCCGCGTCCAGCTGCAGGGGCAACTGGCCGCGGCGGGGCGCCTGAATTCATAGCGCGAGGAGCACCACGAGGAGGCGGAAGGTGAAGACGCAGGGCTCGACGAAGAGGGAGCCCACGAAGCCGTCGGAGACGTAGTGCACAATGGTACTACCATCCCAGACTTGCGACAGAGCGCGTCATGGGCGGTCCTCGCTGCATGGCCAGATATCCCAGCATCCTCGGCGGGAGGGCCTGCAGGTAGGGACGGCAGGCTGTCCCTACCTGCACATCGCGCGGCCATCCACCCCCGCGGGTTGCGAAACTACGAGGGGGCGGCGAGCGCGAGGTGCAAGTCCACGTTCGACCCGTTTGACCGCGTCAAGCTGGTTCCTTCGCGCGGCAGCATTGCAAGAAAGACCAGCGCAGGAAGTGCCCAGCTCGCGCACAGCGCAGACCTCCCCAATGGAGCAGTGCGCGCCACACCGGCGACAGCAGTTAACTTGGTTGTTCAGGAACACGTCGTGACCCAAGTCTGCAGACACCGCTGCCGCGTTCTCAGCCATGGGCTGGGCGGGCCAGGAATCCTGCCGAGGAGCTGTCGGCCGTCCTTCGCTCGCCAACGCAGCCCCCTGCAGCAACGCAAGCACGTTGGTCACCATATAATGTCCAATCTTCGCCACAGCTGCGAAAGCACTCAGCGTTGAGGGCGCGCGCCACACGCGACGGCCGACGTTCACGACGAGAGCCTGTCTGCAGAGGGTCTAACGAGGCACCCGTAGTGGCCGTGACACCGCAGTGGACGCATCGATACCTGCCTAACGAAATCGCAACGGGCACGGCATGCTCGCCTGGTGGCCGCGGAACCTCCACATCACGCCCCCAGGCCTCACGGGCAACAGCCTGCAGCG
Organism: Prorocentrum cordatum; assembly: GCA_963575745.1. Classification (NCBI taxonomy): domain Eukaryota; class Dinophyceae; order Prorocentrales; family Prorocentraceae; genus Prorocentrum; species Prorocentrum cordatum. Next base: position 62,704 of record CAUYUJ010000702.1, read on the forward strand.
CGGCCCAGGAGACAAACTGTAAAACCTTACGGTGCTGTCCTAGAGCAGCAGCGACGGCTTCCGCCATGGAGCCAGCCAGCGCATGGGAGGCGGCTCCACGGCGAGCGAAGTAGTCTGCCCACCCGTTGCCAATCCAGTCTCGCAACTCATAGGGGTCGGCACCAATGAGAACATCCCAAGACCTGCGGGCTGGCGCCCACCTGAACGTCGGAAGGCGGCATTGGGTCCGTCGTCGGCAAGCCTCGAAGATGCCCCGCCAGGCGCGGGCATGCTTGGCCCGCCCCTGCGCGAACTCAGGACACCAGCGTTCGCCTTCCTGCGCCAGCGCCAGCAGGTCCGTCACGAAGCACTGGTGATTAGGAAAGGCCTCAAGTCCCTCTCTGATGGCATACCGCTCAACGCGTCCAACAGTCTGCACCAAATCCGCCGATCCGGCGCGTGAGTTTCAAGGAGTCTCAGCTACAGCCTCGAGGCTGAGCCCCAGCCTCTGGGTGGGTTGCCCGGGCGGCTCTGACGGGGAAGGGGGGGCGGGGGGGGGGAAGGGGCAGTTTTCCGGCGGTCGCGGGGGGCTGCTTTTACAGAAGGCTCTAATCTCGAGGATGCGCTGCAAGGGTGGCCGCGGCCGCAAAAGTCTCTGAGGACGGTCTAAGAAAATCCCGAGACCCCGAAAGATCGCCCGAACACGCCAAAGATGGCCCCACGACGGCACAAGAGCCTTCCAAGACGTCTGAAGGCCTCCAAGAGGCCTCCCACGAGGGCCCCCGGAGGCACAAATCGTTGATTTCCATTGGTTTTTGTTCAATGTTTCTGGGGTTGTCGCATCTTTTTTTCCTGCTTCCAGACGCTCCAAGACGGCCCAAGAGGCCCCCAAGACCGCTCGAAAACGGCCCAGGAGGCCCCCAGACAGTCCCAAGACGGCACAAGAGGGCCCCGAGGCGGCCCAAGAGCCGCCCAAGACGGCCCAAGACGGCCCCCAAGACGGCCCCAACAGGACCCAAAAGAGGGACGAAAAACTGCAAAATCTAGCCTTCCAGCCCACGAGGCCCCCAGGAGGCCCCAAGAGGCCCCAAGGGGGCCCCCCAAAGCCCCCAAGAAGCCCCCACGACGCCCTGACAGCCCTCTAAGATGGCGCAAAAAACGCCCCAAGAGGGCGCCCTTGCGCCGATAGGCTCGCCCCCACCGCTCGCACCACATCGTCCACGCCACATGTTTCGTAACAAGACTCCGCGCAAGACGTATCGTGAGTTTCCAAAGTGATCGGCATCCTCTATGGAATTTTCATGTCATTATTATTTCCCGCCCCCACGATCACTGCAGGCGCCCCGCCGTTGATAGAACCACTGTTGCGAGATGGCTCTATGGACCCAACTGCATTCCTACGCCCTTTCGAAGGTAACCCGAGAATTTTCACCAAGCCAGCGCAAATAACTCGCGGGCGGTCGGCTACGAAATGATATTTCATGAGCCCGTGTTTGCACAAATCTGGCTTCGAATGCCTGTGCGTGCTAGTGTCTGGCGTGCGCCTAATGTGTCTCTGTATGTGTGTCTGCCGCATGCGAATTTGGTCGCGTGCGTGCGTGAGGTGTCCGCGTAATATGTGTATCCGCTCGGCGTGCGCGCGCGTGCGTTTCCTAACTGGTATGTGTATGGGTGGTGGTGTGTGTGCATGTCTGCGGCGCGGATTAGGTGGTGTGACTGTGTGTGTGTGCGTTTGAGTGTGCGCCCATAATGTCTGCGTCTGGAGAATAACACCGAGCGACCCGGATCGGCGGCACTGGCCGAAGGCCACTACAATACGGAAGAGGCCCATATCGCGCGCGAGCTGGAAGCCACGAGCACCCCGGCCTGCCCACATCTTCGGGCCTCAGGGACGACCGAGTCATACCCCGACCCGTCCGTGTCAGGGACTGGGCTCCAAACACCATGGGCGTCGCCCCAAGGATACACTTCCCTGCTCGGTGTACTGCTCCGCGGCACGTACGCAGGCGGCTCAGGAATGCCAGATATGAAATAAGACTGCTCGCAGTTCGGCATTCCTGACCCTAGCCCAGACTGTATGAGCTGGTCACGCACCTCCGCTAAGGCCTGCGGGAGGTGGAGGATGCCACGCCTGTCACTCGGAGATAATGCAGGCCCCGAATCTGCCTCATCAGCCAGAGGGCCATTCTGCACGGGGCATGTGGCCCGGCCAGGCGTCACGTTCGCAACACTCGGCATCTCCTGCGACCCCTGCTCAAAAACGTCCTCCTCTGCGTGGGGTGGGACATCAAGCACGGGCTCCTCCGTCTCCTGCCCGACCACGGGGAAAAAGTCTTCCACGTCCTCCGTCGTACTGCGCCGTGGGTAACCAGAAGCAGGGGGAGGTTCAGCACATCGACCAGGCTCAGGGACATGGTCCTTCGCCTCAGACAAGGCAATGGGCATCTGCGAACCAGCCGCCGTAAGGCCTGGGACATGGTCCTCTGGCTCATCCGTCGTAAGCTGTGTTGGTGGGGACTGCACAGTAAGGCCATGGGCCCGGTCTGTTAAACCTTGTGCGCGAGCCAGGGATTCACTCGCAGGCAGGCGAGTCATGAGCGCAGGACATTCCAAGAAAACATGACCCCATCCCTCGTCCGATGTCAGGGCCTTACCACAGGCATGGCACGGCCGCATAACCCTGCCGAATTGCATGTCCCGACGAAAGGGCGTAGGAATTTTCTCCGCCCATAGCGCCTGAAGCGCCCCGAGCTGCCGGGCGCGTCTGACGCCCTTGATGGCGTGCCGAAGGCCTCGGTGCCAGATAGGTGCTCCCGCGTGCGAGTACATGTGACTGGTCAGCCTGTCGTGCTGCCATCGCTGTACCCCAAGGGAGGAGGAGGAGGAGGAGGAGGAGGAGGAGGAGGGGGAGGAGGAGGAGGCGGAGGAGGAGAAGCAGGAGGAGGCGGAGGAGGAGAAGCAGGAGGAGGAGGAGGCGGAGGAGGAGGAGGCGGGGGAGGAGGAGGCGGAGGAGGAGGAGGAGGAAGAGGGGGAGAAGGAGGAGGGGGAGGAGGCGGAGGAGGAGGGAGGAAAAGATCAAAACATAGCCAAAGGAGCACGAAAAATCGTCAGCACACTGTTCGTTCACCATTCCTAGATACTCCTCCTGTAGACGGACAAGGGTGATGGGATGGTGGGTATCGGGATTCGAGTTGGGGGTCGACTACAGAATTGATTTACCCTAGAATTGAACTGTTTTTTATCGGATCTGCGGAAAATGCGTAGAATTTTCCGCCGTAGACCAATGGAGCATTATACGTACTCCTCGTAGGTTCGACGGAAAAAATGGGGTAAGTCAATTCTGTAGTCGAAGCAATAATCGAGAGATGGAGAAATGGGGACGGGTGATGGACCCACAGCGGGAACATTGTCATGAGAGCGCAAGTCCGAGAACATACTTCGCCGAAGGCCTGGCCCAACGAAGGCACCCGGGGCGAAGAGCGCTCGCCGGTGGAGAGCCCAAGCAAGGAGAGCATAGAGCGAGGAGGAGGAAGAGCGAGGAGGAAGAGTGAGGAGGAGGAGGAGGAGGAGCAGAGAAGCAAAAGGAGGCGGAGGAGGAGGAGGAGGAAGAGTGAGGAGGAGAAAGAGTGAGGAAGAGAAAGAGTAAGGAGGACGAAGAGTGAGGAAGAGGACGAGTGAGGAGGAGGAGGAGGAGGAGGAGGAGGAGGAGGAGGGAGAGTGAGGAGGAGGAGGAGGAGGAGGAGGGAGAGTGAGGAGGAGAAGGGAGAGTGAGGAGGAGGAGGAGGAGGAGGAGGAGGAGGAGGAGGAGGAGGAAGAGTGAGGAGGAGGAGGAGGAGGAGGAGGAGGAGGAGGAGGAGGAGGAGGAGGAGGAGGAGGAGGAGGAGGAGGGGGGGGAAGGAGGCGTGTGCTCTTCGGCGCTGCGGTCGCCCGCCTTCACGCACGAGCTCGGCTTCCCGCGCAGGCCCGACATCGCGTCGTACCGGAGGCCGGCGGCTCCGTTGATCCACACCCTGCGCGGGGGGCGGGGGCCCGAGGGGGGCGGCGAGGCAGAGGGGGCGGGGGCAGCGCAAAGAGGCGGGGATGAGAGGCAGGCAGACAGACAGACAGGCAGGAAGGCAGGCAGGTAGGCAGACAGACATAAAGAGAGAGGGGAAAACAACAAAAAAGCAAACAACGAGAAAAACACAGCACATCAAAAAATGAGCCAAAATTGAACAAAATTAAAACCACAACAGCAACAACAACAACAACAACAACAACAACAACAACAACAACAACAACAATCATTTTACCCGAACGCTCAGTGTTCTCACCAGTGCCAGGGTTTTCATGCGACGCGAGACAATACCCCCACTTCGTGGGGGGGCAGTTCAAGCTCTACCAAATATCCAAACGACTCTTCGCGACCACCCAAACCCAGCTTCCCGCCCTATGACGTTGGGACACTTCACTTCGTGGCGTGCGGACGACCGTGGCTACTACACTGGCGTGGGGTACACACCCACAGAACTTGGTCACTTATTCGGGGCGCGCGTGTGCCCAGCATCCTGCAATTGTGACATACAATACATGACACAGACAGACAGAGAGAGAGACAGAGAGCAGACAGAGAGAGAGACAGAGAGAGCGGAGTTGGTCACATTTTTGGGGCAAGTTCCTGAGATCGTCGTGTTTTTTGTTGGTCTTGCGCGCGCGAATGTCCACTTTACTTTTTTTTGCAAGGGAATATTGATTATGTTAGAACAAGAAAAAGTAGCTCGCGCGAGCTCATGTAACATAAATGTTGAAAAACCATTGGTTTTGTGGGAGTCGGACAGC
>CAUYUJ010000702.1:72500-110386 GCA_963575745.1 Prorocentrum cordatum
GAGAAGGCTACAGGCTACAGCCAAGACGTCCCGGGAGAACGACCCGAGTCCCAAGACCGTGCGGTCACCCCGTATCCCCACTGACTCACCACACCAGCCTGGAGGACAGGCACGCGACTCGGCGGAAGCGCTGGACAAACTGGCAGGAGGAGGAGGAGGAGGAGGAAGAAGGAGAGGAAGAGGGGACAGAGAGAAGGAGGGGAGGGAGGAGGATGAGAAGGGAGAAGAGAGGGGACGAGGGATAAGGAAGGAGGAGCGGGAAGGCGATCGGAGGAAGAGGAGGGAGTGGGAGGAGCAAAAGAAAATGGGGGTGAGCACAGAAGAGCGGTGATAGACGTTGTTTGTTGGCCGAGGCGTTGCAAGAAGTGCGCTCCATTCGGCAAGCAGCGTGGCTCCCCAAAGGACTGGACCTCTTCCCCGGGACCGGCTTCTTGTCCCAACCCTGCTTCTGAGCGCCCTCGGGGACCCGGCGAGGGCCCCCCAAGGCCGAAAACGGCGGGTTCAACCCCCCGCGGTACCTTTTCCTGGTTTCAAGACGCGGGGAAGTCTGGGAGGGAAGGGTTGCCCCTTGGCCTTCGGATCATACCTCGGCTCTCCGGCGGCCGTTCGGGACAGCCCAGGCAGCCCTGGAAGCCTCTCGGCGAGGCGCAGCCGCCAGAAGCGAAGGCCGGAACACCGCCGGGGACCGACGAAGACGCGCGAGAGTCTCGAACAGCCGACGGAAAGTGTCCTCGCCGAAACAAAATCAGAGGCCTCCTAGATGGGGTCCCAGTAGATGGCCATCGCGAATGCATCGGCGACGTCGGCGGTGTGTCGGCGACGCCAGCGCGGAGATCATCGAGCCCCACATCGAGCCGCATCGCCGATGCATCGGCAATGCGGCACGATCCTCCGACCCCATCTGCTCCGACCCCGTCTAGGAGGCATAGATTTAGGTCGGGCATGTCCTACAGGCGGAGCTTCAAGGAAAAATGAACAATAGTCACACAGAAAAAAAGAACGATCAAAATCGTCGAACAAATAACAGACAAATCGTCCCCAGACTACCCTTCACCGCTTACAGAAAAAAGATTCCCCCCAGAGAGGGGCACGCCCGACTTCAGCACAGAGCCTCGATGGCCCTCGACGAGATACAACATGCACAGTGCCGAGCGAGCCGCAGGGCGTGGGCGGGGAGTCGGCCCTCTCCTTCCGCCCCGGGCGGCGGGCGACGAGGCGCGCGCGGCGAGCGGCCGCCCGCGGCACTCTCTCGCTGCGGCGGCGCACGGCGCGCCCGGCCCTGCAGGCACAGACCGAGCCCACCGGTGAAAAGCGTAGTCTCAAGGCGGGCCTGTCCCTCCACAGGAGGAAGGTTCAAAATAGTAAAAAAAAAAAAAAAAAAAAGTCTGGGGGCCATGTCTTGCGCATTCTTGGCTATTTGGGTGCATGTTCTGGCGATTTTGAATTTGTCGTCTAAAACTCCGCCTGTAGGAGGACACGCCCGATCTGACTGAGTTTAGAGGGGCCATACAGTGGAGGCCAGTCCACAAGAAACTTTCCACAAGAAACCCAACCCCGAGACACCAGGACGTCCATCGATTTTGGGTGCGGGAGCGTCACGCCTGCCATAGCAAAACCATCGAAACCCAAGAAACCCGGGGCACCCTGGAGGCAAGCAGGGTGTTTCTTGGTATGGGTCTCCACTGAAGAAGAACAACTGCATAAACATAAACTTTTGGCGCTCCGCGCGGATTTCTCGGATCTGCGCTGAACCCTTCTCCCTGGTGCTCGGAGCGCGCCAGGGGCGGCGCCAAAAGCGCCGCCGGGGGGCCCAGCGCGGACACAAGAAAGCCGCGCGGAGCGCCAAAAGTTTATGTTTCTGGCGCTGTTTCTCCTGCGAGACCAGGGACACACAAAAATGAATGGGCACAAATATCAGGACTCCCAGCAGATTTCACAGTTTCTGGATGTTCCTTCCCCTCCACCTCCCACAGTCTCCCACACAGCTTCCTGCGAAACGGCCTTTGTCCGTGTCTGTCTTCCTCCCGCCCTGAATGTCTCAACCTGCTCCAGCCCGCCTCGGATCTCCGGGCAGACCCTTGCTCCGGGCGCCGCACTCGACGACGGCCCCGGTGAAGCCAACGGCGCGGACACGCGGCGGGCCCGGGACGCCCCGGAGCCACAAAACAACCGGCACCCCGTGGGAGCGCAGCGCTGACTTCTGACCTCCGCCGCCCCCCGCCCGCCCTCCCCCGGTGTCGCTCCCGCCGCCCTGCGCGCGGGCCTGCCGCGCGGCCCTCCCGCCGAGGGCACGACGGAAGCTCCGGGCGGCGACCTCCGAAGGGTATACCCCCACGAGCCATGGGTTCTCCCGATATCGACGGGAGGAGGCGGCGGGGTTCTGGCTTCGCCACGTGATCGACGAGTCCCGAGTCCTGCCCCCGCCGCCCATCGGGTTGCCCAAGTCGTGGATCAGCGAGGGCAGCGTTCAGACTGCGCCGCCGAAAAGCGCATCGCCTTGCACAGCTGTGTTCTGGAGCTCGGACATCCTCATGTACGTTCGGTCGTCGTTCGTTCGATCCTCATTCGTTCGTTAGGTCGACCGTGACGCCGTCCCGCTCAGGATGGAGACCCGTGTTTAATTTCCTCCACGGACTGCTGTATTCGGCGGCGCGCCTGGGAGGGAAGTGGGAGGGAGCAGGCCTTCTCAGAAGGCGGCGGGGCTCCTCAGGAGCCCCCTGACTTTCTGAGACGCCACCTGTGTCCCTGGGAAGGCTCGGAAAGCTTCTCAAAGGCCGAAGGCCTTCTGAGCCCCCTGAGAAGGTCCGCCCCCTACCTTCCCCCGTGGGCTCGCCGCCGACGTGCGAGGCCACCCGCGGGGGCGAGGGGTGAGGGGCAACGTGAGGGGGGGGGGGCAGCTCGGCGGGGGAACATCGAGCTGGCATCGGCGATGCACCGTCGATGGATTGGCGGTCGGCCCGAGAGCAAACCCGCACGTCCCCAGGCCGGGGTGGGCTATCGGGCTCCTGTCAGCGATGCATGGGCGACGGCGGGTCGAGGCACCTCCCCCGAGCCGATCCCCCTCCAACGGTGCCCGTGACCTTCCGCTCCCTGGCTTCGGGGCAGAGCTCCGGCCTCTGGAGGCCGCTCGGGACGGTGTCGGGCACTCCCAGAACGCCCTCGGCGAGGCGCAGTCGCTGGAACGCACCCCGAGGCTGCAAAGCTGCCGAAGGCCTACGAGAGTGCCGAATTACCTCGGCTGTCAGTGCATCCCCCATGAGCCGACAGTCAAGACTGATTTCAAGGATGCGCGATGAGGAGGCGATACCCTTGGACGCCCAGGTCGAAGCTTCTCGAGAGGGGCTGGCCATCGAAAGTGGTCAAGGATGGGCCGAACAGGCGAGGACGCATGGGCACCCTTGGGAAGTTGCCCGTCCTTATCATCGATTTCGACTGCATCTCCCTCCAGCGCTGCCCCCGAGGGGACGATCTGGGCACCCTGGAGCAGGGCTCGACCTAAACGATGTTTTCTGTGTTCGTTTTGTTTTCGTTTCCACTCGTTTCGTATTCGCTCCGTTTCTGCGGCAAAGTAAAATCAGAACGAAAACGGTCCACGAAATGGCCAAAGCACCGTTTAGGTCGGGCCCTACCCTGGAACGCCCTTGGCGAGGCGTAGCCGCTGGAAGGCACCCCGAGGCTGGAAGCAGCCCAGGATCAACGACAACAACGCGCAAAAGCCTCGAACCTCACAGAAGGGGCGGGGGGGTCGAGTCCCTCTCTCAGCCCAGTGGCAGGCAGGCGAGTGGCGAGAGCTGCCGCCTGCCGCACCTGCTGTGGCAACGAGCGCCCGGCCCTGCACGCACAAGAAGAAGGCGACGAACTTTCTGCGCATCCACTGCCCCCTGGCCAAACCCATCCTGAACCCAGCAGCGGTGTGTACGCCACGCCCTCCTGGCTTGGCCAGGAGGGTGTACGCACAGCTCCTGGGTTCAGGACGAGCCTGGCCAGGGAGCGGTGGATCCGTGCAGGCCTCGTCGCCCGAGGGAGGGTCACAGGAGCTACGAGTGGCAAGACGCGCCTCAGCACCCGAAAACCGCGAGCCACCGCCAGCCTCGGGGGCGACGACGGGGGCAAGTACTAGCCCAGGGCAGGGCAATCCGCATTGTATCCAGGGGCGCCGATGGTCCAGGCCTCCGGCGAAGCTCCCTGGCAAATGCGTGGAAGGCCCGCCCCTGTGCGAGTCGCCCCATACGGTCGGGCTGCTGAGATCACGAACGCTCAAGCAGGAACGAAGCTCCTCTGCACCAAGAGGCCTGGGTGCACGAGGAGGGCTGGAGGAACAACCGCGGTCCGAACCCCCGGCGGTCTTTATTTCAGCGTCCCGGCTGCACCGTCGCCCCCGAAGCCTCCCTCCAGCGTTGCCCCCCGAGGAGAGCTGTCGGACACCCTGTCGGCGACGAGCGTGCGGTTGCGGCTCGATGCGTCCCCCCCCCCCCCTGAGCCTTTCCTTCCCCTAACGTCAAGTCGGGCGTGTCCCCCTACAGGGGGATATTCGACGAAAAATAAAAGATGCACAAAAATACTCTAAAAATAGTCCAAACATATGTTTTCTTTTGAAAAATGGTCCCCAGACTATGTTTTGACTATTTTTGAGTATTCCCCCTGTAGAGGGACATGCCCGACTTAACCCTAGCGATGCCCCGAGGCCAAGGATCTGCGAAGATGCCCGGAAGCCTCAACGAGCCTGTCCCCCCCCCGCCAGCGTGGCACCCCGTTGGGAGGGAGCGGGCCCGGCGCGGCGGGGCCACCCCCTCGTGTCTCGAGAACACCCCCAGCAAACCTCACAGGCTTCCGAGAACTCTCGAACAATAGGGAACCGAACTTTTTATATATATATATATATATATATATATATATATATATATATATATACATATATATATGTGTTGGCGGTGCGCCGTGGCACGAACCCCCCCCAGCACTACCGGGGGGGTTCGTGCACTACCGGGGGGTTTCGTGCAGCCCGCACCAGGTGCCGCCAGCGGCTTAGAACACCCCCCCCCTTGCCGCTTTACCGGGGGGGGTCGTGCAGGCCGCATTGGGTCCTCCCCTGTCGCTTTACCGGGGGGGTTCGTGCAGGCCGCACTGCGTCTACCTGGGCTCCCCCCCCCCCCTGTGGGAGTGGGGGGGTGGGAGTGGGGGGTGGGTTGGGGGGGGGGCAGGGGGGCGGTTGGGAAGGGTGGCTCCCTGTCGAAGTGTGCGAGGAGGAGGAGGACGACGACGACGAGGAGGAAGAGGAGGAGGACGAGGAGCAGGAACAAGAGGCAGGAGGAGGACGAGGACGAGGAGGAGGAGGAGGAGGAGGAGGAAGGATAAAACAGGAGGTGGAGGAGGAGGAGGACTAGGAGGCGGCAGGATGAGAGGGTGAGGAGGAGAAGGAGGAGGAACGGAGGTGGAGGAGGAGGAGAAGAGAAGAGAAGAGAAGGAGAGGAGGAGGAGGAGGAGGAGGAGGTGGACGAGCAGGAGGAGGAACTGGCATTCCTGTTGTTCGCACTGCTGGGCGCGTGGCCACAATACGCCCGGCTGCGGCGCAACTCCCAAGAGCCGCTGTGGGGGGTCGACGGCACGGCCGCGTAGAGAAGAGCAGTGCCGCCGTGTGCACGGCCCTGGGATGCAATGCCGCCGCCGTATTCCGGCCCGTCCTGGTAAGATTCGCGCGTCGGGGCTGGGGTTCGCGCGTGCCGGGAGCGCGCCGCTTACGGAGGGGTTGCGTCCTTACCGGGGGGGTTCGTGCAGCCTACCAGAGGAGGTCGTGTTTACCAGGGGGGTTCGTGCAGGCTTGCACCGGGAATGGCGCCAGCTCGAAACCCCCCAGGAGAGATTACCGGGGGGGGGTCGCTCCGCATCGGGCACCGCCGACATATATATATATATATACACACACACATATATATATATATATACACATATATATATATATATAGTCAGCGTTCTTATTCGGCGTTTCGACGTTGGACGGAAGGGGTGGGGAGGGGTGGGGTCTGGCTCCAGACCTCTGCTGAATGCGGCTGTTTGGAACCGTGCGTCCTCTGGGGGAGACTCCACCTGCTCGAAACAGGCGCCAAAAAACAGCCAAGATCTACTCCATGGGGAGGGGGGGGGTGCGAGGGCCCGCGCCGATCGGCAAAACAATGAATAAAAAAACGATCACATATACAACGACGCCCTGTCCGGCCTTGCGCTGAAGCTCACACAAATAAGCGGATCCTGGCGCAATTATACGGGATCCTGGTGCATACATGCTTCGCCGTGTCCCTGGGGAAGCGGGGAAAAGAGTATGCACCACACCAGCCCGACGCCGTCCCCGACCCTCAGAGAGCCCTGAGATTAAACAGCAGCCGCCACGGGTAATGTACATGTTCCAGTTTCCGAGAGGAGCAGGAGGAGGAGGAGGAGGAAGAGGAGGAGGAGGACTCCCCTCTCTGAAATCCGACGCTTCAAAAGAACTGTGTAAGTCCGCGGGCGCCAAATGGCCCAAGACTGGTCAGCAAGCGGTGGGGTGCACCAGGAGCGATTCGAGACAAAACCCTGCCGAAGCGAGGCGGAGACGCGCGTTGTGAAAAAAAACGCACCGAGATCTGATTGGGTGGTTGCAGAAGGTACACCTGGCACAAGGTGCCCCCCAGCTTTTCGCTCGACTTTGGAGCTCCTGGGGCCCTCTAGGCCTCGTGAGGCCGTGGGGGCCTCCTTGGAGATCCTGGAGGGCACCTGTCGGCCTGGAGCGGCCTGAGGCGATTCGTGGTCCGTCTCTTCCTCACCCTCTACTACTCTTCTCGGTCTTTGGCCGAGGGTGTCCAGGCCAGTGGTAGCCTGTCACCTTCAACTACAACAATCTCTAGCAACACTCAGATCTAGGACGACGCCAGGACGAAGGTAAAATCGGGTGAGGATAAAACGAGAATCCCTGAGATCCGGCGGCTCTGGAGGATGTCTCGGGCGCCGCGGCCTTCTCAGAGCGTCCTGGAACGCTCTGAGAGCGTTCCGGAACGCTCTGGAACGGATTTGTCCTCGTCCTACCCCCGCCCGAGCCGCCCTTGTTTCGTCGAGGCGCTCGTCCCGACGTCGCGACGCTTGCGGCACGCGCGGCAATCACGTGCCCCCAGGAGGCCTCCACCCCTTCCCCTCAGCGTCGACGGCGGCGGCGGCGCCGCCGCCGCCGCCGACAACGACGACGACGACGACGCCGACGCCGACGCCGACGCCGACGCCGACGCCGACGCCGACGACGACGCCGACGCCGACGCCGCCGACGCCGACGACGACGACGACGACGACGACGACGACGACGAGCCCCGTCGGGCCAGGGCAGTCCGGGCGCGGGGCCGCGGGGCCTCCGCGTCGGGCCCTCGGCCGGGCAGCCACCCGAAGAAGGCGTCGTCTCGCCAGCTCTGGCTCGGGCCGCCGGCGAAAGCGGGCCTCCCGTCGGCGCCCGCGGTGCGGCGGCGCCTGCTGCGGGGCGCCTCCTCCTCCTCCTCCCTCCTCTTCCTCCTTTTCCTTCTCCTCCTCCTCCTCCTCCTTCACTCCCTCCTTTTTGGCGTTGGCCATACAGGAAGCGCTAGCTTGTTGCATTACTGGATGCAGGGACAAAGAAGACGCCGACTTGGTGGGCGAAGGACACATTGTAACCTGGCGGGCGCAGCGGAGCAGGCAGCGCAAAAAGATCAGAAGAGTAGGGGGCCTCAGAGTATGCGCCTGCCGGGCGGTAGAATGTGCTGCAAGCCTGGTGTTACCTTGGTGCCCCTCCCATAGCTATAGTAACCCCATCCACGACGTAGACGGCGCCGTGACGAGATCGTGAGCGCTGCCGCTGGAGTCCTCCCCCCTCCACCCATAAATATCCACCCAGCTGAACCCACTGCCCGTCCTCACTCCCTCCTCCCCTTGCTCCTCCTCCGCCTCCTCCTCCGCCTCCTCCGTCTTCACTGCCTCCCACCTCCGCCTCCTCCTCGTCCTCGTCCTCCTCGTCCTCCTGCTCCTGCTCCTGCTCCTCCTCATCCTCCTCATCCTCCTCCCCCTCCCTCCTCCATCCTCCCTCGTCCATCCTTCCTCCTCCCACCTCCCTCATCCCTCCTCCCTCCTCCCTCCTTCCTCATCCCTCATCCCTCGTCCTCCTCATCCCTCCTCCTCTTCATCCTCGTCCTCCTCCTCCTCCCTTCTCATTCCTCGTCCTCGTCCTCGTCCTCGTTATCCGACTGCTCGTCGCATGTCATCGTATCTGGGGAAAAACACTGAAACCAGGAAGGTAATTATCACTTAACTCCGAAGTTAAGTGATTTTCTCATTTTGTATTGATACCACCTTCACGACGACTTACCTCCGCAGTTAAGTCACTCTATGAGTGCTGCTTCCACCCGGCCGCAAAATCACTTAACTCCGGAGTTAATTGATTCCGCGGGCCGCCCCTGCTCTTCATTCGGCCCGAGAAAAAGCGAAAATTGAGGGTTGCAAAGGGGAAGGACAGGGAAGGAAAAGGGTTGGAAAAAGGAAAGAAAAAGGGAAGGAAAAGGGAGGGAAAAGAGAGGGAAACAGGGAGGGAAAAGAGAGGGAAACAGGGAGGGTAAAGGGAGGGAAAAGACAGGGAACAAGGGAGGGAAAAGAGGTCGAAAAAGGGAGGGAAAGGGAAGGAAAAGGGAGGGAAAAAGGAGGGAAAAGAAAGGGAAAAAAGGATGGACAAAGGGATGGACCAAATTATGGGAAAGGGCAAGGACAGGGGGGAAAAGGGAAGGAAGGGGAGGGAAAAGGGGGGAAAAGGGAGGGAAATGAAAAGAAAAAGGGAGGGAAAGGAAAAGGAAAGAAAAAGGGAGGGAACAGGGAAGGAAAAGGGAAGGAAAAGGGAAGGATAGGGGGGGGGGGGGAAAGGGAAAGAAAAGGGAAGGATAGGGGGGGGAAGGGAGGGAAACGGAAGGAAAAGGCAGGGAAAAGGGCGGGAAGGACAGGGGAGGAAAAGGAAGGGAACAGATATGGAACAAGTAACGGGAAAGAGAGGGAAAAGGGAAAAGGAAGGGAAAATGGCAGGGAAAACGGTAGGGAAAGGAAGGGAAAACGGTAGGGAAAGGACGGACAAGGAAGGGAAACGGGAGGGAACATGTACGAAAAAGGATAGAAAATGGAAGGATTGGGGAGGAAACGGGAGGGAAAAGAAATAAACAACGGGAGGGATAAGGGAGTTAAAAGGAATATAACATATAAAGAAAAAGGAAAGGAAAAGGGACGGAAAAGGCAGGGAAAAAGGGAAGGACAATGGGACGGAAAAAAGGAGGGATAGGATAGGGGACGGAAAGAAAACAGGGAGGGAAAATGGAAAGACATGGGGAGGAAAAGCGATGGAAAATTGAAAAAGGGAGGGGAAAGGGAGAGAAAATGGATAGGAAAAAGGGGGACAAGGGAGGCCCCGACAGAGCGGGCAGGGCATTGGAATACCATACTATGTACACCGTTTCGCACCCGCCCCTCCGGACCCCCAAGAATTCTCAGATACTCCTGAGGGGTATCCTGCGGGTTCCAAAGGATCCCCGATGATTCCTAAGGGAACCCTCAGGATTCCCAGCGGTCCCTCAGGGGGCCGTGAGGATTCCGAAGGTTCCTCAGGGGGTCGTCGGGATCCCCGAGGGATTCCTACAGATTCCTGGGGATCCGAAGGATTCCGACGGGATTCCTAAGGACCCATTCGGATTCCGAGGAGATTCCGAAGGATTCCTAAAGAATTACTACGAGGTTTCTCTGGATTCTTGAGATTTCTAAAGTCCTGGATTCCGCATGCCGCGTTCCTGGATTCCAGATTTCCTACAGTTCGGGGCTTCTATAGATTCTTTGATTTCTATGGGTCCCAGGAAATCTTCGACTTTCAACGATTCCTGGGTTCCTGGCGTCTAGGCTTTTCCTCAATTTCTGGATTCTGGTCTTTCCATTTCCAGGATTTGCAGGAATTCCATGGAAATCCTTCCGTGACGGCTCGGGAAGCCCGCCGTCTTTCCAACGTTTTTCCGCCGCCCCCCGCCGCCTTTCCGCCTTTCCGCCGTCGTTGCGCCACCCTTCCGCCACCCTTCCGCCGCCCTTCCGCCGCCCTTCACCCACCCTCCGCCGCCATTTCCGCTGTCCTTCCGCAACCTTTCCGCCGCCCTTCCGCCGCCCTTCCGCCCTGCCGCCGCACTTCCGCCGCGCCCTTCCGCCGCGCTTCCGCCGCCCTTCCGCCACCCTTCCGCCGCCCTTCCGCCGTCCTTCCGCCACCTTTCCTCCGCCCTCCGCCTGGGCAGACCTCAATGGTACTCAAGGTAGTGGCCGCCTCCTCCATCGCACTTCATAGCGTATCATAGCATGGCACTGCATAGCATATTAAAGCATAGCATTGCGTAGCCATGGCAGAGCAAAGCACTGCATAACATTGCATCATAGCATCGCATTGCACTGCATAGCACGTCATATCATCGCATAGCATCGCATGTCATATCATAGCATGGCAATGAATTGGTTTTTGAGGCATAGCATTGCGTAGCATCGCAGATCATAGCATAGCACTGCATAGCAGATACGCGCATGTTTGAAGTATCGCGCCTATGGGGAGACGGAGAAGGATGAGGAGGAGGAGGAAGAGGAGGAGGAGGAGGAGGAGGAGGAGGAGGAGGAGGAGGAGGGGGAGAGGAGGAGGAGGAGGAGGAGGAGGAGGAGGAGGAGGAGGGGAGGAGAGAGGAGAGAGGAGGAGGAGGAGGAGGAGGAGGAGGAGGAGGAGGAGGAGGAGGAGGAGGAGGAGGAGGAGGAGGAGGAGAGATGAGGAGGAGGAGGATACAGGAGGAAAGAGGAGGAGCAGGGAGGAGGAGGGGGAGGGGGAACGAGGAGGAGAGAGGAGGAGGAGAGGGGGAAAGAGGAGGAGTAGAGAATATATGGTCCAGGGCTTGGGCCCCCCCCCCAATGCTAATACCATCGGGTCCCCCCCCCCCGCGCGATCCTGTTGGCGTTGCGTGGTGGCCCTCCCCCTGTGGAGGTGGTGGCCCCCCTGTGGACGACACCGACGACGACGACGACGAAGACGACGACGACGACGACGACGACGACGACGGCGGCACGGGCGCCGGCGACGACGACGACAGCGTCAGTCGGGAGCCCTGAGACGGGGGTCAATGCAGACGGGGGTCAGCCAGGGCGCCAGATCCTGCAGGATCCTGCGAAGACCCCCTCTGGCTGACCCGGGTTAGGAAGCCGCTCGTGGCCGCGAGGCGGCCGCACACATATTTACTGACCCGGGTTTGCGAAGATCTGCGTTGCATTTTTTTTTTCCTGCATTGCAGTTTTTGGTTTCCTGCTGACCCGCGTCTGGATTGACCCGGGTCAGAAGATCCCCAGCATCGGCATCGGCATCGGCATATGCATCGCCGTCCCAGGCATGACGTAAAACTGCTACACTTGACGGAGGGGAGGTGCCAAGCTGTAATCGTGCATAACAGCCGTAATCAGTTTGGGCTGGCCTCTTCCGATGAAGTCAAGTGCGCGCTCAATCTGGCGTGCGCCCGCAGGTTAAAAGCCGGGGCGGAACGATTGCGTCCTCGGCACGACGAAAACTGCCTTATTTTCAGTGTCCCTAATTAGGGGAAACTAACGCATTTTTTTTTTTTTTGCTTTTTTGGCGCTGTTTCGTCCTTAGACACGCGGCCCTCCGTTGTCACGTAGCGTTCGTGGCGTGCCGGTGCGCGCAACAGTTGTGGTGTTTCTGTGTGTCCTTGGTTTCCCCTGCGTTCTTGGGCAACGCGCTGTGGTTGAGGCCGCTTGCACTGGGGACCCTCTGCACATACAAAAGAAAGATTAGGAGGCGGCGAGAGGGCATGCGGAGAGGGGAGGATGATGTTGACGACGATGAAGTTCATGATGCTGTTGGTTATGGTAATGACGATGGTGATGATGATCATGATCATGATGGTGATGGTGATGATGATGATTATGATGATGATGGTGATGATGCTGCTGATGATGATGATGATGATGAGCTGATGCTGCTGCTGCTGCTGCTACTTCTCCTCATCCCCATGCTGCTGCTCCTCATCTTCCTGCTCCTCTGCTGCTCCTCATCTTCCTCCCCCTCCTCTTGCTGCTCTGGCGCAGCTCCTCATACTCCTCCTCTTCCTGCTCCTCCCTAGTGTCCGAGAAGGGTGCGCAGTTTCAGGCCACTTGGCACAGAAGAGCCGGGACTGCGAGCCCCTACGGGAGGCGGGGGAGGAGGAGGAAGAGGAGGAGGAGGAGGAGGAGGAGGATGAGGATCCCTCTTCTATTTCCTCCCTGCTGCTGTTGCTCCTCCCTGCTGCTGTTGCTCCTCCTCCTCCTCCTCACTGCTGCTGTTTCTTCTCCTCCTCATCCTCTTCCTCCCTTCTACCCCGCCACCCTGATGATGATACCGATGACGAGGACGACGGTAATGATGATGATGATGATGATGATGATGATGATGATGCTGCTGCTGATGATGATGATGATGGTGATGGTGATGGTGATGGTGGTGGTGATGATGGTGATGATGATGCTGACGATGATGATGATGATGATGATGATGGTGATGATGATGATGATGATGGTGATGATGATGATGATGGTGATGATGATGAGCTGCTGCTGCTGCTGCTGCTGCTACTTCTCCTCATCCCCATGCTGCTGCTCCTCATCTTCCTGCTCCTCTGCTGCTCCTCATCATCGTCCTCCCCCTCCTTTTGCTGCTGTGGCGCAGCTCCTCATGCTCCTCCTCTTCCTGCTTCTCCCGACTGTCCGAGAAGGGTGCGTAGCTTCAGGCCACTCGGCACAGAAGAGCCGGGGGACTGCGAGCCCCTACGGGAGGCGGGGGAGGAGGAGGAGGAGGAGGAGGAGGAGGAGGATGAGGATCCCTCTTCTATTTCCTCCCTGTTGCTGTTGCTCCTCCCTGCTGCTGTTGCTCCTCCTCCTCCTCGCTGCTGCTGTTTCTTCTCCTCCTCCTCCTCATCCTCCCTTCTACCCCGCCACCCTGATGATGACACCGATGACGACGACGACGACGATAATGATGATGATGATGATGATGATGATGACGAAGATGATGACAATGACCATGACGATGATGATGATGATGAAGACGACGACGATGACGAGGATGATGATGATGATAATGATGGTGGTGATGATGCTGATGAGGATGATGATGATGATGACGACGATGATGATAATGATGATGATGATGAGGATGGTGGTGATGATGATGATGGCGGTGGCGCTGTTGGTGGTGCTTATGATGATGAGGAGGGGGAGGAGGAGGAAGAGGAGAAGGGCAACGATGATGACAATGCTGACGACGACGATGATGATGATGATGACGATGACGATGACGATGACGATGATGATGATGGTGATGCTGATGACGGTGATGATGATGATGGTTATGATGATGTCGACGACGATGATGACGATGACGACGATGATGATGCTGATGAAGATGATGATGACGATGACGATACTATGAGTGTGATGATGATCGTGATGATGAGGATGATGAAGACGACGATGACGATGATGATGATGCTCATGATGATTATTCTGGTCATGATGATTATACCAGTGATAACGGTGATGATGACGATGATGGTCAATATGAATATGGATTTGATGATGACGATGACGACGACGACTATGATGATGCTGATGATGGTGATGATGATGCTGATGTTGATGATGATGGTGATGATGATGATGATGATGATGATGGAGGTCTCTTGGGGCCTCCTGGGATCCTCTTTGGGCGGAAGGCTCGAATTGTCGGTTCGTGTTCCCCCTCTTGGGCCCCCTCTGGGGCCGTTGGAGAGTTGGAGGGGGGATGCCTGTGATCACGAAGACAGCTGGCGCCCCAGGTTACGTTCTCTGCTGGTCTCTCGCCCATGGCGGAGCTTCATACTCCATCCATGTGTACCTCTGTTCCTGATTTCCGCTTCCTCCTCCCCTATCCTCCGCCCCCTCCCCTCTTTGTCCGTGTGGCTCGAAGACAAAGGCTTCCAACTCAACCCGATTGCCCCGAGATCTTCTTGTATCGTTCTGGTTGCAATCCCGATGCTGTCCTACATGATGGCGCTCATCTTCTGGGTCAACTCCACCGTGCTTTCCCACGGCGTGTGGATGCGCAGGCACTCTGACGCGCCTGGGGCGGTAGTGGAAGTGATCGACGTGCACCCCGATGATGTTTACGAGCACATGCTGCAAGGGTGGACCCGAGGGCATCCAAACGGTTTCGTGGAAGTGGGCATCCTCACAGCAGACGGTTTCGCGGGGTGCTTCGGCCAACAGAACGCGACTGGATTCCTGGAGCAGGAGGAGTTTGTCGAGGAACCGGTGCCCGTGCCAGTTCCTGTTCCTGCGCAGGAAGACGCCGACGAGGTGCCTGAACCCGTGCCAGTTCTGGTTGCTGTGCACGAAGAGACCGACGAGGTGCCCGAGCCCGTGCCGGTTCATGCGCCCGCTACGCCGGAATGTCCTCTTCCTGCGCAAGAGGAATCCGGCGAGGGGCCTGAGTCCGCGCCGGTTTCTGCGCCCGTTGCGCCAGAAGGCGCCCTCGTCGGGCCCGTCCCCGAGGACTCTGGCGCAGGCGCCCCCCCGGCCAAGCGAGGGCGCCCGGGTCGCCCAAGGAAAGGATGGACCGAACACGCCCGCTTATCCTTCCCTGACACGACGAAGTTGCGGGAGGCTGCAGCCAAGGCCGCCGACCAGCTCCACGGATGTCGACTGGGACACTTGCGCAACACAACGGCCGAGGGGCGCAAAGCCGTGGATGCACCTTGCAAAAACTGCGCAGGGTGCACCCGCCAGTGGTGCTTCTCCTTCCTTCCACCCCACGGGACTGGCCGCCTAGTGCTCGTCGTCGAGAAGAAAGGGGAGTGCTGCCCAACGTCCCCGTCGAACGCCCGCATCCTCGACCGCGCCAAGGAGCACGCCCAGAGAATGTCTCCCGTGAAGGCGCGCGACCAGATGGAACGAGACAAGGTCCCGCTGAAGGAGAGACCAGATCTCAAGCAGTTGCAGAACGCCAGGACGCGCAAGCCCGAGGAACCCAGAATCCCCGTGGTTGCCGGCAGGGTGACAGTGCGCTGGAACGTCGTCTGTGTGCGCGGGGCCCCCAGAGTCGCCCCCCGTGCCCCAGGGGGGCAATGGCCGTGGCCCATCGTGCCCGACGGGCGCCTTGCTGCGCCTTTAGCTTTAGCCTTACCCCCAGGCTTGCATCGGGGAGATGAAGGACTGGTTGAAGAAGGATCACAACCCGATCTTCCTGTTGAACATGGTCGACACAAAGACAGGTCAGCAGACGCCAGTTGTGACCGACAAGAACTTGCGCATCCCCTTCACCCACGGAGTCTCCGAGGCGTTGCTTGCCGAGCACAGGTTGGAGTGGCTCTTGATGGATTGGACGTGGAAGACGAACTACCACGGGATGCTCGTGGGTGCCGTTGGCCCCGTGGGCCTCCACGTGGACGAAGCAACTGGCCTCCCGACTATGCGCTTCCTGCCGGTGGTGTTCATGGCCTCGGAGACCGAGGACAACGAGGCTTCCGAGCTTCTCTTGCAGGCTTATTTCGAGATCGCTGACCGCCTTGGCATCAGCACGACGCACGCCGTCATGGACTGCCGGTGCATGGGCGCGGCCGCCCCCCTGTGCGAAGCTCGTGGCATCCGACTGCGCAGGTGCCTGCAGCACGTGAAGGGGAACGTCGCTGACGAGAGCAAGAAGATGTTGGACAAGGGGAGCGGCGTGAAGCGGATGAAGAACACGGCCCTCGTACATCCCATCAAGAACTTCATGGAATTCTCCGCCGGCCTCCCCGACAGCGGCGCCGGGGGCGAGGGCGAGAGTGACTTGGAGTTCAACGTGCTGATGACGGAGATATTCGATCGGATGAGGGAGGACGGGGAAGAGTCGTTTCAATGGGGCGAGTCGGCAATGGCGGACTACCTCCTGACGAACATCTTTACAGTGCGTCCAGACGGAACGATCACCGCGCCCTGGCGCTGCGGGCTCGGGCAGGCCCCCCCTGGCCTTACGACGTACGCGACGTCTACAATTGAAAGATCTTGGCGGACTCTCAAAGGCGTTTGCTGCGCGGGGGGCCCGAAGTCACTCCCAGAGCTGATCGACGGAATCGGCACCATGATGACGTCGAGGAAGGACACTGGCTTCTGGAAGTCCCTGCGCCGCGAGATCAAGATCCCCCCCCCTTCGCTGACTGGCGAGGGCCGCCGCCAAGTGGCGAGCAGACTTGAACAGGATGTCAGCGAGGAGGAGGGGGGCACGACGACCCGCCCCGCGAGGCTGAACCGCCACGACATGATACTCCACTTCCAGCGGGAGGGCCGCGACGGCACGTACCTCTCCAACGCGTGCAACGTCGTCTTAAACGTCGACGGCGTCGCAGTCCAGACCACCTCCGTGTACGTCTTGCCGAAGTTCCACCTGGGCTGGGCGAAGGAGCGCAAGGCGGACATGCGGGCGGCGCTGCAGCTGGGCACGGCGAAGTCTTTCTCCGATGTCAGGGAGGCGGCGAGGGACAGGACGCGGCGTTTGAACGGGGCCAGCCCAGGCCCCCGTCACGCCAGGGGCGCGGCCGTCACCGCGACGGCGGGGGGCGGCCGTGGAGGGGGGGCGCGGTGGCGGGTGGCATCGGCCCCTTCAACCCCAGGGGGCCGGCGCGCCGGGGGGCCCCGCTCGCGCCTTGCAGGAGCCTGGACCAGAACGGGTACTCCATGAACCGTCATCGGTACTTGAGGACGTTCTTCGCCATCGTCTATGTGACGGACACTGGGGAGGCCATCGATTCGCACAGGCACTGGATGAAGCACGGGGGGGTCAGTGAGCACTCCTTGTTCGTCGAGAAAATGTTGGAGGGGTCCTACACGGCCCCGCTCCCGGCCAGTTTGCCGCACGCAGCTACGGGGTCTTCCTCTTCCTCCCAGCCGCCGAAGCATTCGAATACGCCCAAATACTCTGAGAAGATGAAGGCGATGTTTCAGGCCGCGCGGCCAAACCGCCCCCTTCCCCATCGGCCTCGCCCCGCGCCCCCTAGGGGCGCCCCGATCCTGGCGGGCGCGCGTCGAAGCGGGGGGGGGGGCGGTTTGGCCGCGCCGCAGGCGCGACCGGGGCCGCCCGCCGCGGGCAGGCCAGCGGCCCCGGCGGCGCCGCCGCGCAAGCTACCCGGCTCCGCGGCGTCACCAGGCGCCGCCCCGCTGCTCTCGTCCAACTTGCAGTGCG
This sequence comes from Prorocentrum cordatum, assembly GCA_963575745.1. Taxonomy (NCBI): domain Eukaryota; class Dinophyceae; order Prorocentrales; family Prorocentraceae; genus Prorocentrum; species Prorocentrum cordatum. Next base: position 89,773 of record CAUYUJ010000702.1, read on the forward strand.
AGGGCGACAGGCGCCCCACCCCCCCTGCTCTTCGGGGCGCCCAGACCCCCCACCCACCCCGCCCCACAGGTGCTGCTGGAAGACGGCGCAGGCCCGCTGCAGGAGGAAGCGGCAGGCGTCGTGCAATTTCTGCCCGCAGCACGCGCAGATGGCGAAGAGCTCCAAGGTCCTCGAGGCAATGTTGGCGGGCATCAGCTCCATGTACAACTCTGACTGGGAGGCCCTGCAGTTGAACATGGCCAAGGCGCTCTCCCTGAGCGAGCAGGAGGAGCAAGGTCGTCGCCACGCGGCCAGCGTGCAACTCATCGGACAGCGCTTGGCGAAGTGGGGCCTCCAGGCCTCGTCGCGCCGATGCGCCCTGATGTAGGTCTGCGCATTTTCATTTGGCTGGGCGCCCGTTCGCGGGCTGCCCGATTCTCCGAACAGTGCTTGCGTTCCTAGTTCCTTTCAGCGGGTGCAATCCGCGCGCGCAGTCAGGTGCCCTTATTTCTCCGTCGCCGCTTGTGGCCGCCCGTCGCCGAGACGCATAGCTCGCGTCGCCTAGGTTGCACCGCGGGGATTGCATTGCACCGCGTAGATTGCAGTGCGCCGCATAGATTGCACCTCTGTGATTGCGCCGCGTAGATTGCGCCCCAGCGATTACCGCCGCTGTCCCAGAGTTGACATCGCAGGCGGTCGGCGTGCCGGGCGACGGGGCACGTCTCTTCCACGCGCTGGTCGAGACGCTCAGGAGGGGCGGCGAGGAGGTCGGCCTGACCGCCGAGGGCTTGCGAGCTGAAGGACTGCCCTCCGCTTGACGGACCCCCCCCTGCCCCCGCTATCTATCCGCAAGCTGGGCCCGAGCGGCAGAGGGGGGGCCCGCGGGCGGGGTTTGAGTTTCATCGCCCCCGCACGGGCCCCCGCGCCTGTAAAACGTCGCCCCCAGCCACGAACTGGATCGCGAGCCTCCCCGGCACGTTCGAGAACGCGCTCAACAGAGCTCAGTTCCCCAACGTGGACGCGCACGTCGCGCACATGCGGAAACCCGGTTCCTGGGCGGACCATTTGGTGGCCACTGCGTGCGCCGCGGTCTTGATGAGGCAGATCGTCGCCGTCTTAGCGCTTGGTGGCCAGCGGGCGCCGATCGGCCCGCCGCGGGGGGGCGCCGCCAGCAGGGTTCTCGCGGGCTCTGCGATTCGCGCGCGCGCGGCGTTGGGCGCGCCTGGGGCCGGGGGCGCGCGAGACTCGGGTCGGGCGAAAGGGGGGGATTGGGACAGGGGGGGGTTACGAAATTTGCTGCATGCAGCTGGCTTCGGCCTCACCGAGGGGCCCATTCCTCGATGCATAGCCGCCTCTGGCGCTGGGAGGCGCCGGGAAAATCAGCTACGTGAGCTGATTCTCAACCCCCCCTTTGCTATCCCCCCCTTTCACCCGACCCGAGAGACCCCCCCGCCCGCTCCGCTTGCGCCCGAGGTCATTATCTCTGACGTCGAGGGCGACGTGGGCGCCTACTGCCGCAACATCGAGCCGCCCACGTGCATCGACAGGTCGTTGCGGCTGGCTTAGTTTGCCATCGAGTCGCGCGTGCCGAGCGCGTCGCTGCGGCGGCCGCGGGCCCTCGCGCCGCGCGCCGTCCCCCATTGGTCGCCTCGCATATTATGGCCAAATTCAGTCGGGCTTGGCCGACGCACCTCGATCCATTGGGGCCCTCGGCGATTTCTTTTGGAAGGTTTAGCATGTAGACAAGTTTTGGAGCTTCCAGCATATATTGCCGGGGAGGGGGGTCGCGGCCGGCCCCGGCCGTCGCCCGCTCCGCGCCCGCTGGTCGCGCCGAGGTGGCGGCCCGCCGTCCGCATTTGCAGCTTCGACCAGCTGCATTTCGACGGCACGGAGTCGGCGGGCGCCCCCCCGGGCGACGGCGGCGCCGCCCCCCGGGAGCCCCCCCGGGCGACGGCGGCGGCGCCGGCGGGCCCGGCGCCAGGCCAGGCGACGGGCCATGCCCGAAGAGGCGCCGGAAGTGAGGGCCCTTGTAGTCGGGCCAGGGGGGGGCAGGGGGAGGCGGAGGTCGGCGAGCATCGAAGCGTGTCTGATTTTGATTATTTTCGAAGACTCTTCGCATGCTTGCTTTGCTTGGCGATTGGCGGGAAGCAGCCTGCGCATCGCGCTCGCGTGAAAAAGAGGGGGCGGGGGCGAGGCGGAGCTCGGCCCAGAGGTAGCGGTCGCAGTCGCAGTCGCGCTCCTGCGGCGTTCGGCCCCCCGTGCCCTGATGTGTCCCCTCCTCCTCCTCCTCCACAATTGTTCTATATGAACGCTACTCTCCTCCTTCCCCTGATGACGGGTTGGGAGCGTTCGCCCCCGCCCCCCTGCGTGCTGTATTTTTACACGCAGGATTCCCTGGAGTTGGGTTTTCGCCTGCATATGTTTTCAAAGTGCTGCATTCGCTGAGGCGCCGGCTTCATTTTCAGGTCTCGCTCGTTCCGATTCGTGTTCCCGCTGCAGCGCTGGCTTCATTTCCGTGCTTCCGCTCGTTCCGAAACGTGCTCCCGCTGCAGCGTTGGCTTCATTTCCGCGCTTCCGCTCGTTCCGAATCGTGCTCACGCTGCAGCGCTGGCGTCATTTCCCGTGCCATGCCACGGCGTGCAATGCAATTCTAGGTTGCGTGACGCTGCGCGATGCCATGCCTTCAGCTGAAGCTGTGATATGCAGTGCTTAAGTGCCGCGTCGTGCTATGCCAGGCTACGCTTAGATCTTCAACGCCATGCTATGCAATGTTATGTTCGGGGCCGCTGTGCGATACCATGCTTTGCGTTGCAAAGCTTTGTGATGCAATTCTTCACCGCGCCACGCCACGCCATGTTGTGACATACTACGCTTTGCGGTGCTCTTCTACGCCATGCCACGCCGTGCTCTACAATGCATCGCGTACCCTTTCGGGATCATTGCCCTGATCGACATCCGACTGTGTGCGAACAGAGAGGGGATCTACGCCATGGTAAGGGATGGGAGGGAGGGGTCGGATGTCAGATATGACGCGAAGGCACCTAGCTTGTCTCCTCCTCCTCCTCCTCCTCCTCCTCCTCCTCGTCCTCCTCACTCCTCCTCCTCCTCCTCCTCCTCCTCATATTCCTCGTCGCCGTCCTCCTCCTCTTCCACTTCCTGTCCTCTCGATCGCCGCGGCACCCAACCAAATGCCGCGGCGATTTAACTCCGCAGTTAAGTCTGTACCTGGCTGGGGCGCGCGGCGTGGGAATCACTTAACTCCGGAGTTAATTCGTGTAATAGCTGGTGCGTCCGCCAGCTTGGCGGCGACTTAACTCCGGAGTTAAGTTTTTCCGCGGGGTGGCCTTTACCCCGGAATCGGGCCGACTTAACTCCGGAATTAAGTCTTGAATAACCTCCCGGTTTCAGTCGCTTCCCGTATCTGGGGTGTTGCAGCACAACAACTGGCGCAATCCATTCCAGGGATGACAGTTTACAGTACACGTGACACAGAAACAGAGGCGCTGGACGAGCCTGCACACACACACACAAACAAACAAACAAACAAACAAACAAACACACACACACACGCACACGCACGCACGCACGCACGCACACACACACACACACACACACACACACACCGGAGGCCCAACGGGCTGCTCAACCTCCTAAAGAAACCAACCATGAGAAAGAAAGAGAGAGAGAGGGAGATATTTAAATTATCCTGGTGAAGGACCCAACCATATGCAAACGTGAATACCGCAGGGCAGGTGGGACAAAGCAAAAAGAATTCCCAATGTGGCCAGGAACCGTGTGAGGGGTGCGCCACACTGGGGCGGGGCCGCCATGCGAACCCTGCCACTGAGGCCTTCGGTGGAGCTCTCTATGTCCCTGCGGGGCCACGAACCGTGTGAGGGGTGCGCCAATATGGGGCGGGGCCGCCATGCGAACCCTGCCACTGGGGCCTTCGGTGGAGCTCCCTATGGGGCCACGAACCGTGTGAGGGGTGCGCCAAAATGAGGCGGGGCCGCCATGCGAACCCTGCCACTGGGGCCTTCGGTGGAGCTCCCTATGGGGCCACGAACCGTGTGAGGGGTGCGCCAAAATGGGCGGGGCCGCCATGCGAACCCTGCCACTGGGGCCTTCGGTGGAGCTCCCTATGGGGCCACGAACCGTGTGAGGGGTGCGCCAAAATGAGGCGGGGCCGCCATGCGAACCCTGCCACTGGGGCCTTCGGTGGAGCTCCCTATGGGGCACGAACCGTGTGAGGGGTGCGCCAAAATGAGGCGGGGCCGCCATGCGAACCCTGCCACTGGGGCCTTCGGTGGAGCTCCCTATGGGGCCACGAACCGTGTGAGGGGTGCGCCAAAATGGGCGGGGCCGCCATGCGAACCCTGCCACTGGGGCCTTCGGTGGAGCTCCCTATGGGGCACGAACCGTGTGAGGGGTGCGCCAAAATGGGCGGGGCCGCCATGCGAACCCTGCCACTGGGGCCTTCGGTGGAGCTCCCTATGGGGCCACGAACCGTGTGAGGGGTGCGCCAAAATGAGGCGGGGCCGCCATGCGAACCCTGCCACTGGGGCCTTCGGTGGAGCTCCCTATGGGGCCACGAACCGTGTGAGGGGTGCGCCAAAATGGGGCGGGGCCGCCATGCGAACCCTGCCACTGGGGCCTTCGGTGGAGCTCCCTATGGGGCCACGAACCGTGTGAGGGGTGCGCCAAAATGGGCGGGGCCGCCATGCGAACCCTGCCACTGGGGCCTTCGGTGGAGCTCCCTATGGGGCCACGAACCGTGTGAGGGGTGCGCCAAAATGGGGCGGGGCCGCCATGCGAACCCTGCCACTGGGGCCTTCGGTGGAGCTCCCTATGGGGCCACGAACCGTGTGAGGGGTGCGCCAAAATGAGGCGGGGCCGCCATGCGAACCCTGCCACTGAGGCCTTCGGTGGAGCTCCCTATGGGGCCACGATCCTCGTGAGGGGTGCGCCAAAATGGGCGGGGCCGCCATGCGAACCCTGCCACTGGGGCCTTCGGTGGAGCTCCCTATGGGGCCACGAACCGTGTGAGGGGTGCGCCAAAATGAGGCGGGGCCGCCATGCGAACCCTGCCACTGGGGGCTTCGGTGGAGCTCCCTATGGGGCCACGAACCGTGTGATTGGTGTGCCGAAATAGAGACATGCGGAGGGTGATGCTGATGATGACGCCGAATATCATGGTGATGTTGATGATGACGATGATGATGATGACGATGATGATGATGATGGCAGGAGGGAGGGGGCAGCGGGAGGAGGAGAAGGAGGGAACGCGGGGCACCGTCTCTTCAAAACGAGGACCCAACACCACAGGATGGTTGGGAAAAACATGTGTGTGGGGATACCCCATCATAAGTATTGTCATACGCACCTCTCCGAGGGAGCTGAGTTCAGAAACGATGTTTGTGCCGATCGGTAGTTCTGGCTGGTTCGCTCGGGACATCCTCAAGCTTCTAAGAATCTGACGCACCCCTCATGCAGATCGCGGCGTCACGGTTCATCAGCGCAGCCTTCGGCAAACAATTTCACACGGGATTGTTTTTCCGACGGAAACGCGTCAGCCTGGCGCGCCCTTGTCTGGTAGATCGCCCACGGGCACGCACGCAAGGCGGAATGAAATACACGATCGCCTCCGCGGTGAACAGATAGAAGCTGCAATGGCGGGCTCTCGCGCTGGAGGCGCAACCACCTCGTGCGAAATTATCGGGCCGATCCCCCCAGGATGTGCACGCAAGGTGGAGCGACCAGCTCCTGGAAGCAAAGAACTGCACGCGTGCGAAAAATACCGAAGCACCATGGCCTACTGGGCCGCAACCCTGGCGCTGGCCCCCCACCCAGCTGGGCGCGCCGCCGCGAGCGTGAGCCTGCCGAGACGCTGCCGGCGGCTCCTGGAGAGGCACAGTGGCCCAGCTGCGGAAACTCTCGGAGCTCCGCGCGGATTGGATCGGCGCTGCCCCCCCCCCCATCTTCGGGCGCCCGCACGGTCGTGTTAGATCGGCGCTGGGGGGGCCCTTCCGCGCGCCAGTGCGCGCGAGCGCTGGGCTCCCGCCGAGGCTCAATGAATGTCGCTGGGCGCGCGGGACGCCGGATGACAGAATTGTACAAGCCAGGCCATTCGGCTGCGTGCAAGGGGCATGATCAGGCGGCATCATGAGAGGAGCGCGCAATGACAGGCGCTGCGAGGGATGGAGACGGGGGCAATACAACGTGGAGGAGACGGCGGGAAAGGAGGAGGGAGGACGAGGAGGGAGGGTGGGATAATTATGAAATGGAAGTGAGAAAATGACGACGAGTCCGTTAATCTGAACTGCTTCGCCACCCGCCTTCCATCTGTAGATGCGCAGCATTGACTCGCAAAAAAGAAACCCAGCTCAACGGGGACCTCCCGGAGCTTCAGCCCGCGCTGACACGCTGACGACGGCCCGCCTTCCGTCCTTGAACGCGGACAACGGCTCGCCCTCCGTTCATTGAAGCTGCTGAGATTTTCAAGCTTCAGGGCGACGTCGGAGCGCTCAGGACTCGATGGTAATCGGCGGAACGCCGGCATCTGCGGCTTCCATTGCGTCGCCAGCATCTGCGGCTTCCATTCTGTCGTAGTGGTCGGAGAGCTCGAGCTCGACCTCCTCCTTTTCTTTCCCGGACAGATTTTTACCGAAATCCACCATGTCAAAGTCGGGATTGCACTCCTTCCTGGCTGCTTCCCAGTCGTCCACTGTCTTTCCCGCGGGGAAGTCCGAGCTGATAGGCAGGGCCAGGGGATACTCTTCCATCTCTGGCCCGTCCCCCTCCATGCTCCCCTTGCACACGCACACTGCTGCGACGACGTTCATCATCTGCGCTATCGCAGCATCCCAATTCTTGGCCGTCTCGTTGTCCTCGTCGACGTCGATCACGGCGAACCAGACAGCGTTCAGGTTCAGCTGGCCCTATTTCGGGACGGCGCCGTACAGATTAGCGGGCTTCCATTGGATGATGTCCATCTCGCGCATCGCGCGTTATGCCAACGACCTCCGACTGACATCAACACCGAGGCTAACGTCGTCTGCCGTGGAGGGGTCTGTGCCGCAGAAGTTGGGAATGGCCTCCACTATCACTGCCAGCCTCGGGTACTTCTTGGTCGAGCTTGTCCAGCGCTCATCGTCCTTGAACTCGCCCTCAAGAATCTGGTAGAAGTAACTGAAAACAGCAGTAGCGGTCCACTACTCCCTGGGAGCGTGAAATTCAGATGTCACTATGTGAAACTTGCCCGTGCCTGGAGATCCAACGCATGGCAAACCAGAAGTTCTCCGCTGTGGTAAATGCCTGAGACTCCAAAATGGTATTGTCCTCTGGGATCCCTTCGTCCATCAGCACCTGCCTCATTGCTAAAGCCTCGGTCTTACCGACACCCGCGGGATCTCCCCCACAGACCACCAACGCTACCACCTTCCCCTCATCCAGCAACTTCTTCGCCCAACACCCGGGACGGAGTGCCGTCTGGCTTCGTCGCCTGGCCACAGACGAGGGCGACGCCCTGCTCAGCGCCCTCGACGATCGGAGATGTCCACGGCGCCAATCTCGCCTCCTTGCCCCAGTCTGGCATGCTGATCACTTCGGCCGACCTCCCGCGCACGGGGATCGGGCCGCCAGAACCGCCCACCGCGACCGCGCAGACCGCCACCACCGGGAGGACGGCGAGCGCACTGACCGCCGGCAAGCGGCAGCGGGACCGCGGCCAGGGCGCCGCCACGGCCTCGGGCTTGTCCTCCGTGGCCGAATCTGTGGGCACAGCATACGCCAGCGGCATCTGAATGGCACCTGGCGCTCGCGCGGTTCCCACGCTTCCGCGCTTATGGTCAAGGTCTGGACAACAACTTGAGACCAGATCAATGGCTTGAGCCAACACGACTACGGAAGTTCCGCATAAAATATTCAACAATAACCAAAGCTTCCAATGCTGTTGCACACGATTATTGCAAAACGGAAGTTTGGCCGAAGACATCCTCGCGCAATCCAGCCCTGACGTACAACACAGAGAAAGATATAGAGAGAGAGAGAGAAAACAACCACACGCAAAGAGAACACACACACAACACACACACACACACACACTCACGACGCACATTTTATATGATACACACAACATGCTGACAATGCAGTGAACACATATACCACGCACACACGCAAATCCCATACAGCATACACGACACACACAACCCACACAACACACATACCACATAATCCACACAACAGGCATGATACACCCAGCACACACCAATCACACACAGCACCTATAACACACACACACAACATCCAGTACACACGGGTATCACACACAACAGCACACACCCACACAACACACAACACACGTCTCTCACACACACACACCACACAAGTAAAACACGCTCACACATACTTAGCACAACACACACACACACACACACACACACGCGCACTGGACATCTACCACGGACACACGTCACACACAACACACAACACACAACACAGGGACACACACACACACACACCTTGCACGATTGATTGCACGATCCTGGGCACGTACGTGCCACATACACGTATACGTACATTTGTCTACGTATGTATATGTATCTAGTGATTCGCCAGCATGAACCCAAAAGTGCACTCCCAGCAACACACATGTATATATATATAGAGAGAGAGAGAGAGAACAAAAAAAACGGGAAGAACAAACAACAATCAGGAGAAGAGGAGGAAAAGGAGCCGCCTCTCGGCCTTGTGGAGGTCCACGTAGTCGGTGTGGCCGTCGAACCTTTCTGGGCGGCACTCTGCGGCTTGCGGCGGGCGCCGGGCGCTCTCACCGCCGCCCCCCCCCGACAGAAGACGCCGTGGCCGCCGCGCGGGGAGGCCGTGGCGGAGCCGCTGTCTCGAAGCTCGGCTCCATCGGTTCGGACGAAACTGCGGGGAAAGGTTTCCCATACCGCTACCCTTCCCTCGTTTCCCCCTCCTTGGGCCTCCTCGGAGGTCCTCGTCGCCACCGCTGGATTCGCCTCGAGGTCCTGGTCAGAACGCACCCCGGGAGAGGTCCGGGGAGTAGCGGTATCGGTACCAATTGGTCTCCCCAGAAACGGGAGATCACAGTCAACCCGTATCGTAAGGATGCAAGGGCCTTGGGAGGCCATCTCGAAGCTTTTGGAGCGGGGCGCGGCCAGCGAGAGTGGCCAAGGATGGACCGAGGAGGCAAGGATGCAAGGGTACCCTTGGGAAGGTTGCCCATCCTTAACTGTGCGGGTCGACTGTAGTTACGGCTGAAGTTTTCGATAAGGGTGCCATTGCTGAGGAATGCGGAAGCTCGAGTCGGCGGAGCATCTTAATCTTGTGAGGAGTGGTCGCGGCCCTGGACCACAAGGCTTGGGCCAGGCACGACTTCAGGAATGGCCCTGGACCCTGAACTGCGCCCGCCAGTCCTGGAAACACGAGGAATGCCCTCAGGGGTCCCGCCTGGGAGCAGTGATTCCTCATGCAGTGCCTCCACCGCAGTCCCCTCGAGTTCGGCGGCGAGCGAGGGGGCCCTCGCGGAGAGCGGCGGGGCTTCTCAGAGGCCCTCGCGCCCTTGGAGGGGTGCTTCCCGCGTCCCCGGGGAAGGCCCAAGAAACTTCCCGGAAGCCTGGGGGGCTTCCCGGAAGTTCCCGGGGAAGGCCCAAGAAACTTCTCGGAAGCCTGGGGGGGCCTCCGAGCCTCCTCACTGCCCCCCCAAACCCTCGTCGCCGAAGGAATGGCAAAACGCGTCTCGACACCCGAAAGCCTCGAAGCACCGCCAGCCTCGGGGGCGACGATGGGGGCGAATGAGCCAAGGGGAGGGCAATACATATTGTGTCCACGGGCCGCCATTGGTCCACTCCGATGGGGCGCCGATGGGTCGCTCGCCGCCGACAACAAGCGAAGCAGCTCACGCAGCTGATCTTCGCCTCGCCTTCCGGCGCCGCCTGCGCCCGCGTGTTATATTCGAGGAGGACGCCCCCGCGGCGGAGGAGCCGAGGCTGGCTGCGTGCAGCTGACTTTTCGTACCCCCTATCCCCCCCCCCCTTTTCCGAAGGGGCCCAGGGACACACAAAGAAATACACGAATCCCAAGGTTCCCCCTATTTGCTCACTCATGTTTTCTGGATCCTTGTCCTCCCCCCTCCCAATTCTCATGTTTCCCCCAATCTCCTGGGGATCGACGATGACTTGTGTCTGTGTGCTTTCTCCCCTCCTGACCCAGCCTCCCCTTTCGTCCGACCCGGCTCCCGCGCGGTCACAGGACATCCATCGGGGAGGAGGGCGAGGGGGAAGCTGGAGGAGGACGGGGAGGCAGAGGAGGGAAGAGGAGGAGTGCGAGGCTAAGGAGTGCGAGGCTAAGGAGTGGGAGGAGGAGGAGGAGGAGGAGGAGGAGGAGGAGGAGGCGGAGGAGGCAGAGGAGGCGGAGGAGGAGGAGGAGGACGAGGAGCGCAGGTGCCGAGGCGACCGAAGGCGGCCCTGCGGAAAGGCCCCCCCGCCGCGGGGCCCCCCGGGAGGCGCCCCCGGGCAGCCTGCCTTGAGCAGGGACCGACCGTCCCGGTATTCCTATAGTCCTACCACGACATGTTCTTAGAACCCAGAAATGTTCTAGGAACACAAACAATGTTCTTAGAACATAAGCCCGATGTGTTCAAACAAGACAGACTTCGCCAGATATGTTCTAAGAACATTTCGGGGAAACCACAAAAGGTTCTTAGGACATTGCTTGGCGGGGCTATAGGCGAGCCAGGACGCTTCGCCACTGCTCGACTGCCACCGCCCTGGGCTGCTGCTCCCCTGGCCGGCGACGCGGCGGCCTCCGGGCTGCGGCGCCGTCGATCGCGGGGGGGGCCAACGGGGGGGGGGGGTCGGGGGCGACGACGGGGGCGAACAGCCCAGGGGAGAGGGGCGACGATGGGGGCGAATCCAGTGCGGGCGCGGCCGCAAGAAACCCTCGCAAGGAGCCCAGCCCTGGGAGCCCGTGCGCGAGGTGCACCTCTGGGGAAACCTGGAGCACCCTGAACGCAGCAGCTCCTTCAACGGCTGCGGGAAGTCACCGCGCAGCGCGGGGAGCGAAGAAACCCAGGATACCCTGACGAAGAGCATATGGTTTCTTGATGCGCGCCCCCACTGTAGCCCAGGGGAGAGCAATACAATGCATCCATGGGCGCCGATGGTCCATGACTTCGGCATGGCTCCCGGAGGGACACGTGTACTGCTCCCCCCTGCGCTGTTCGCCCCCATCGTCGCCTCCGAGGGGGGCAAGCAGGACGAAGAGGGCGAGGAGATCAGGCTACGACAGCGCAGGGGGGCACCAGGCTCCCGTTCGCCGGGGAGCAGAAATTGTGGCCGGCGCATCGGCCTTGCCCCTCCCCCCGCCAGGTCGATACCCATCCCGGCCAGTCCGAGGCTGTGGTCGGGAGGCGGACGAGGAGGAGGGGGGGAGCGAGGGAGGGAGGAGAGAAGATGAAGGGGAGGGCAGGAGGGAGAGGGGAAGAGAAGGGGGGGAGGGAGGGAGGAAGGAAGGAGGGAGAGGAGGAGGGAGGAGGGAGAGGAGGGAGAGGAGGAGGGAGGAGGGAGGAGAGGGGGGGGAGGGAGGGAGAGGAGAGGAGAGGAGGGGAGGGAAGAGGGAGGAGGGAGGAGGGAGGGAGGGAGGGGGAGAGGAGGGAGGGGGGAGAGGAAGAAGAGGAGGGAGGACGATTTGGTGAGGGGCGGCGAGGGAAGCACGCTGCCGCGGCATCGGCAGCAGCAGGCAGCCGCAGAGCCGCTTGGGGTCGGCGTCGTGGAAGGAGGGCAGCGACACCAGCTGGCGACTGATTCTGGCCTCCAGCTCGAGGCGCGAGCGCTCCTCGCCGCCTCGGGAAGGGCCTGCCTCCTCCTCCTCCTCCTCCTCCTCCTCGGCCTCCTCCTCCTCCTCCTCCTCCTCCTCCTCCTCCTTTGGCCTCCTCCTCCTCCTCCTCCTCCTCCTCATCCTCCTCCTCCTCCTACCTCCTCCTCCTCCTCCTCACCACCACCACCACCACCACCACCACCACCATCATCATCATCATCATCATCATCACATCATCATCATCATCATCATCATCAGCATCAGCATCATCATCATCATCATCAGCAGCATCAGCATCAGCATCAGCATCAACATCATCATCATCATCAACAACATCATCATCACCAGCATCTGCATCATCATCAGCAGCATCAGCATCAGCATCAGCATCATCATCATCATCATCATCGTCATCATCATCAGCATCATCATCATCATCATCAAATCATCATCATCATCATCAGCAACAGCAGCATCAGCAACATCATCATCAGTATCATCATCATCAGCATCATCATCAGCATCAGCATCATCATCAACATCGTCATCCTCATCATCGTCACCCTCATCAGCAGCAGCAACATCAGCACCAGCATCATCATCATCATCACCATCATCAGCATCATCATCCTGATCAGCATCAGCATCATCGTCATCAGCAGCATCATCAGCATCATCATCATCATCCTCATCATCAGCACCATCATCATCATCAGCATCATCATCATCAGCAGCAGCATCATCAGCATCATCATCAGCATCATCATCCTGATCAGCCTCAGCATCAGCATCAGCATCAGCATCATCAACATCAGCATCAGCATCAGCATCAGCATCAGCATCAGCATCATCATCATCATCATCATCATCAGCAGCAGCATCATCATCATCCACCTCCTCCTCCTCCTCCTCCTCCTCCTCGACATCCTCCTCCTCAACATCCTCCTCCTGCCGCCAAAGCAGTACAGAAGGTTCGTGTCGTGACGGCCCTGGTGCTGGTTTTTCTGACACCACGTGGATCATTCAACCTTCAACCATCGGCGGCTTCTCGATCGCCAGACCGTTCCATGTTGGCCGAATCTGGGCCACTGGCAACGTTCGACCCTGAACGCCCGCGTCGGGGTCGCTGCTGCATCGACACGGCACGAACCTACCGCAACGGGGGGCTGCGACCCCAATCCCCGACTTGGCGGGGGTTCCGACTGGGCAGGCGGAAAAAAATAGCCCAGCTCGGGGACATATCCAATGGGGGGGAGTACATGCTCGATATAGGGTGCGGCCGAACAGGGCCCCCCAGAGGTCTATCCCCGAGCCCCCCTCCTGCCCTGAGCCGGACTCGGGGCTGGGGGGCGAAGGGTCGCCCGTGAGAGGGGGACGCCTCGACCCCCTGGAGGCGCAGAGAGGGACTGGCGCCTCGACCCCCTCGCCGCCGCCAACTCCCCACCCGTGCTCTGACTACAGTCAACCCGTAGCACAAGGGCACACGGATCTCAGAAGAGGGAAAGGTTACCCATACCGCTGCCCTCCCTCGCTTCCCCCTCTTTGGGCCTCCTCGGAGGCCCTCGTCGCCACCGCTGGATTCGCCTCGAGGTCCTGGTCGGAACGCACCCCGGGAGAGGTCAGGGAAGTAGCGGTATCGGTACCCTTTGGTCTCCCCAGAAACGGGGGATTACAGTCAACCCGGATAGTAAGGATGCGCGGTAAGGATGCAAGGGCCTTGGGAGGCCATGACGACACCTTGCGAGCGGGGCGCAGCCAACGAGAGTGGCCAAGGATGGACCCAGGAGGCAAGGATGCAAGTGCACCCTTGGGAAGATTGCCCATCCTCACTATGCGGGCTGACTGTACCTACCAAACCACCCCAACCTCACCCGAAGAACCCAATTTCGGGTTGGGGGGGAGTACGGGTTCCACACATGTTTTTTCAAGGTTCCCCGGCGCCCCCCCACCCTGAAAGAGGGCAAATTGGGGTCTTCAAGTTGGGGTGCTTCGGTGGGTGGTGATGCTCTGCGGCCGGCGGCGAGGTCTGGTGCGGGCTTGGCAGCGGGCACCCCACGAAGCGAGGCGGCTCAGCGTCTTGACTGTGGATATGTCTCCATCTGATCCTCTTCCATCCAGCTCCTCCTCTCGCTCTTTTCCCCCAAGCAGACGGTCTGTAGAGGTCCTGTCTAATTGTTCCCAGAAGCCGCGTGCACGGGGACCGCCGGACCTGGCATCGGTCGGGCTCCTTGGTCTCCCATGGTCTCCCATGGACTCCCATGGCCTCCCGTGGTCTGGCGTGGTCTCCCGTGGCCTCCCGTGACCTCCAACTGTCTCCCGTGGCCTCCCAGTGCCTCCAGCTGTCTCCCGCTGTCTCCAATGGCCTCCCGTTGTTCCCCGTGGCCCCCAATTGTCTCCCGCTGCCTCTCGATGTCTCCGGCGGCCTCCCGCTGCATGGTGCTAATCCCACCCCACTTTAGGACGCGAGTTGTTTAGAGCGCTTCATCTTCCAACCCATCCCCCGTACCCCCTACCCCTGGGTCTGGACCGGGGGGGCCGCGGGTCGTTAGAGCGTCCACAACGGCTTCGGCGAGAAGGCTCACGACATTGATGTTACAAAGGGTGGGGCTACATATTAGCAATCGATCTCTTCCAACATGGCCTCAGGATGGCCCCCGAGGCTCCCAAGGGTGCCCCAAGACGGCGCCAAGCAGGTGCCCAGGAGGTCCCAAGAGGCCCCCAAGAGGCTGCCGAGATGCCCACAAGAGGCTCCCAAGAGATCCCTAAAAGGCTCCAAGAGACCTCCAGGAGGCACCCAAGACGCCCCAAGATGCCTCGGCGAGCAGGCCAACATAATCAATTTTACGACGGTGTCGGCTACATGTTGGCCTCCTGGGGGGGGCCTAATTTACTACGGCCCCTCCTTTGATCGTTCTCCTCCAAGATGGCCCCAAGATGGCCACCGAGGCTTCCAAGGGTGCCCCAAGACGGCCCCAAGATGTACCCAGGAGGCCCCAAGAGGCCCCCAAGAGGCACCCAAGAGGCTCCCAAGAGACCTACAAGAGGCCCAAGAAGCCCCCCAGAGCCATCCAAGACGCCCCAAGAGGCATTGGCGAGAAGGCCAAAATCACTGATGTTACTAAAGTTCCGGCCAGGAGTTGGTCTCCTGGGGGGAGGGGCCGATATTGAGGAGCCCCTCTCTTTTGATTGATCTCCCCCAAAATGGCGCTAAAGTGGCCACCGAGGCTCCCAAGGGTGCTCAAGACGGCCCCAAGAGGTGCCCAGGAGGCCCCAAGAGGCCCCCAAGAGGCCTGAAAAATGCCCCAAAGAGGCTCCCAAGAGACCTCCGAGAGGCTCCAACAGGCCCCCCAGGGGCACCCAAGGGCCTCGGCGAGAAGAACAGCATTATTCACGTGACGACGGTGTGGGCTACCTTTTGGCCTCCTGGGGTGAGGGGGTCTAATCTACTACGGCCGCTCCTTTGATCGATATCCTCCAAGATGGCCCCAGGATGGCCCCCGATGCTCCCGAGGGTAGCCCCAAGGGGCCCCCAAGAGGAACTAAGAGGCCCCCAAGAGGCTGACGAGAGACCCCCAAGAGGCACCCAAGAGGCTCCCCAGAGGCACCCAACCCAAGACGCCCCAAGAGACCCCTTGGACCGCCAAGAGACCCCCAAGAGAGCCCAAGAGGACTCCAAAAAGCTCGGAAAAAAAAACAAAAGAGATGCCGAGAGGCATCCAAGAAACTTCTGACAGTTCTGCTCGCCTTTCTCCTCCTCCTCCTCCTCCTCCTCCTCCTCCACATCATCATCATCATCATCATCATCATCATCATCATCAGCATCATCATCATCATCATCATCATCATCATCATCATCATCATCATCATCATCATCATCATCATCATCATCAGCATCATCATCATCATCATCAGCATCATCAATCACCACCATCATCAGCATCAGCATCAGATCATCATCAGCATCAGCATCAGCATCATCATCATCATCATCATCATCATCATCATCATCATCATCATCATCATCATCATCATCATCATCATCATCATCATCATCATCATTACCATCACCACCACCACCACCACCACCATCATCATCATCATCAGCACCACCACCACCACCATCATCCTCATCATCATCATAATCATCAACATCAGCATCATCATCAGCAGCATCAGCATCAGCATCATGATCATCATCGTCATCATCGTCATCATCATCAGCATCATTATCATCGTCATCATCATCATCAGCATCATCAGCATCGTCATCATCATCCTCAGCAGCAGCATCAGCATCATCATCATCAGAAGCACCTCCACCATCATCATCATCATCAGCATCATCAGCAGCATCATCAGCAGCAGTAGTACCAGCAGCACCGTCATCAGCATCATCAGCAGCAGCAGCAGCCGCCTGTTCCTCCTTCCTCCTCCCTCCTCCCCCTCCTCCTCTCCCTACTCCTCCTCCTCCTCCTCCTCCTCCTCCTCCTGCTGCTGCTGCTGCTCCTCCAATTCCTCCTCCATCCCGCCCCTCTTGGGATACGACGTCTGACCCAGCCCTTGTTCCACTGAGTACTCCTCCACATCCCTGATCAGGGCAACTCATCTGGGCATCGTTTCTGGATGGACTGGTGGGTTATCAGCACTCCACTGAGTACAAGCATTAACAACTGTACCCGTATTCAAGAAGTGCGGGCGCAAGTGCTCAAGTTAGCGTCCGCATAAGCAGTAGCATTCGGGTAAGAATTTATTTGGCATGTTGAACTGGTACTGTGAGTACCGGTAATATTAGTAACATGAGTGAAAAAAATAGCACGGTAATGGGTAGCAAAAACAACATTAGTATGACTATTGATAGTCGTATCAGGGTTTGCATTGGCATCAGTATTTATAGTGTTGCAAGTAGCCCTACAAATGTGACGAGCAGTCCCGAATCGTAAACGATGATGCATAAAATCTACCTGTGTCCCGTGTTGGTTTCCCAGGTTATCAAGTTGTCTCCTGTGGCCTCCAGCTGTATAGCATTAGCATTAGTACTTGCACGGGTATGATCATCAGCATGTGCACAAGTATCAGTGCAGTGTGGGTGCGAAAGATCGCGCCAGTGCCAGTATAAGTATGTGTATCAGCATTAGTGCAGCATAATTACGTGTAAGCATGACTAGTAGCATTGGCA
This sequence comes from Prorocentrum cordatum, assembly GCA_963575745.1. Lineage (NCBI taxonomy): Eukaryota > Dinophyceae > Prorocentrales > Prorocentraceae > Prorocentrum > Prorocentrum cordatum. Next base: position 106,766 of record CAUYUJ010000702.1, read on the forward strand.
CTCGTAGTTGGTGTTTCGACATGTTAGCAGTGTTAACAGAAGTAGTGGGCTGTCTGCGAACTTGCATCATGATTGGTAGTAGTTGTCGTATGTCTTGTAGCAGGGGAAGTGGCACTAGTGGTAGGATTAGTATTAGTAATTCCTCTGATTAGTACTGTTCGTGGTTGGTAGCCACAGCAAGAGCCAGGAGGTGAACTGACAAGCCCCTGTGAAAAACTGCTTAGACTATCCTGCCGTAAGGGTGTCATTACAATGCGGGCGCGGCCGCAAGAAATCCTCACGAGAAACCCAACCCTGAAAACCTGCGCGGGCGCTGCACCTAGAGGGGGGACCTAGAGCACCCTGAACGCAGCAGCTTTCTCAACGGCCAGGGGGAAGTCGCCGCGCAGCGCGCGAAAGGAAGAAACCCAGGGTTTCCTGACTAAAATAATTATGTTTCTTGATGCGCGTCCCAACTGCATTCCTGCTCCTCTCTCTTTTTATTCTCGCCCTTCCCGCCGTCCTCTTCATCATCATATGCGCTTCCTGCTGCCCATCTTTCCCCCCCCCTGTGCATGCCCCTCTTCGTCGTCGTCATTACACTGACCGTCATCATCATCCTCATCACCACCATCATCAACACCACCACCACCACCATCATCATCACAACCCGCAGTATCATCATTTCCTCATCCTTATCATCTCCACCATGCCAATCCCAAAACACCATCAGACAAATCAGCATCATACGCATCAGCATCACCATCTTCAGCAACGTCATCATCATTATCATCATAAGCAGCAGCATCATCATCAATAACAGCAGCATCATCAGCAGCAGCATCATCAGCAGCATGGGCATCATGGTCAACGTAATCAGCATCATCATCACTATCATCACAATCAGAATCAGAGTCAGAATCGTCATCATCATCATCAACATAACCATCATCATCAGCAGCAACCCGACACAACCATCATCATAATCAACGTCACCACCATCACCATCATAAAAAACAGCACCATCAGCAGCATCATCATAAGCATCATCATCATCATCAGCATCATCATCATAATCGTCGTCACTAGCATCGTCATCGTAATCGTCATCACCGTCGTCGTCCTCATCAGCATAATCGTCATCCTCATCCTCATACCCCTCCTCGTCATCCTCATCAGCATCCCTATCATCATCATCATCAGCATCATCATCAGCATCAGCATCATCAATATCATTATTAGCATCATCATCCTCAACATCATCATCAGCATCATCAACATCATTATCATGTTCACCATCATGTTCACCATCATCATCATCATCATCAGCATCATCATCATCATCATCAGCATCATCATCGACGCAAACATCACCAGCAGCGTCATGAATGTTAGCATTATTATTACCATCATCCTAATCAGCACCAACATCATCAGCATAATCATCATCATCATCCTCATCAGCATCATCACCATCATCAACATCATCATCACACAAACAAGCAAATCACAAAAAAAAAAAAGTCAACAAAAACAGCTAACAGAATCAAAAAAAAACAAAAAAAATCAAAAACAAAAAAAAAAAAAACAACACAATCAAACAAAGATCATCAGCCGACGAATCAACAAAACACAACATCAAAAATGAACAACAAACACAATCAACAAAGACACAAAGAAAAAAAAAGCATCATCATCGTCATCATCATCATCATCATCATCATCATCAGGGGCAACTCACAAAGACGGGTTGGGACGTGGCGGAATCGAGGACACGGGCCGGAGGGACGGAAGCGATGAAATAAAAAATAAAGAAAAAGGAAGGTGAAGGGGGAGGGGAGGGAGGAGGAGGAAGAGAGGCGAGGGGAGCGGAGGAGGCGAGAAAAAGACCTGTGGCCCTGACTGTACCGGGGGGGGCCCACGGGTACGAGGCCCAGGGAGAGGACTGCGCAATCCCACCCCTGACCTCCAGAAGGGCTCGCGCGGCCTCACTCGGCGGTGGACAAACCTCACTTTAGTAAACCTCCCCTTAGTGAAAACGGCCTGGGACCGAAACCGACGGACCTGGACCCGCAAAAATGACGGCCGCGACGCCCTCTCGCGAACCGAAAACGGCCCATTCCTGAATCGACGTGTCAGGGTAGGAGGTCTATCCACCTCCGACTCACATAGCAGGCCCTCGGGGACAGGCGCGGATGGTGGCCTCCACCGCCTCTACCTCTTCTGCCGCAGGCTCCGCCTGGGGAGATGGCGCTCCCCCACGGGTGTCACAGATTTCAAGCCACGGGCTGGGCCCCCGTGACGACGGGGACCAGCGTTGACCCACAGCCCTGCGTGTGGACACACCCGTCCTCCGCTTCTGGACACCACGATGGACGATAGTCATGCAACGCCCTGACCACAAAAGACTCTTCGGCCGTGCGTGCAGGACTATAGACGGTTGTCCTGCCGCGCCGAGGCCGTGTGCAGTCGAAGTGTGGGTGTGCTTGGAACGCTACGCAGACCTGCTTCATCACGGACTGCATCGAGCTTGCGCGTGCCGAAAGCGTGACCCTCGGGCACTAGCAGGGACCATCCTGCGAACCGTTCGGCTTCGTATCATTTCTCCCACTCCTCCTCGACATCTTCCCATTCACTCCCCACTCCCCTCTCCGCCCTCTCCTCCATCCTTCCGCTTTCCCCCTTCTGCCCTCCGTCCCTCTGGACCCAAAAATTCATCCTCCTGCTTCTCATCCTCCTCCTCCCTCCCTTCCTCTCTCCCTCCCTCATTGTTCCATCCTCCATACCCCTCTCCTCATTGATATGTCTCCCTTCCGCCTCCAACCTTCTGGCCTGCAACCACCTCCTCCGAATTGTCCTCCCCCTCCTCCTCCTCCTCCTCCTCATCATCCTCATCCTGTTCATTCCACTCCTCCATTTTCTCCTACCCTCCCATTTCGTGTTCCTCCTCCGTTTCGTTATCTCCTCCAACATCCTGCTCCGCCCTCCAGCTATCACATCCTTGACTTCTAGTCCTCCACGTGGACGGGTTCCCCCGGGGACGTAGGCGACCCGAGGAGGGGAGGGCGAGGAGGGGGAGGAGGAGGAGGAGGAGGAGGAGGAGGAGGAGGAGGAGGAGGAGGAGGAGGAGGAAGAGGAGGAGGAGGAGGAGGGGAAGGGGGACTGTAGTGTATTGCTGATGCCCTTGAGGGTAGGCATAACCGTGTGAGGACGGATGGGGCTCTGGGGCTCACCCACCCTTGTTACCGTGCCCCCAGGTACAAGGACCGTGGTAGGCACACGGTATGAGAGGTAGCATACCTTTCATCGGCAACCTCCGTTGTGAAGACCGTGGTTCGTCCTTACTCGGCTTGTGCGCCAGAGCAATCGGAGCGTATCAGCACACGCTGGAGGTGAGTGTGAATGAGGGGTGATGGATTCCACACCTCCTGACTGCATGGACGATGCGGCGGAGCGAGGCCGCCAAGGTAATGAGGCTCAGAATATACAGCGCTGAATGCCAGTGCGTGCGCGTGCGGCGGGATGCAACAAGGGAGTAGGTGGCTGATATAATAAGTGGACAACGTCAACCCACGCCACCATTGTGCTGCGTACCCCAACGGTTACACGACGCGACGCGACGGCAAGCTGAGAGGCAATGGT
>CAUYUJ010000703.1:0-172500 GCA_963575745.1 Prorocentrum cordatum
GAGGAGGAGGAGGAGGAGGAGGAGGAGCAGGAGAAGGAGGAGGAGGAGGAGGAGAAGCAGGAGGCGGAGGAGCAGGAGGAGGGAGGAGGAGGAGGAGGAGGAGGAGGAGGAGGAGGAGGAGGAGGAGGAAGAAGAAGAAGAAGACTCGGCCTTGCGCGTGGTCTGTGCCGATCCCTGACCGCGCGTGAACCCGTGCAATCAGAGCCCTACCTCGAACGATCATCGATCGAGTGCGATGAGGTCGTGAGTAGCGCGCGCCGTGCAGCCTGTCGTACGTGATCGTACCCAGGCAGTCGCAAATCGTGAGACCCCTCGAGGGCTGGGGGGGACACCCCACTGGCCTCCCAGTGCCGAGCCCACGTCGCTGCGGGCGACGGGCAGGCCTCCGAGGCACCCGCCCCGCCCCGAGGAGGGACCCACACTCCAGCAAGCGACGGACGAAAGGGGAACGACGCAGGAGAGAGGGCGACGAGGCAAGAGGGCGAGGCCAAAGCAGGAGAAGAGCAGAGGAAGCAGCGGAGGGGAGTGTGGGTCCCCGAATTCTGGAAGATGGCCACTCCGAGAAGACAGTGAGGACAGTGCCGACGGGGAGCAACGGTGCGAGGGTCACTAACGGCGCACCGCCGGGCAGTCCCCACTCGCGCCGCGCCCCCCGCTCGGCGCGGCCTAGAGGAACGGGGCCTCGGGCATCGAGGTCACGTGGCAGTCAGGTACTCGGTGGTGGTCAGCGCGGGCGTGCACACAAGGCCGCGAATACACCACATAACATCATCAAAGAACGAGAGAGAGCGCGCCGAAGTCGGCATCAGGTCCGTGGGTGCGAGGAGGACGTCCGTCATACAATGTCATTCTGCGAGAGTTCCCGTGCTCTGATGCGGGCAAAGAGGGCAGCCCGACGAGCCTCCCACGGGGCGGGGCCCGAATCTGGCTGACTTACTTCGCGCCCTTGCCCTTGCTCTTTTGCTTCGTCTTGTCGAGGATGCGCTGCGCCATGGTCTCCAAGTGCCCCTGAGGGGCGGTCCCGAGCTTGAGCTTCGCGTCCTCCAGCTGGGCTAGCTTGATGATCGACTGCTCCACCTCCAGCTTGCTCAGGTGACGCTCGGGCGGACCCCCTTGAGCGTCCGCCAGCTGCACCGTGATGTCCCCGCCGATCGCGAACTGCAGTCGTGTGTACTCCTCGTTGTAGCACTTCTTCAAACGGAAGTGCCTGATCACTAATCCTAGCTCCGCGGCCGAGCTGATCGACACGAACTTCTCGTAAAAAAGGACCAGGGTTTGGTATGCCTGAGTCCCCAGCTTCTGCAGCTTCTCTGAATCGACCATCGACTTGAACACGCCGCGCGCTATGTACAAATGTGGTGGCCCCAGGTGGGGCTTCGCTGCCGCGATGGCTGCCGCCTCCGCGTACATCTTGCCTGCTCCTCGCCCTGCGACCACCAGGAAGCTCAGCGACGGGACGACCAGGCACACCCACTCCGACGCCGCCAGGTCCCTCAGCAGCTGCGCGTGCATGCACGCCATCTTGAGCAAAATCGATATGGCCTGCTGCATGTCTCGAGCCCGAAGGGCCCCCTCGACCTGCTGAAGACCGTCTTCTGCATCGTCTGCTGCGTCCCCGAGGTTGGCCTTTTTTTTCCCCGAGGGTGCTCCTCCGAGGTCCTCGCCGTCGCCTGCCTTGCGCTTGTGCTTTTGATCAGCAGCTCCAGGTCCATGGACTCCGCGTCTGGTTGCGACATGCCGCGGTCGAAGCCGAGGCCGAGGGAGAGTAGGAGCACCCAGGGCACAGTGTGTGCGTATGTGTACCTGCAGTTGTCGGAGATCTTGAGCCGTGAAGCTGCATACGGGGCATTCGAGTGAAAAAGGTTGAACAACTTCTGCCGCCGTGTAGCTACTGCGTCCAAGAGCGCAGCGATTGTGGGCATAAGACCTCATAACATGTCGCTGAGCATTCTCCCGAGTGCTGAGAACCTGGAGGCACCTGAAACACTGGTTCGTGACCGTGAGAAGTGCTGCCTCGTTTCGAACTTTGTGAACTCTGCCTGCATGTAATAAAAGAGCTTTCATGCTGGTGAATGTGTCACCACACCGCTGCCCCTCTGAGTTCTTCAGATTGCAGACGAACTCGCCAGGGGCGTCCACCTCCTCCTCCACCTCCTCCTCCATCACGAAACTCGGGGCCACCGAGGGCCCACTAGGTGGTGCGATCGCTTTAGAAAAATAGGTGGCCCTGATGACTGTGAGGTCAATCGAGGCCCAGTCGTCGAACTCCTTAGTGTAAAATAGACCCAAGAGAGGAAAATCTTCTGGAACTAAGTCAGCGAACTCCTCAGACTGGCTTCTGGCAAACTGGAGGTCCTCAAGTACCTGACGGGCCCAGGGGTTAGCCTTTTCGTGGATGGTCCAGTCGTCGTTCATGCTAGGTATGTCATTGATCGTGCCTAGTATGCATGCCCGAACCTGCCTGTGGGCGCTAGGGTATTTAATCCAGGACTGATACCAGCGTAGCCTCCGAAGTCGCAGTTCGTCTGCCAAGGGAAGGATCTGCCAGTAGGCCCATACCCTGTGAGAGCTCCACTTCCAGCGCACCCCGTCGTGGTCCTCAGTGCCCTTGACCCCGAGACCCCTGCGCATCGCCCTCAACATGATCTTGTCACCCTCGACCGTGAAACTTTTATCTGGGACCCTCCCCTCCATCCCCGACAAGAGAGCACCTTGCACGTACGAAAGGATGGCCATGCGCTTGATGCCGCGGGCAGCCTCGTGGACAAGAAAGTTAGAGATGATGCCGAGGCCAGTCCGTCCAGCCTGGAATCTTTTTCCTTTCTCAATCTGCAGCGATCCCTGCACCGTCAGCCAACCGCCGAGGATGCGCATAAATCTGCCAAACTGCCCAGAGAGACGCAGAGTGCCTGCATGCAGGAGGCGGCGTTGGGCGATGCAGCCTTTCCCAAAAAGCCTAGCCAGTGCGACTCGCTTGCCCTCGTTGAGCCCCACGCCGATGCCGTCCAGGGAGGATGCTAACTTACTGCTGCTAACCTGTGCCAGTGCGGTAAGGTGACGTGCCTCTCCTCCTCCTCCAAAGGGTTCAGGTCCTCTTCCTGGGATCACCGTCTTCGTGATATCGTCGGCGTACAGTGTGATGCCCGTGTCCGTGCGTGTGCCGTCCACCTCCTCCGCCTGTGAATACGTGTACGAGCTCGTCCCCGCCCTCCAGCTCAGAAAAGCCTCCAGGCCCTGAAGATAGAAATAAGGGAAGCCTCTGGCAGGATTAGGGTGTCCCATGAGCTCTCCAGAGGTAGGCCTGAGGGAGATGGGCCTGTCGGGTCCCATGATCTGCATCGCCGTCTGCCTCGTGCGAGAGTGCTGGAACCTAACGTCCTCGGGGAGGTAGAGGGACTCGAGGCAATTCAAGATCGTCTCTCGTGTCGTACTGGCGAAAGCGTTCGTGGCATCTTCATTGATGATGGCGTGTGATAGCGATAACTTCTGGAGCCTCCAGCTCAAGCAGTCCTGCACCGCGATGGCGTCTTCGCGCCGGCGGCGACGAGCAAAGCCGTGACAAAAATACGGAAGTGGGTCACGGTGGCGACGAGCCCGATTCCAAAGATGGGCGTTCCACGCCTTGCCCATCGGGCAGAAGAGATGTATCCAACGTTGTCCGAGCGGTCCTGGCTTGCCATTGCCCTTGTCCAGGCCCACGATGTGGGAGATGTCGAAGACCAGTGGGGTGGAGGAAGTCCGCCGAAAGGATCCGATGATGTCGAGCATTCTTTCCCTGAAGGCCTGTGCCGTCGCAGGGGTAGGGCACGAACCCACTCCACCACGTTTGAACTTGTGCCACTGGTCGGGGTCGATCAGGATCAGCCAGAGCTCCGACGGCATACTCCACGCGGGTGTAGCTCGTCTCTTCGGTGCCCTGCGGAGCGCCCTGATGACGCCCGAAAGGTCCTGATCTGCCGTCTCTAAATCTGCCATCTGCATCGTGTCGTAGCGCTGCTGGTCCGTGCGGTGAGCCTCGCCCCCCTCGTAGGTGCGGTCGAAGCGCTCCGTCAGCTCCGCCTGTAGGTCGCAGTCCACCGCCGAGAGTCCGCCCTGCTGAGCGGGCAAGCGTAAGAAGTCGGCGATGTCCTGTGGTTCGCAGTTCTCCTCTCGTGCCTTGAAGTGCTTCCGATGTCGGGGCCCTCTGCCCTTGCGGGCCAGTCGCCGAAGCAGAGTCTGCACGGCGAAGTGGTCGTGCTCCCTCCAGGCGGAGTTGAGCTCCCCGACCAGCAGGGAGTTGCGTTCCTTGGTGATCTGGCGTGACAGCTGCCTGAGCCTGAACGTGATCCTCGCCAGTTCCAGTTCGACGTCCGCGCGTGCCTGACGGGGAGCAACGGTGCGAGGGTCACTAACGGCGCACCGCCGGGCAGTCCCCACTCGCGCCGCGCCCCCCGCTCGGCCCGAGTCTCGACCAAAAGGAAGTTCACGCAACCGTCGGCGACGTGCCAGGATCTCCGAACGCAGCCTCTCCAGAACCGACTTCTCAGCCGCCGAAGGTGAAGGGCGTAAAAACTCCGTCAGCGCCGCCTCCCTGAGCAGCACCGAAATAGAGTTCCACAGCTCGTCTGTCGTAGGCCGTGAGCAAAGCCGTACCCATTCATCTTCAGGGATGGTCAGGATGGCTTCGTGGACCCGTTCCACCGCAGAGGTGCACTCCTCCCCGCCGCGCAGGATGCGCGACATGGTATCGAAGTCCCAGCACTGCCTCTGGGTAGAACTGGCCTCGAAGCGGTAGCTGCATTCCATGAAGACGGGGCGGTGGTCCCTGTCGTCCAGGGTATTCACGGGCTGGAGCCGCCTCCCCGCAGGTCGAAGAACACGGCAGACTCGGACGTGAGGAAGCAAGCCCGTCGGAGCGTGGATAAAGTCTATCCGCGACGTGTGTCCCAGTGGCCCGTGAAACGTTGGCCCAGCTGGGTAGTGCGTGTTGATCGCGCTCAGCGCCGTGTCCCTCAGCACCTGGTGCCAATTCTTGCCAGCGAAGTGCTCCAACTCAGCACCACAAGGGCCCACGTGTGCGGCGGCTTCCCGTTCCCAGTCCCAATCGGCTCCGTGTGTACTGGTGTCCCGTGGGGCCGTGACGCACTCGCCGTCCAATGTGTCGTCTGCGCAGAAGCCCAGTTGGTCATTCAAATCGATGCCAACAAACGGTGTGCACCTGGAGCCCACTCCGTTGATGACCGACTTCGCCCAGTTGCAAAGTCCCAGCACGACGTTCCGATACTGTGTACGTCCGCCGCGGAGAGACGGAAGAGTTGGGAAGTAGAGCACCATGAATAGAACGTCCGAGGTCTGTGATTTTAAACGTACTGCTCCGCCACGTCCACTTAAGAAACTGGGCGGCGTGAAAATCTTACGAATGAAGTTCCTCGGGAAGCGCCTCTGGTGGAGGAAGATCGACACCCCGCAACTCTTGTTGGAGGCCCTCGTCCACCCGAAACTCAGTTCCCAGTGATAAGGATGAAGGAAAAGTGAGTGTGTGTCCTCTGTCTGGCGACGGGAGGTACCTGGCAGCATGATAGCTCCAATATTTTTGAATTCGTCAGAGACCTCCGATGCCCGCGTAGCCCCCGTCAGGAACATGGGATTATAGACGCACGTCCGAAGTGTGAATGTGTTGCCATCTTCAGCGTGGGGGCGGGTCCTCTCCATCACCAGGGCGCCAAGTACGCCCAGCTGCAGGAAGGCGAAGGCGCTCACGGCGAGGAGCCAGCGCCTCGCGCGAGGGGCCCCGACCCCCTCTCTCATGGGCGAGGAGAGCCCCTCGAGGGAGAAGCCATGCCGCTGAAACACCTGACTTTGTAAGGAAGTGTACTGAAGTGCCGCGGGAAAGGGGGGTAGTCTGGGCCGCTGCAGCGGCTGGGGCAGGAGGAGGAGGAAGAGGAGGAGGAGGATGAGGAGGATGATGAGGATGCGGATGAGGATGAGGATGAGGATGAGGATGAGGATGATGATGATGATGCTGATGGTGATGATGATGATGATGATGATGATGAGGAGGAGAGGAGGAGGAGGAGGAGGAGGAGGAGGGGAGGAGGGAGGAGGAATAATAGGAGAAGGAGGCGGAGGAGATGGAGGAGGAGGAGGAGGAGGAGGAGGAGGAGGAGGAGGAGGATGAGGAGGAAGAAGAGAAGGAGGAGGGGAGGAGGAGGAGGAGGAGGAGGAGGAGGAGAAGGAGGAGAAGAAGGATGAGGAGGTGGAGGAGGAGGAGGAGAAGGAGGAGGAGGAGGAGGAGGACTAGGGGGGGGGAGCAGGAGGAGGGGGGTGGGGGAGGAGAGGAGGAGGAGGAGGAGGATGAGGAGGAGGAGGAGGAGGAGGAGGAGGAGGAGGAAGAGGAGGAGGAGGAGGAGGAGGAGGAGGAGGAGGAGGCGGAGGAGATGGAGCGCACGTAACCTGAGGCGGTTCGTGGTGACCTATGCACGCATTGCTGCAAGCGCGGCGGCTCGAATTTCGTAATGGTATGACGGCACCGGCTCTCGGCGCCGAAGAGAAGTGTCAGCTTTCAATTTATGATAGATGTGGAAGCTGAGCACTACAGTATGGTGGCACCTGAGACGAGGGTACTCGACCTCTGTGTCAGGCTCCGCTCCAAGACCCAGACGCGTGAGTGGAGAGACGGGGAGAAACCCGCGAGGGAGGGCGAGCAGGTGAAGCAGTCGAGGGCACACGAGGTGGTGGGGGAAGGCGTCAGGGTCTGAGCAGCCGAAAAGACAGGAGCAGGCTGGAGCACTGGGAAGTCGGGCGGACGTGGTCCACGCCCCTGCCAGGGTTTTGATATAGGCCCAGGCCCAGGAGGGAGGGGTGCGGGCAAGAAGAACACGGAGGGCACACCATCGATTCTCCAGCTCAGGAACAGAGGGCACGGCCTCGGGTGGAAGCCAGGACAGGAGGCGGCGGCGGAGAAGGGAGGGAAAGACGTCAGGGAAGAGGGACGAGCAGAGGATACGGGAGAGCACTCTCTGTGGACGTGGGCGGCGCTCCTCAGATGCTGCCGCCTCAATCTCACCTGCCGCAGCTGTCGTCGCTGCAAGCCACTGTCCCGCCTCCACACCAGGAGCGTGGCTGAGAGAGGACTCTAGGAATTCGGCAATCGAAACAGATCGGGCCCAACAGGCGGGCGAGACGCGACCTGCTGCCATGGCGCTCAGGGGGCCAAACATCTGCCCGTGAGAGCGGAGGAGCAGGAGAGGTTCCGCCCACCCCCTAGGCCCGTCCCGAGGAAGAGTGAGGGTGGCCGTCCGCCAGGCCGATGAGGCGGCGAGGACACGGGCAGACCGCGGGACTGCCGATGGGAGCCAGGCACTGATGCCTAGCAGCTCTTTGAGGCCGAAGGAGTTGGGTGGGAGACGGAGGAGACGGTGGAGGACGTGGCGCTCAGCCCGAAGGAGGGACGAGGAAAGGGGGAAGAGCTGACAGACATAGCTGAGGACTGGGAGAATGCATGAGTTGTAAAGCCTGCAGCAAGACTCCGCAGGCGCTCGGGAGAGGGCCGTCTCGGCCGTCCGCGAGCGCCATTTCCTGATCGGGGCAGCCCACTGATGGTCTATAGTGGCTGCGGGTCCAAACTCTATGCCCAGAAAAGTAGTGCGACCGCGCACGTGAAAGCCAGCCCACTCTGGGACCAGGCTCGTTATGAGATGCTCGAATCTATCTTGGACCATTGGTGTGCACTCCTCAGCCAGGGGGACAGCGCAGCATTTTTCGGGCTGGAGGACGAGGTTGGCCAGAGTGCGGGCGGCTTCGAATGGTGGGAGGAGGTCGGGAAGGATCGAAATCGAGGGGAGGGAAATGCCCACGTCATCCGCCGTCGCTCCACACTCTGGGTATAAACCTGGGCACCATCTGAACGGGCTTGGGCACATCGCTCTGGCTGAAGGACTGGAAACCTGGGCCTCGAGGTGACGCAAGAAGGGATCCATGCAGAGGGCCCAAATGGTGCCAGACAAGGGACAGCCTTGGGCCACTCCTGAGGAGACCATAAAGAGCACCATCCTGGCGGCGCCACATCGGGCGTGGGCGAGAGCCCCTGAATACAAGGCCGAGATTACATTCAGAAACCCCGCCGGGATGCGGTGTCGCTCGAGCACGCGGCGGAGGAACGTCTGGGACAGGGGGGGGAAGGCAGCCCGAAGGTCAAACGAGAGGAAGGCAGGGGAGAGGCCAGGGTGGTGCCCCGCAGCTCGAGCGAGCGCGTCCTGGCGGACAATGTGGCCGAGAAAATTGCGGCCTCTGATAAAGCCCTGCTGCACAGGGTGGGCACGGGCGGCAGTCAGACGTCCGAGCTGCAAGTTCACCACCGCCGCCACCGCCTTCGCATCGGAGTTCTTAAGGCTCAGGGGGCGGAGCTGGTTGGGCCCCCTCACCACGTCGTATGAATCAGACATCTCAGAGCCCTTGGGAGCGAATGCCATGTCCGCGTAGTTGAAGCCGAGGGGGGCACCGCCGCCTGCGAAGAGCCTCAGCATCATGGAGTAGAGCACCTCAGAAAGCCTCTCGTCCGCCATCCAGGCTTTCGCCATGAGGCGGTCTGGGCCTGGGGCGGTCGGTCTCGCGCGCCTGAGGACCGCACGGAGCGCCTCGATGGAGGGGACGTGCATGGTGGGGGCCTCGAAGGGCGGGAGGTGCTGGTCCAGGTAGCGGTCGATCGCCTCAGCGTCAACAGGCTTGTCCGTGAAGTGCGGCTTCCAGTGGTCCCGCAGCGCGTCGACGACCCTAAAGGGATCCCTCTCGATCGACGCCCCATGGCCACTGGAGTCGAGACGGACTCCCGCAAGGACCAGACGACGGCGGAAGGGTGCCCAGAGCATGGCCCTTCTCTGTGCAGCCCGCTGGAGCTTCAAGAGTTGCCACTTGTCAGGTCCTTCAGCACCAGGTCGTAAGCGGGACTCCTCGCGGAGCCGAGCAGCAGCTGCAGCACGTTGACGCTCATGCCAAGCGAGGTGGAGGAGCCTGCAATCCCTCTCAAAGTCCTCCGCCGCCTGCAGGGAGACCACATCGGAGGGACTGATAGCGAGGTGCTTCGCGCCCATCTCCGTCGAGCGCACGAGGCGGAGCGCCAGCTGCACATCCTGACGCCATATCGCTCTCGCGATGGCTCGTGCCGTGAGGCGACGGCCATCAGTCGCATCCTCGCTCCCGTCACCCAGGGGCAAGGCCTGAATCTCGTTCCTGGTCAGGCGCGCCGCCTCGGTCATGACTTCTTTGACCAGCTGCCATCGAGAACCAATCTCCAGGGAGTCCAGCTCAGCCACGTCCAGGAGGGCCTTCACGTGCTTCTTGAAGCGGTCCGTGTTGAAGATGTTCGGCGGGATGGGCTGCTCATTCACTGGGGTCTGGGCACGAGTCCAGATCTTCAGCTGGATGATGGCGTGGTCGCTGAGGCCCCAGTCAGCAAGCTTCGCAGCCTCCTGCCATATCTCAAAGGAGACCGCAGTGCTCAGGATGGAGTGCGATTTCAGCGAGACAAAGGCGCGGTCAATGAAGGAGCACGTCTGGTGCTGCTTGGAGAAGTGGGTGGGGAGCTCACAGGTAATCTCTGCCAGGGACTGCTGGAATAGAGCTCTCCAGAAACCCTGACCTTGGTTCCCCCGATGCCAAACCGAGCGGCTGTTACCCGCTCTTCTTGTCCTATCCCTCGAGGCAGCAGACGAGGTCGTGGAGGACGAGGAGCCGCTGGAGGACGCCGAGGCAGCACGCGGTGGCGATCTGGGGAGAGCGCCAGGGGCCTGGGGCAAACCAGCGGCGGTGGGCTGCTCGAGGGACAGCGGCTCAATGTCAGCTATGTTGAAGTCGCCAATAGCTAAGAAAATGCGGTGTCTTTCGTCTTCTTGTGCCCAGCGAGCCCCATCCATCCAGCAACGCTTGATGGAGGCAAAGGAGCCGTGCGGGACGTCATAGTTGTGGATGTTCAGGATGCGGACATGCTCATCAGTGTTCACGTTGGAGATGGAGAGCTCGGCTACTCGCCCTGGCACAAGTGTCTTCATAGAAGTGGAAGGTAGTAAGTGCGGGTCGATGGAGCGCAACTCTGCCTCTGAGAACCACGGAACCAGGAAGGCCAAGCCGCCAGAGCCTGGGTTCGGGCCCGCTGAGAAGAAGGGGAGGTAGTGGTACGGCATCTGGGCGAGGAGAGTCCTGAGCTTGATCTCCGAACCATGCGTCTCCTGCACCACAATCAGATTGCGAAGCTTCATCAACTGGCCCAGACGATCCAGCTTGGCCTTGCGCTTGTGGGCCCGGTGGCAGAGGAGTCCATTGGCATTCCATGACGCAATGCAGAGCCCCTTGCTGGCTAACGAATCAGTACCTCGGGCAGGGGACAAGACCCAAGGCAGCCAGCGTGGGCTAGGAGCACGACCAGGTGGAGGTGTCAACCTCCGAAGACGACGCCGTGGCCTCTGTGAAGTGCTCCGTGATGTTGCGACGGTAGTCCGCGCGGAGTGAACGATCAGCTTCAGGGTGCCAGTAGAGCTTGGACGACTCGTGGAAGCCCTGTGGTACAACCTCAATGAGTGGGACGGCGTTGGCGCAGAGGATGCCTTTGGGACGGATGGCGGTCCACTCGAGGTGCTTGCCATCGACGTCAGACCAGTCTTGGGCGAGGATGTTGAGAAGGCGCTTGGTGTGCATCTCGCGTCGAATCTGCCGAGGGGCTTTATCAGCACCCACGTGGAGAGTGACTCGTCTGCCATCTGGGGCCGCCACGGTGAAGTTCCGCCAACCTCCACCAGGGAGCCGTAAGGCTCGGGCCAGGGCCATGGCTTTGACATGAACGAAAAAGCGCCTGGCTGGGACAGAACCCCCCACAACCTCGATGAACTCGGCGCCCACCTTTGCAGCAACGATCCAGTCCTCAATAGCAGCTCTGACGGCGGCGCCCGTGACCATGCTCTGGCAGTTGGCCGTGAAGAGGAGCGGATCAGCCTCGCGGTCGTACTCAGCAAGCTTGGCCATGTCCGTGGCGCCGAGCTGGCGCTCCGCCAGGGAGAGGCTGGCGCGAATCTCCTCGACCTGCTGGCGGAGCTTCGCATTGTCCCACTCCATCTCGTTCTGCCGACTTTTGATCTGATGTACCTCATTGGACTGTGCAGCGATGCTCTTCGCGAGAGGGTCGACGTAGTTGGCCATCTCCTGGACGAGAGCCTTCTGGGTGTTAGCCATCGCGTTCGTGCAGAGCTGTTGCATGTCGGAAACCGTAGAGTCCATGCGCTGCTGGACCAGGCGCATGAGATGCTGCTGGTTGTCGCTGGCCACGTCAGCGCCACCCGCGTCAGCAGCACCACCAGAGGCGTCCGCGGCAGCGCCTCCAGGGGTGGCAGGCCCTGCAATAGGGGTGGCAGGGATCGCATCGGCATCAGCTCGACTGGCGAAGGTGGGCATGACCTCGAGGGCGGCAACGTCCTGGGAGGAGAGGCGGCATGGACCAGCATCAGCCCACGGGTCACGAGTTTGGAGTGCATCTCTGGGTGAGGCGCCACCCTGCTGGCCCGCCCATTGCGGGGCAGCAGCCAGGCCGTTAGGCACAGACAGGGGACGATCTCGGCGATGTTCTCGTGGAAGTTCTTCCCGAGGTCGGCGGCGAGCACCACGTTCTGCGAGAGCAGATTCTGTACCACCTCGGGGTCGACGGTTACGTTGGCGGGGCTGATGTTCTCCTCCGCTGCGGCAATTGGAGCCCCTTCTCTGGGGTCCTTCACGGCAAGTATCAGAATCGTCAGAATCCATGCAATAGAGGAAGAAAGTCGTATCTGAGAAGACAGAGTCGTGACTGAAAATATGGATGACCTCACGGAGAGGGGACTCGATCAGCACCTGTGTCGCGGGCCGCGCTGTCGGGCCCCCATAGGCTGACCTGTCCAGCTGACTTGACAGATGGATTACTTGAGCCAAAATGGCTACGGAGGCGGAGGAGATGGAGGAGGAGGAGGAGGAGGAGGAGGAGGAGGAGGAGGAGGAGGAGGAGGAGGAGGAAGAGGAGAAGGGGTCGCCTAAGCCCTTCGGAGAAACCCTCCAGCAACCCCTTTTTTTTCCTCCACGGGCCCACCCCGCCGCCCGCGCCGGTGAACGAGAACCGCGCACGGCCGCGCGGTCCCCCGCCGCGGCCGAGAGCTCGGGCACGGCCAGGAGCGTCCCCATCGGCGCAGCCCACACGGGCGAGCGTCTCGAAGAAAGCGAGGCGGAGGTCCTTCCATAATTGTCGTCCTCTCGGGGCCCGTGGCCCAGGCTTTGGGGCCGTCAGGGCCCTTGCGGGATGGAGCACCTGGCCCCTGGGGGGACGGGTCGACATCGGATCCACTGGTACACCTTGGTGCACCGTGTTCGGATGTGTGGGCGAGGCGGAGTGGGCCCGCGTTCTTTCGTGTTTGCTCTCTCTCTCTCTCTCTCTCCCTCTCTGTCGCTCTCTCTCTCTCTCTCTCTCCTTCTCTCTCTCTCTCTTGCTATTGTTGCTATTTTCTCTCTCTCTCTCTCTCTCTCTGTCGCTCTCTCTCTCTCTCTATTTCTCTCCGTGTCTCGTCCCCGATATGCATCCCCCTACTCGGGCGAGGAAGGGATGGCGGGCGCTGTCGAGAATGCGGAGGGAGGGGCATGAGGGGGATGTGAAAGCGAACGAGCTGTCGCTCATCGAAGACGCCTTCGGCGAATCACCGCTGGACCCCTTCCTTGCTGGAATCGCCTGCGCGGTGAAGTGTCGACGGGGCGTGTAGATGAGGACGTTGGTAGCGATGGTGGATGTGATGATGCTGATGGTGATGATGATGGTGATGATGATGATGCTGGCGACAACAATGCCGATGACGATGGTGATGATGATGATGATGATGATGATGCTGATGATGATGGTGATAACGATGATGATGATTTTCCCCCTCGATCGCAACCCAAGGGGCCTCTCGGGTTCTCTTTCCACCAACGACACGAAGAGATGGCTGCAACGCCCAGCTCAGTGCGCAATCCTACAAAGAGGGGGGCGAGAGCAGCACCAGCCAGCAGGAACGATCAGCTGCTAAGCCAACGGCCCCTCGAACGTCGTCAGGTCGCCCGATCCGACAACAAAGGGGCCGAGGGGGCGGCGGTCCTAGTGCAGCTTCCGTAACCTGCGCCGTGCTTGATCTGAAACGTGGAAGATGGCGCGGCAGAGCAGACCGCGAGCATGCGCCTTGTCGCGCCGCGCGCTCGGGCAGGACTATCGGCCATAGAAAAAAGAGAGGCGGCAAAGACAGCGAGCTTCGCGGAACCCACGCTCCAGGAAACAGCCGTTGACACAGGCGGGGGCGGCGGAGGAGGCGGCGGCAACGCGGAGAGGGCGGCAGCGAGAGAGGCGAGGGGCGCAAGAGAGGCCAAGGAGCAGAGACAGGCAACACTGCAGGAAGAGAAGCGATCCCCTGGCCAACGTCCAGGCGAGCTGCACATTGGGATGACGCCGACAGTGGGGGCGAATCCGAGCGCGAAACAAGTTCTCAGGAGGGGCGGCCGCCCCCTGACGAGAGCATCCCTTGACAGAGAGGAGCGCATCACACATGTTCGCGCAGAGCAGACAACTGTTAAACAGGGGCGGGGGGGGGGGGGGGGCATCGTCGAGCGGTGTAACCGGGGCTCTTCGTTGAAAAACGGGGCTACACATGGGGCGAGGAGTGGGCCCAGCCGTCGAAATTCAGGACAGACGCGGTAACGTTCCAGAGAATCAGTCGCCCCACCATCGCCAGCAGCATCTATCGATCCCACTGTGGAACCTCGCGTTCGCACGCGCACCGCGAGAGAGAATTCTCGAAAGAGCAAGCCCGAGATGACAATAACTGGCAGCCAAGATTTTGCGCATGCGGTGAACAGTCGCCGATGCTTGCATAACCTCCGCCCCGGGGATCCATCGCCGTGCTCGCTCAAATCGGCAGCGAAGCGGAAGCGGGGTCGATGGTGAGGCCCCGAGCCGCGCCGCGAGCTTCCGTTGGACCCCCCCCCAGCCTGGGGGAACGTACTACATAGGGAGATCTTCTCTTCCCAAGAACGACACGATAACGAACAAGTGCGCGCTGCCACCGCGGGGGCGCAATGCGAGCGGGGTGAAAGTCATCGTGCAACCAGAGGTCGGTCAGGGGCGCCCGTGCTTTCTCAAAGACCCGAGAGGCGTGGGCAAGACAAACTTGAGTGCCAACCCCGACCGTCGCACGGTCAGGAAACTCAGCCGAAATAGCGAAATCTCCCAAGCGAGTGCACATAACTCGGTTGTAAGAGAAACGCGGGCCCGCCATCAGCTTCTGTCGCATGTTACTCTCACGGCGCCTAGTCGCTTTGGACACCCGGTCGAATTGCATCGCGAACCGCAATCACGCGGCAGCGAAGTCCGTAAGAAACGTGCAGGACAGGTCCCTCCCCGGCAGGCAACTCTAAACACCCCGAACTTCTGCTTCTAGAATCTGGTCGGTCATAGAACGACCAGAGAGACGAGCCTGAGCCTTCGACGCAGTCTCACGAGCACGCCGTTCTAGTCTCCATGAGAAAGCAATCTATGGAAACTTGCAATCCGCGCCAGCCATGGCACCTGGGCGACAGGCATCGGGGGAACGAGAAGAGGCGCTGGAGAGATCTGAAGCATGCTCCCCTGTTGCAAGAAAGACAAGTAGCATGTGTCGCGCGCTGTGCGGTAGCCCTACCTACCGAGTCCCCATGGCGCGAAGGCAGAGCTGATGCAGAATCTCAATTGGGCCAGTGCTTTTTCCAACATGAGTACACAGTGCCGTCGGGGCCAGGCATGGAGATAGACCTGGCGCGCACCATTGCCTCAAAGCCATCGAAGGGCATGGCCCAGGAGTCTTCAGGAATGCCTTCCAGAGGCCGAACAAACTCATCCAGCTCGTGCCGAAGACCAGCGCCGCAGTCATGAGCACCAAAGACTCTCTCCCAATGCACCGCAAGCGCCTCGCCAGCAGGCCCCGTGGACCCACGCGGGAGGCCATCTGGACTCAAGGTATCACCCGAGGAGATTCGCCTGTGCATCGGACGCCAGGGTTCTCTGCGCCTCTGAAGCTTGGCCCTCAGACGGTTCTTAAAATCTAGGTCAGTCATGCGCTCGCTCTCCTTGTCTAGAGCCCTGATCTCCTGTTTCTGAAGCGACTGAATGTGATCGCGCAAGAGCGGCAGAGAGCGGCGCGTGCATTCGTCGACGTCAAAGACGCGAGCAAATTCACGATGCGATTCACTTGACGCTTTCAACTGTTCCTGTGAACGAGAGCGGACACTGCGCAGCGCAGCCAGTGCAAACTGGATCTTCTCATCAACCGTGGTTGCCGATTTCGCCCGAAGACGTCTGTTGGTCTGGTGAGCCGCCTCCCACATGCGCTGTTTCAACAGAGAGACCTGATCCGCAATCGGCAGAGCTCTGTCCGGGCCACCCAAGAGGAAAGCCAACTCGGCGTGACAAATAAGGCGACGGCCAATCCAGGAAGGGATCCGCGGGCACTCAGCAGGAGAAAATCGACTGACCACTGCCGCAACAAGAACATGGTCCGAAACATTTCCGAGAAGAGCCGCCTTGCCAAGAACCGAGCAAGCGACCGCGAAGTCCGACAGGATGGCAGAGGGGCTCGTCGCATAACTTCGACCAAGACGACCCACGTGTACCAGCTGCCCGCCCTGTGTCTCACGACGGGCCGGCTCGGGCTGGCGTAACTCAGCCCAGCGAGGGAAGTACTGGGCAACGACTGCATGTCGATAGCGGCCCCCAGGGCGCCACCCAGACTCATCCGCACACTGACGCCCTTCCTCCTCAGACGTGAAATTAAAGTCACCGCGTGCAAGAATCAGGGCGCCCCCAGCGTTGGCAAGAGCGTCGCGAATACGGCGTAGATCGCGGATGAAAGCCCAGGCGGGCTCACCAGAGGTCGGGAGATGAACGTTGAGTACCCATAAGGTCTCATAATAGCCAATACATTTCGATAAAAGAATTCTGCCAGGGACGATCGGATGGCGTTCGATGTCCGAAAAGAGACGACAGAGAGCAGGAGAGAGATCAGTGAGCACACCACCCTCGATGCCAGAATTACCGTCCGAGAAACCAATGGAGAGTCTGAATGGCCGCGGCGTCACCATGAATGCCACGCGTCTCTTGGGTACGCAAAATACTGAAACTGTCAGCAGGCATCGGGGGCAGAGAGGGCCGAAAGGCCTAGAAGGAACACGTTTCTCAACCAAGTGTGTGAGATCGCACGAACATTCAGTCCTCTGGCGCGAGAGCGCCCCAAAGCCAAATTGGCTGCGCAACCACTGTCGGTCGCAAAGAGGCGAGGGGAGGAGAGGAAAATGAGAACAGCGGGACCACTTTCAGTGGGACCGACAGGGGCCCCGAAACGTCACCGATCCCCCGAGACACCCCGGATAACTCGCAATAAACCGGATCCTCAAGAGACCTCTCCTCGCTCTCACGAGCTAGCTCCTTCCTCGAAGCCGTCCTCGATCGGCACTTCAGGGAGTTGTTGAGAGCCCGTTCCGACAAGTGGCCGTCTTCATCAATAAGGCACAGGGTACCTCGGCAGAGGAGGTCGGACAGCGCAAGATTTCCTCGGCCGGGGTCCGCCTTCGTGAGTGCATCTGCCGCCATTCGGCCATGAGGGGCCCACCTGATCTGATAACCTACAGCACACATAGCATCTCTCACCACAGCAAGTTCGATCGACGTGCGACGATCTTGCTTCGAGCCAGCACTATTCTTACTGAGAGTATCAAACACACACTTGGCGTCTACAACTGACAAAGAGGAGACATCATGAGCAAGAGCGCATTGAGAGCTCAAGACGACAGAAAAAGGTGCCGACGCGAGATGCCAGTCGGGCCGATTCACATCGGCAAAGACAAGATCCCTCCACATCACCTGGAGCCACTGCGCTTCGGCGAGCGCGGCCGACAAACTAAGAGTCTCGGCGGCGCTGGTGGATGACGCGACTCTCTTCAGACGGGTTGACCTCCAGGCCAAGAGCGAGGCTCTAGCACGGCGATTCCGACGAATCTCCGAATCCGCCGCGACGACGAGGAACGCTCCCTGGGCCCCGTTCCGACGAGCCGAACCCGGACCCCCAGCATCGGAGATGGTGACAAACGTCAGAGACACCGGGTCCAGGGGCCACACCACGATATGCTGCGAAGCGGTAGCCTTCAGATGTCTCACGATCTTAAGGCAGACCAGGGCATCTTCCACGGTGGGGGTTGGAAGGGCGGCCGATTGCAACGAGGCTCCTCCGGACGCATCCGGTCTGGTTTCTCGAGCAAGCCATTGGATTTGCGCCACCATAGTGCGATATCCCTTCACTTCTTCGGGGGTCAAAGGGGAGGAGGGTTCCGCGCGCCTGTGTTTCTCGAGCCTCATAGGCGCGAGCTGCTCAAGTACGTATTTCTCCTGGTCAACCAGGATCTTCCCCCCCGAGAACTGTTTCAGATGGAGTCCAGCGAAATCAGATTCCCCAATTTTCCACTTCCCGAAATTGAACCGAGACTGAAGGCGAGACCTGAGCCCGTCCCTCTCCTCTGGATGGGCAGCTATGATGAGGTCATCGACCTCAATGAGACAAATCGCTCTGGGGGCCCCCGTACTGGAACGCTTATCCCACAGACAAGGTTCAAGCAACGATTTTTGAAAGCCGTCGGTGACAAGGTAATCTGTAAGGGTCCTATGCCACAATAGCGGGGCATCGTTCAGACCGTACACGGGCGCAACGAGCTCGATCAGCTCACCAGGAGCCAAATTCAGACCTTGGCATGGCTCACAAAAGATCGCGCCTCTAGGGCGCCTAAGGCGATCTGATTGGCAGAAAGCGTTCTTGGCGTCAGCCACCTCAAGTGTCCAATTGAGGGAGGAGATCGCTTGGAGGGTCAGCATCAGACTCTCTGCCTGTGGGGTCGGGGCGTAAACCTGATGCTCCCCCCCATCTGGGTCGTGATGACCCTGCACACACCACCTAGACTTAGCCTCTGGGAGCGCCCCTAAGCCCTCCTGGGGCTTGAACCTGCGAACCATCCTGGATCCCAGAACCCGGTCGGGACATCGGCGGCGAATCAGCTGAGCCTCGGCAGACGGAACAACCCGCACAGCTCCTGACTGGACGATCGCCTGCCATTCCTTTAAATCGGAAAAGTCGAAAAAGGCGTCTCTCCTCCGAAGTCAAACTCTTCAAAGAGACTTCCGCGCCTCTGCGAGCCGGAGGGGCGTCACTCGTGCATTTGGCAGGGAGCGAGGCAAAACTAAGTGACGCTTCCCAGAAGTCCGACTTCCAACCGTACCAACTGCACAACTCATTCCAGAACTCGTCGTCCTGAGGATCCTCCCGATCGGCGTACCCAGCAAACCAGCTGGCATCATCTGGGCCTCTAGAGGCCTCGCCTGGTTCTTGAACCGGCAGCTCGGATCGGACCGGGGGCCTGGATCTGACAGTCGGTCTGGGAGCGAGAGGAGCGGAACCGGCGGGCGACGGTCGAGAAGCCCGGTCCCGGAGGATGCACAGCGGGACATCATTGCCCAAAACTCCGTCCGATCTCCGATCGAACTCCTGCACGGCTCGCTGAACGCGTCCTGGACCGCTCGCCTCCTCGACTGGAGTAAGCCTTGGTCTCTGCGGGGGGGGGGGAACCACCTCCACGGGGTCCGCGGGTGGAGGAATGGAGGGCGAGGGCAAGGCAGGAACGACAGGAGGGGGAGAGGCAGGAAAAGGAGCAATAGACCTCGGGAGCGGTGGGGCATCGAGGGCTTGCCTCAGCGCCTCGGGAAGGGGGCCCCATCTAGTAGTTTCGGGAGGCGGAGTCGTTCCAGTCGAGGAGGGCGGCTGGCGGCTACTATGTGAAACGGTGGCCGTCCGTCCTCCCGCGGTCGTGCCTTGATTGACCGAGCCGGAAGGGGGTGCCACAGCCGCAGGCTCGACCGGCGGCGCCGGCAAAACTGGTCGCTCGACTTGGGCGACCCGAGGGGCAAACGCTTCTCGATCCGGCTCTCTGGCGTCCCAGGCTTCAGGGGGTGGAGGTCCTTCAGCCTCGACGTCGACGGCCCCGACGCGACCAGATGGGTTCTGGAGCTCCGATCTGAGACCGGCCAAGGCCTGGGAGTCAAGAAGCTCAGCTCCCTGGGCTTCATCACGAGCTGCCTCTCGGACCTGTTCTGACGAACATTTAAGCAGTCGGGTGCGCATTGCCACCCGCGCGGTAGTGCCTTGTTGGAAAACCACGGCCCCGGGACCGGTCCAGCGGGCCCGAGAGCCCTCTCTCTGCTTGCCTCCGTGCGGCTTTCTCCACACATACACCCACGCACCAGGTCGAAAGGCAATATCAGCGTGACGCCTGGCCCGAGCGGCATACTTCAAACGTTCCGTGACGTCCAGGGACATCACCGCGCGACGTGCCTCCTCACGCAGGAAATGCTTTCGAACGAACGTCGAGGCCGGACTCTCAGAGTCCCGTGTGCCAAGCACTAAATCCTGAACCCCGACTTCGTCGACGGCATCGTCTGAGAGAAGATGCTGAGGCATGCGGGGGTTCTCTCCAAACACCATCTGAAACGGCGAATACCCCCCCCGATTGCTGAAACGGTTCTTCGCCGAGACAACCTCACAAATCAGGTATTCCAGCTCCTCGCGGTCCTTAATCGAGGTCGCCTTCATGGCCTTCAACAAAGCGGTCTTGACAAGTCCCCCGTGCCGCTCACATCTTCCGTTTTGGTGTGGGCTCTCGGCATCGCAGACATGATGATACACCCCCAGATTCTCGAGAGCACGCTGGAAGATGGCCTCAAATTCGGGACCCCCGTCGGACATGAGTATCTCTGGCACCCCCATTGGCCGCACCCAGGCCCGAACGAAGCCCGACCACACCTGTTGAGCCGTAGCATTTTTCAAGACCGTGCAGCATTGATAGTTAGATCCGTGATCTATCATATTCAGCACCGGGATATTCTCTCCGAAGGCCTGGATGTAAAAGAGGTCCACCGCCATAAGCTTGTTGAAACGATACGTCCGAGGAAGCTGGGCTCGACGTCTCCAGTGCGGACGGGCCTCCCCCTCACACTGAGGACATCGAAAAGACTTCGCCACCCACCTGGCGATGTCGTCTCTTATCTTAGCAACTTTAAGGGGCCGGACAAACTCTTCATGCCTGGGATGGCCCAAGTTGGCGTGCAATTTATGCACTTCATTTTGGGTCTCTCGGTCGAGCCTCGGCTCGGAAGGACCCCCCGCCCCCGGCGGAACCCTGGGCTCAGGATCATCCACTGGAGGCGGATCTTCGGGACCTGGAGGGGGGGGGGAGGAATCCTCTTCCTCGTCGGTGTCTGAGTCAAACTGTTGAACTCCCTCCCTAGACATTCTGGCAGGATAGGACGGATCGTCCTCTGGCGGCTGGCAAAAGAGACCGCGCGCGGCGGTCAGCTCCACCCCCTTGCAGAGCGCGGCCACGAGCTCACGGGGGTACTGCTGCGACGCCCTCGTCCTGGAGGTGCTCATGATCTCCGGGGCACTTGCGAGAGCAGGCGCGCAGGAGATCGCGACTGTTGGACAACAGCCTAGTGGGTTTCTTGGAGACGGTCCCTGGGGACACCGAAAGCCCGAAAGCACGCTGATCCGTGTCCACGTAACGAACCCCCTCAAGAGCTGCGAGCTTCTGGATACTCACCAATTGCCAGCTACTGGCGGTCAAGGGATGCTCGAGCAGAAAGAAACGCCTCTTCTGATGCTGGTACGACGCGACCTGAGCACAGACAGAAATGAAAAGCAGAGCCTCTTGCTCTGCCCGGGCTCTCTTAGCCGGATCCATCTGGTCCGCCGTCGCCCTGGAAATACTAAACACCGTGCAAGGGGGGGACATCAGGATCGTGAGAGGGTTCTCAGTGTCCAGAAGCTTCCAGAGACGTCTTCGGTCCTCGGCCCTGCGGAAATCCCACCCCGTCCCAAGATCGAGGGAGGGGGAAGCGGGGAAACCCAGACGCCTGAGCTCGGGCTCCACTCTCGGAGCAGAGAAGAGCTCGAGACATATCGTAGCCCCCAACCTCTTCAAGGCTTTCTGAACGTCCTTTCGGGCACGTCTCTTAACTTTCCTAATCCCCGCCCCTTCTAAGACCTGCAGAGCCTGCTGACGGACCCTCCTCGGAACTGCAGGCGAAACAAATGTGTCCTGTTCGAAGTCCGCGAAGCGGTCCGCGAAACACCAGGTCGAACTCGCAGCTCCCGAATCCTCCTGAAGCTCTCCCGTGATCTCGGACTCCGCCTGCCCCCAGAAAACTGGATGTCTAGGGTCGAAGCCGACTGGGGCCCCGGCAGCCTCGGTCCAGAGCTCGATGCCCAGGGAACTGGCGGGGAGACCATCTAAGGCCTCGGCGACAGCCGTGAAGGACAACAAGATGCAGAGCTCGTCCAGCACGACCGTCCCTGACCCTGAGTCGAGGACCCGGAGCCTTCGAAACCCATCGAGCGGGTCTCCGAAATTCCGGTCTCCCGACCGCCCCATAGCCAGCTGCGTGGCCCAGACTCCTTTTTCCTGGTCCGAAAGACGTCTGGGAACCCAAGAGAGCAAAGAGGAGACCTCATCTTGACTGACCCTCTTACCGGTCTCCAGATCCCAGACCCCTGACGCGAAACGAGGAACCCGGTTTCTGACCGGGCGGGCGAGGTCTCTCGCCGCGGCTTGGAAGCTCTTGACAATCCAGCTGCCGTGAGACCCTGGGTCGGGAAGGGCGTCAAGGATCTCAGCCTGGGCTGGGATCTTTCTGCTCAGGAAGGAAAGGGATGAGGCAGAGGAGGAAGGGCGGGAAGGAGAGACATGGGCAGGGCTTCCTTTTTCATCAGGACATTTGGCTTCAAGCCTGGCAGACCGACCCGAGAGGTCGGCAGGGCCAGAAGCATCTGCCTCCGTGCATGCGTCACTCCTGGCGGCGCCTAGCTCTCCTCGTCCTCCTGAGGCGCGGCCACCGGGCGCAGAGCTCCGAGCCCCTTCATCACGCTGATCAGCAGGTCCATCTGCTGCTGGCGCTCCTTGCGGTCCTCCACCATCATCCACTGCATCGTCTCGAAGCCCTTCTCGATGTTGCTGAGGTTGCCGCTGCTGCTGCTCGCCGCACCGCCGCTGCCTGCCGCGCTGCTGATCGCCCTCGGCTTCGAGACTGGCAAGGACTTCCTCGCCGTCGGCGGCGGCGGCTTGACCGGCACTCCGTCGCAGAACTCGACGTACCTCGACGGAGCCTTGTACCTCGGCGGAGGGTCGACCTTGGTCTCCGCCGGCGGCTCCTCCTTCTCGACCTTCGTCTTGGACTCGCGCTTGGCCACCACCTTGCGCTTGGTCTCCTCGATCTCCTCCTTCGTCTTCCTCACGAAGCTGAGCCGGGTGTCGCAGATCCGGCACTTTGAGTAGTGCCCGTACCCGTTTCCGCCGCTCCACCTCGCTTCCATCGGATGGGAGCAGCTCGCTTTCGCCTCCTCTTCCTCGCTCTGCACCTTGGACATGCGAGGGGCTACGATCGCCGACAGACGGGAAATCGCGCACACCCTGAGGTACAGCATCATCTTGATCGACCACCTCCTCCAGGTGCGCGCAGCTGGGCTGAGCAGGAAGGCGCCCTCGAAGAACAGCTCCTTCTCCACCGCCGTCATGCTCTCCTCCTCGTAGGTGATTGAGCTCAGCATGCCGTCGATCCAAGGATCTGGAGTCTGGTCCCAGTTCATCTCGAGCTCCGAGTCGGGGTCCTCCTCCGTGTTCTCGGGAATGACCTCCAGGTCCTCGTCGGGCTGGAAGTCGTCGCGCTGGGCCTTCAGCGCCTGGTGCCTCAAGCTCCGTAGCGAGCGGGCGCTCCGGCTCTTGATGATCCTGATCTTCTCGGATGGCATCGCTCTGGTGCTTTCCTAGTGGTACCGCTAGTCGGTCTCGCTGGTTCGGCTGCTTGCTGTCATCGCTTGAGCCGGGATGTGCTACGGAGGATCGGCTAGTCCCGAGACCCGAAAACTGTCTGGCCCTGGTACCCGGCTGTTCTGAATCGAGGCCTAGAGAGAGGGGGAAAGAGGGATATCTACCGCACGTGCCCTGCTGCAGCCCTTCCCCTAAGTCCTGATCCGAGCACTCGGTCGGGAACTCGGTGTGCCCGATCCAGCGGCCGGTGAAGCTCAGGGTCTCGCTCGGGATGCCGTTGACCCAGATGCTCTCGAGGACGCTGCAAGCGGAAAACTCACTGTCGAGCATCTGGTACGTGACACGGCCCGGTCCTGACTGCGAGACTGGAACAGGAGGCGGCTCAGCCTCGGCGAAGCTGGAAGCCTCACGGCGAGGACCCACGTGCACTCGACGAACAGCACCTGGAACCTGAACCCAGCAGTCCTGGAGCGTCATCGGGATCTCGGCCCAGACATCACCACGACCTGCCTTCGCGACGAAAGGCGGAAATTTGCTGGCCAGATCCTCACTAATGGCGAATTCGCTCGGCTTGCATCCTATCAATGATACTGCTCGATGCCCCGAAGGAAGCTTGAGCAGATCCAAATCACGTCGATTCCCATCTTCTCCGATCGTCATCACATTACGACGCAGATCTATTACGGACTTCAGAAAATCGAGAAACTTCGCCGGAAGCAGGGGAGGGCAAGGATGCGGGAGGACCAAGAACTCCACCACTCCACAATGCTGAAGCGACACCGGAACTGCTGCAACTCCGACTGGCTTGACTTTTCCTCCGACTCCATTCGCCGTGGGAGCCTTGTCGGTGTCGACAAAGTGTATCTCGAAACCCTTTTTCTTGAAAGCAGCCCTCAACTTGTCGATGTCTGGCGTGCCTATCAGAGCCTGTCCCGCAGCGGTGTCTACCAGCGCGTACTCGTCCATGTCCTGCAGCGTCGCCGCCGCGAGCGCCTCCAGATCCACCTGACCCAGGTCGCGCTCCTGCTGGTCCACCTGACCCGCAGTCGCGGCGGCAGCGGAGAGCGAGCCCACCTGGCCCGACTCATCCAAAATCGCTGCCCAGCTCGTCCCGGAGTGAGTCGCGTCGTAGTCCAAATTGAAGTAGAACGAGCTCTGCGCCGGCTTCTTGTCTGGGCCCTTGTTGACCGCTGCCGACCGTGATGACTCGGACTTCAACCTGTCTGCCTTACTCCGATATGGTCGTCGACAGTCTTCTCGCCAATGCCCTTTTTCCCCGCAGTTCGAACAGCGGGATCTCTTCTTAAAGTCGTCTCTGGTGACCTTCTTCGTTCCCTTTCCCTTGCTGCGATCGAAGAAATCCCTGTCCACTTTTCTGTTCGTCTTGAGCTGCCTGGGCTCTGCCCATGTGCGACGACGCTGAGGAAGCGTCACCTCAGCAAACACCTCCCTGATGTGCTCCTCGTCAAGGTCCTGTGAGTCCAGCGAAACGAGAATGGTGGCAAGCTCCTGCTCATCGAACTCCATCTCATAGAGCCCGAAACACTCGCTGTCGTCACATGCGTCGCACTCGCAATCCCCCGCCCCGTCGAACACCGGTGCCGTGGTCGCGAAACTCCTGGCCTGAGCAGGCGCCGGCGGCTTCGGGAGCGTCTGCCTCTCAGTGATGTCCAGTTCCAGTAGGGCAGCACGAACGGCCTCCACGGTCCTTTTACCAGCCATCAGGGTCCTCAGGTTGAGTCGAAGCTGGGGGGTTAAGTTAGCTCCTTCCTCGTAGTACCTGGCCTTCACCGTGTCGGGAAGTGTCAGACCCAGCCGCTCTGCGGCCGCAGTCTGTTGATCTCTCCTGATCACGTAGTCCGTGAGGGACTCTCCCTTCTTTATCGAGTAGTCAAAGAGTGCCTGATTGTGGGCCTCCCGCTCTTTATCCCCTGGGCGCTCCCCGTTGAGCAACTTAAGATGGTCAATGGCTTTACTGAGGCCGTCGCTCTCGTCGGTCAGGTGCCTGATACTCTTGAATCTCGCCTGAAACTCGATGGGGAACGTCTCGATCACTCGCCCGGCGCGGGTCTCCGCCTTGAACGCGGTCCGCCCGTCCCAGGACTTAAGACTTGCCAAGTGCAACTCCAAATTCTCTCACCCATGCCACGTCGGAGGCGCAGAATAGTCTCGATTGACTTCATCCCCAGGTGCCTTTCCCCACAAGCCGGAACCCCACCAGCTCCAGGAGGAAGACCAATGCCAATCAGACCAGCCTGCGCGCCCCCAGTTTCTCCAAGCGTCCTCATCTGAATCAGGGCCGGCTGCGGCCCCGTCTGTCTTCTGAGGAGTGGAGATCCTTTCCCATGGGTCGGTCGCATGGGCGCCCCCTCGCTCGGGAACCTCCTGTTCGCGTGCAGCGCCCTCAACACCTGGCTCAGCAGCGCCCCCTTGACCCAGTGCCTCGTCCACGCTCCGGCTACCATTGTCAGCAGGCATCGGGGGCAGAGAGGGCCGAAAGGCCTAGAAGGAACACTTTTCTCAACCAAGTGTGTGAGATCGCACGAACATGCAGTCCTCTGGCGCGAGAGCGCCCCAAAGCCAAATTGGCTGCGCAACCGCTGTCGGTCGCAAAGAGGCGAGGGGAGGAGAAGAAAATGAGAACAAAACGACGGGAACGCGCAGGAAACTGGCGGTAAAGTCTGGGGGCGCGAAGGGAAGCATGAGAAATGGAAGCGAAGAGCCCCCTAGAGTTCCAGGTGAGAGCAGAGAGAACGAAAGACGGCGGCGGCGCACAAGGAAGAGACGTTTCAAACCAGTGGCCCCCCCCACCGAGAGACTGATCAGACGCGCGCTGAGCTTGGGTGGCGCTGCCACTACTAACTGAATTCACACTCGGGGGGGGGCCCATCTGTGGCAGAATCTGCGCCACTCTCCCTCGAGTCCAACAACTGGCCACTGGGCACATTCAACAAGTCACTGCCACCAAGCCAGTCGTGCTCCTCCTCAAAAGGGGCGGGAGGGAACCGACTCAAATGCAGTCTCGAATTTGCCACGAACTGACTGCAGAGCCAAAGCCGCGAGCCCTACTACCTCAACGCGCATGTGGATTACACGCGCATCCTGCGGGCAGCAACTGAAGTGAAAAATTGGGACGGGGTCCTTTTCGAGCGGGGCGCAAACACATCACCCCAAATCCCGCTCGAATTAGCCTGGAGCCCTACCTTACTCAGTTATTCCTGCACCGCCTGGCGCACTTTCCCCATCTTGAAGAACAGGATGCGATGCTGGGGAGACAGGTTTCTGCGAACACGGAACGGCCCGAGGTCCTGCGGGTCCCTTGGGTTCGGCACCGAGTACGTTTCACCCAACTTCCTGAAATTGTCCGAGAAGTCTGACGCCATCGCTGGGGAAGGGAAATCCAGAGTCACCTTCTGTAGGTCATAAGCACGGCGAATGAGATACCCCGCCTGTTTCGTCGCACACTTGCCTACAATATCGGAGAGGATCCTTTCGAACGTCGAAACCATGAGACGATCCTTGAAACCCAGAATGAACAGGCGATGGGCACCCTCTAGAGCAATGAACTGTTGCCAGCCGGGGTGGAACTGTCCGAGTCGACGGCCTTTCTTTTCCCCGGGAGAGGCACTTCATGTGAAGACGGAACCTTCGAAACAAATGGCTGATGTGCCTGTTCTAGTGCATCGAGGCGAGCCTGCAACCCGTCCTGGGCTGAAATGACCGAGGAGATTGTGTCCCTCATGTCCTGGATCTTCTGACCTTCGGCCTTGGGCCGACACTGCCTCAGCGATCGGCCCGAGCTTTGCATCGAACTTCTGATCTAGCGTGAGACTCGTGCTTGCAAGGTGCTCAGCGAACAGGGATTTGATGGACTCGAGATCCACCATTGCCACGGCAGCAGCAGAGGGAGAAGGGGGATTGCACACTGCACTGGCTGAGGTGCTCACAACAGCCCCTGTGATGAAAATGCTCGAGAGCCCCTCAACAGCAGACGTGCTCGAATTGCCAGGCCGACAGGTTCGAACTTGAGCCAAAATGGCTGTGGATGATGATGATGATGATAATGATGATGAGTAGGATGATGATCCTGATGCGGGTGATGATAAGGATGATCATGATGGTGCTGATGATAATGCTGATGGTGATGCTGCTGATCATGATGAATATGAAGATGAATATGAATATGATTGTGATGCGGATGATGGTGACGTTGAGGATGATGATGCTGATGTTGCTGCTGCTGCTGATGATGATGATGGTGATGAGGGGGAGATGATGACGATGCGATGGGCCCAAGGGAACGGATGGAAGGAGGGGCGAATAATCGGGAGGGAAGGAGTGAGGCGCGGGGCGTTGCTCAGGATGGTTGGGGCCTGCCTAAAGACGCTCCAATCGCCGCCCACGACCTATGTAGTACAGTCGGCCCGTATCGTAAGGATACGCGATAAGGAAGTATGGGCCCTGGACGCCCATTTCGAAGCTTTCGAGCGGAGCGCGGCCAACGAAAGTGGACAAGGATGGCCCGAGGAGGCAAGGATGCAAGGGTACCCTTGGGAATGATGCCCATCTTTATTATGCGGGTTGACTGTCGATGGCGCTGCAAGAATCACTCACAAGGAAAAGCCATAATGTCATAACAGTTCGCCTGCCCAAAGGGCCAACGGCGTGCTAAAATCTCCAGGAACAGCTTTAGAAATTTTGTAGTTCGCGCGCGCGTTGCTGCCCCTGGGGGTCCCCAGACGATAAGTTTCTCCCAAGACGGCGCTGGAGAGCCCCAAGACACCTCCAGGAAGACCCCTCGAGGGGGAGCCCCAATAGATATTTCGAGCGTCCGGCCTCAAGAGGCGTCCAGGCTGCCCCAAGCGGCCCTCAAGAACACCTCAAGAGGGTCCAAGAGGCCCCCAAGAGGCCCCCAAGAGGCGCCAAGAGAGCCCCACGAGGCATCCAAGGCGCCCCCAGGAGGCCCCAAAGAGTCCCGAAAACTGCTACACAGGAGCCCCTTAGAATTCTCCGAAGAAACACCAAGAACCATACATGAGGACTCTCACCTACAATCGCAGCAGCGCCGACCAGCAGCACCGCATGGCCCATGCACGCACGCGCAACTGCCAAAGATGGCACAGTACAAGCCGGCGGAATGAGCGAAGCGATTCAATGACCGGACAGCTCGCCCCTTGGCCCCCGAGCCAGCCCACGCCAACGGGCGAACATATATGCACTGGCGCAGCACCGCGCTGAATGCGTGGGCATTGCCTGGGCCTGTCAAGCGAGGGCCCAATACTGGATCGCGCGGCGTAGGGGTGCCGGCGCCGAGCGCAAGTTCATTCCCCTCCTCCCTCTTCATCCTCCTTCCGCCTCCTCCTCCTCGTCCTCCCTCTATCTACCAGTGTCACCCTGCCAGATCATCCGTCGTCGTCGTCCTCCTCCCTCGCCTTCCCTCCCCCACCTCCTCCGTGTCCCTCCCTCCTCCTCCTCCGCCTTCTCTTCATCCTGCTCCTCCTCCTCCTCCTCCTCCTCCTCCTCCTCCTCCTCCTCCTCCTCCTCCTCCTCTTCCTCCTCCGGGACACCATCTTAGCTCTCTGCAAACACTTTTGATCTGCGGGGCGGGAGCGAACCTCTTCCGCCACAAGCTAGGCGGGCTATGCACAGCTTTAATTAGGGAGACAAGGCACAGGAAGGCGGGGCCTCAGGCGGCCGGAGTGGGCGAAACCCACGGGTGCAGGCGGGGCCGAAGCTCTTTGCAAACACGACACACCAGCTTTGTGCGAGAAGGCATGGTGCCTAAGACGTGATGGTAAGTACGCTGCGTTCCCTAATGGAAAAAGTGATCTTGAGCGCGCGTGCGGCTGCAGATAGACAGACAGGGCTTCAGTCAAAATCAAGCATCACATACTTGTAATTAATTGTTCGCCCAACGCCCACAGCGATCCTTAATCCAGCGTTGTGGCTGCATGGCGCGCCGAGAACCCTTGACCGTCGAATCCGCCGATCAGTCTTGACCGCCCCCAGCGTGTCACATAGCACTGCTCGTTGCACTTCCTGCGGGTAGGCAAGCAGAAGCTCAACCAAAATCAACGTCCACATAAGCGAAATCAGCGTGACCAACTGGGCGGTCCTTTGCCCAACGTCCAATGTGATCCTTATTCCGACGTTGCGGCTGCATGGCGCGCCGAGAACAATTGACACCGTCAAATCCGCCGATCAGTCCTGACCGCCCTCAACGTGTCACATGACATTGCTCGTTGTCTTTCCTGGAACAACCTCGGCCCTTCGAGAAACGGCCAGCATAAACAGCTGATCCCTGGCGTACGCCTGCCAGCGAAATATCCGCACCCCCTTGGCCTAAAGCTGCCAGCGAAATCTCTCACCTCTTTGGCTTAAAACTGCCAGCGAAATATCCTCATCCCCCCTGGCCTAAAACCGCCAGCGAAATATCCTCACCCCCCTGGCCCCAAGAAGCGCCCAAGAGGCCCCAAGAGGTCCCAAGATGGCCCCACAATGGCCCCAATAGGCCCCCGAAAAATCCCCAGGAGGCCCCCAAGAAGACTTCAAGCGGCCCCTAAGAGGCCCCCCCCCCCCCCCCCGAGGCACCCAAGACGTCCAAGAGCCTCCAGGACCGCCAAGAGACCCCAAGACGTCCCAAGAGGCCACCAGGCAGCGCCCAAGAGATATCCCAAAAGGCTCCGAGAGACATCCAACTGACCTCTGGCACTTGTGCTTGCCCTCTTCCTCCTGCTCCTCCTTCCTCCTCCTCATCATCTTATGCATCCTCCCCCTCCCCACTCCCTCATCCATCCATCCAGCCTCCTCCTTCTCCTCCCCCCTCCTTCGCACGGTTCGGCCGTCCCCTTCTTTTCTCCCGCACTTCCCTGGATGGGCTGGTGGGGATACTTTTTGGATCGCGAGCACAAGCGAAAAAGGCCGCGCGCCGTCCAGGGCGACCGCTAACCAGCAGTAGCCTGAATTGCACACTAGAGAGAGGAGAAGAGAAGCTGGTGGGGATTTTGTGATCGCGACCGCAGCGAAGAAAGGTCGGGCGGCGCCCAGGGAACTGTGGGGATTTTGTGATCGCGACCGCAGCGAAGAAAGGTCGGGCGGCGCCCAGGGAACTGCAAACTAGCAGCGGTCTACAGCAGCGCAAAGGAAGAGGACGGCGAAACGAGAAGAACAAAAACGAGCAGGAGGGAGACAAACAGGAGGCGAGCCTCACTGCCGCTCAGAGGAACGCAAGCACCAGGAGGACCTTCTGGGCGACGTGCAACACCAGGAGGTAGTTCAAAAAACCCACGTTCCAGATGAAGAAGACCGCCGGAAAGACGAAAAGCAAACCGTGGACAAAGCCAGGGAGCATCGCAGGACGGCGACCCCCGTCACGGAGAGAAGGCAAGACACGCGGGCGCTCAACGGGAAATTCGAATCGCCAGACACCAAGTGGTGTCGAGGGGCAGCGGTGGATGCGAGTCCCAACCGAGCTGCAAGGCGGGGGGAAAGGCCAGAGGGCGGGACGCAGGGGAACGGCGGAAAGGCCGGAGAGGCAGCGGCGGCCGGCAGACGCCCAGGAGGCGAGAAGCACGAACGTCAAGAATCACCGGCTGCGCCCGAAACTAATACCAGCTGGCATACGTACCTAACATACCGTAGCCATTCCCAACAGTACAGTCAAGTTATGTAATGCCAAGCAAGAACACATGAAACAACATGAGAGCAACGCTGCTGAATTAGGACACACAATGAGCATGCCCGTCACGTCAAACGGTGAACAGGGTAACCGGCACGCTGTCCAATTGTTTATGCGCTGGGTACTGGTCGCACAGTATAGGTTTAACACGTGGTTCAATCAATTTACACACTACTGAGGTGGTGAATTCTGGCAAAACGTAGAATACGGATCGCGCCGTACAGGTGCAGCCTGTACCACGTATGGGCCGCACTGTGTAGGTGCAACATGTGGCTCTAATGTTTAAAAGCGGCAGCGCAGGTTGCCCCTGCTGGGCTGCAGAAGCCCAAACGACATAATCATAAGAAGCGCAGGTGCGACAGTGGAAACAATGTGTGGGTGCAACCCGTGCGATGTAAAACAAACACGCCAGCACATTATCAAACCGCTGTCATGCTAAAGGGTGCGCTGTCGAAACGTGGATATCTTTGCGTATGCACAAATGTTGTACAGCATGCGAACCACGGTTGTAAAACACCATATGCGGGTCGCATTGCGTAGGTGCAACACGTGGTCCCAAAACACGGGTCGCACTGTGTAGACACAATATGTGCAGATGCATAATGGTACCGCGTGTCGTGCCATCTCTGTCGCACAGCTACCGTCAATGTCATCGTCTGTCATGCTCTTCGCCCCCATGCTCCCTACCACCTCCCTCGCATCTGTTCATCCCTTTCTCCGCAATGATGATGCGCCTGGAGAAACCCAGTCTGCTTAGCTATGTGGCGTCCTGCGGTGCTACAGTGGCAAAACCAAACAACTACAGCGTGTGCGAGCATTTTTAACTCAGCGTTCAAACGCAACACATGCGATGCAACGCAAACGTGCCAGCAACACCATAACAGCACTGCAAAACTATATCACACGCGTAAAGCACTATACTTGTACATCGTAAGCCTGCACAGTCAAACATGATACTATGTTAAGCGTCAAATCGTTATGTTGCTAAGCCATAAACCACCGAAGTGTGGTTCTGATAGGCATCTCGCGCACCAGACTGGCAACCACAAACCCATTATTCATGTGCAGCTGGTGGTCAGTAGTGGCAAAGGAACAGCATACAAAAGCAGCGCTGTGTAGATACAACACGTGATCAACAACGCCAACTTACAATACACAGATCGCACTGTACAGGACAGGTGCACATGTGACCAACGTCTACAATCTATTTATGATGGCTACGTGAGAGACGCATGGGCATAGCGGTAACAAACACTACATATGTTGAAACACTGTACCCACAACCCGGGAACACGTAACTTATACGACACAGCAGTGGCGATCACGCGTACCATACACGTTTGTTGACATGATGCTTAAATCAGTAAAGTGTATATACATAATATTGGCATGCTGAGAGCCGCTTGTGTTAAACTAGCGCACAGTGAGGTACACTTTCCGTCGCATAAGCATCACATCTTAACTTACGCTAGTTCGCCCTACCTTGCTGTGAGAAAGCAACTCACGCGAGCCTGCTCGCGTAAGTGGGGAGGTCCAGGTGGCCTGCAAGGCACCCCTCACGAGGACCTGCGAGGCCCCAGAGGCTCGAAAAACTGGGGGCACCTCAAGACCACTTCTTTCCCGGCCCCGGGACCTGGTTTTCATCCTGAGTCGTTCTTTGATGGTCCCGGGGCCCTGCGAGGGCACAAACCAATGTCCCAAACCGTGAGCCGTGACTTCTTCCACGACGAGACCCCCCCCTTAGATCCGACGACGTGAAACGAATGCCACATTGTGGGGAATCACGACCAAACCCCAGACCACACGTGCCCGCGCCATTTGCCGAGCCGGATCGATCCGTGAGGGCCCCCGGGCCCGAAACCGGGCGAACAAACCCTCAGCTCGACAGAACGGGGGACGCCAGGATCTCAGGGGAGGAGCGGCGGGGGGGCCTCTGGCAGCGCCCGAGAGGTGGGGCCGCCGAGCTCGGCTCCTCCTCCCCTGGAGCCGCCCCAGGCTCACGGAGGGGTGCCCGAGCGCGCGGGATCCCGTGCGGGCGGGGGGGCGTCGAGGGAGAAGCGCCGCGCGGCGGAGGCTGCCCGAGGACGGCCGGGGGGGGAGAGGGGAGGACGGGGCTGATGTGAGGGTCCCGCGCGGGTTGCCAAGGGGATGTGGGCGTTACCAGTGGATGCCAAGGTGGGTGATTTCTAGCCTGACCTGACTTATACGTAGGCTTCAACTGCTCCATGTGGCTTAGGGGGTAGCGATCCAGGTGAAGTGAGCTTCGACCCACTTAGCAGGGTTCTCTTACGCCCGCAGCCACCTGGGGCAAGTGCAATCCACTTCTAAGCCAAGTCAGGCCAGGTATACCCCATCGTGGGATCCATTGATAACGTCCGTGTCCCCTTAGCACCCTCCGCGCCCATTCCAGTGGGGGTAGACGATGAAACCCAGGCGTCCTCATGTTGTGAAATTAGCCCGTCGGAGGACCCAGCCACATGCAATTGTGAATACCGTCATTGTGAGTATCGCCTTCGGTGGATCTCCTCATGGGCCATGAAGCGGGTGAGGGGTGCCGGAATGAGGAGGGGCCGCCATTCGAGCGCTGCCACTGGGGCTTCGAGAGTTGCGAGGAAAATGAAATGAAGGAGAGGGGCTAACAACAGGGGCCACTGGGGCCTTCGGCGGAGCACCCTATGAGGCCACGAAGCGTGTCAGAGGTTCGCCGAAGCGGGGGTTGGAATCGCATGCGGGCGCTGCCACTGGGGCCTTCGGTGGAGCTCAATATTGGGTCACGAAGTGTGTGATGGGTTCGCCGAAATCTGGGTGGAACTGCATGCGGGCGCTGCCACTGGGACCTTCGGTGGAGCTCCCTCATGGGCCACGAAACGTGTGAAGGGTTCGCGGAAATCGGTGTGAACCTGCATGCGGGTGCTGCCGCTGGGGCCTTCGGTAGAGCCCCGTATGGGGTCACGAAACGTGTCAGTAGTTCGCCGAAATGGGGGTTGGAACTTCATGCGGGCGCTGCCGCTGGGGCCTTCGGTGAAACGTGTGCGGGGTGCACCGAATGGATGTGGAACCGCATGCGGGCGCTGCCACTGGGGCCTTCGGCTCCGTATGGGGCCTCGAAACATGTGAGGGGTGAGAGGTGTGCCAACATGGAAGGTGGAAGTGCATGCGGGCGCTGCCCCTGGGGCCTTCGGTGGAGCTCCCTAAGGGGCCACGAAACGTGTGAGGGTTGCACAGAAGTGGGGGTTGAACTGCATGCGGGCGCTGCCACTAGGGCCTCCGGTGGAGCTCCTCATGGGGCCACATAACGTGTGAGGGGTTCGCCGGAGTGGAGGGTGGAACTGCGTGCGGGCGCTGCCACCGGGGCCTTCGGTGGAGCTCCCTGTGGAGCCACGGAGCGTGTGGTGGTGCACCGAAGTGGGGGTGGAACCGCATGCGGGCGCTGCCGCTGAGGGTTTCGGTGGAGCTCCCTGTGGGGCCATGAAGCGCGTAAGGGTTGTGCTGGAACAGTGACACGCGGAGGGTAAAAGCAGCGATGGGATCTGGGATGGGAGGAGGGAGGCGAGGAATGAAATGAAGAAGGAATGAGACGCGGGGCGCTGCCTTTTCAAAATGAGGACCTACCTCCACAAGATGGTTGGGACACATTTTCCTGACGAAGAACCCAGCCGTATGCAATTGTAAGACCATCGCTGTATGCACCGCCTTCGGTGGAGCTCCGTATGGGGCCACATACTGGGTCTGCCGAAAGGGGCGCGGTGGGCGCATGCGAGCGCTGGCATTTGGGCCTTCGGTGGTGCTCCGTATGGGGCCACGAGACGTGTGAGGGGTGTGTGCCAAAATGGGCGCGGTGGGCGCATGCGAGCGCTGGCGTTTGGGCCTTCGGTGGATCTCCGTATGGGGCCACGAAGCGTGTGAGGGGTGTGGCCCAATTGGTGCGGTGGGATCGTGCGAGCGCTGGCAGTTGGGCCTTCGGTGGGGCTCCCTAGGGGTCCACGCAACGTGTGAGGGGTGCGCCAGAATGGGCGCGGTGGGCGCATGCGAGCGCTGGCATGTATGCCTTCGGTGGAGCTCCCTATGGGGCTACGAAGTGCATGAGGGGCCTTCGGTGGAGCTCCCTAGGGGCCACGAAACGCGTGAGGGGTGTGCCAACATTGGGCGCGGTGGGCGCATGCAAGCGCTGACATGTGGGCCTTTGGTGGAGCTCCCTACGGGGCCACGAAATGTGTGAGGTGCGGATCAAAGTCGCGGTGGGCCCATGCGAGCGCTGGCACTTGGGCCTTCGGTGTAGCTCCCTATGGGGCACGAGACTTGCGAGGGGTGTGCCAGGTGCGGTGGGCGCATGCGAGCGCTGGCATTTGAGGCCGTCTGCGGGGCTCCCCATGGGGCCACACAGCGTGCGAGGGGTGTGCCAGGTGCGGTGGGCGCATGCGATCGCTAGCATGAGGGGCCTTCGGTGTAGCTTCCTATTAGGCAACACAGCGTGTGAGGGTTTCGCCAAAATGAGCGCGGTGGCCGCATCCGAGCGCTGGCATTTGGGCCTTCGGTAGGGCTCCCTATGGGGCCACGAGACGTGTGAGGGGTTTGCCAAAATGGGCGCGGTGGGCGCATGCGAGCGCTGGCAATTGAGTCTTCGGTGGAGCTCCCTATGAGGCCACGAAGCGTGTGAGGGGTGTACCAAAATGAATGGTGGGTGACGGGAGGAGGGAGAAGGGAGGAGAGGAGAGGAGGTGGATCGCGAGGACCCAACACCGTAGGACTGTTGAGAAAAAGTGACCAGAGGTTTTCGGGCCAGTTCCGCTCTCCGGGGGGGCCTCGTCGAGCCCCAGGACCGTCAAAAAGTGGTCGGGATAAAAACCCAACCCCAGGAAAGTGTAGACCTGTGGGGAAGCACGTTGTGAAATAACCACGACGCCGGATGTGTGGGAAGGGAGCGTGTGAGGAAGGGGGGTGGGGTGGGGGGTGGGAACGGAGGGTGCGAGAGGCGAGGCCGGGACGATCGCTAAGGGCAGGGGGCGATTTGCCACGGGGTCCTTATGGATACGGGCACTGAGCCCCTGCTGGGCTGTTTCCCCTCCCCCAGACCCCCGACGCCGTGATTTTTTTACAACGTCGACTCCAAAGGTCTGGACCCCTTCCCCGGGGCCGGTTTTTTCATCCCGAACCGTTTTTTGACGGTCCCAGGGCCTGGTGTATGCCCCTAGAGGCCGAACATGGCCAAAAACCTTCCGTCGTGTTTTTGGTACAGCAAGAGGAGGTCTGGGCCCCAGGGGCCCGTATGTCGTCCCGAATCGTTCTCTGACGGCTCTCGGGGCCATGGGGGGGGGCTTCGGGAGCTCGAGCACGGGGGGCCTTTCCTCCAGGTCCCCCTTTCCTCCAGGACCTTCTCTTCCTTCATTGGCGACTGATGGAGCATAGGGCCGGGATGGCTGGGGAACCAGGGTGGTGGCGCACTCCACGGGAAAGAGCCCAACCGCTCAGCCCTCCTCCCTCTCCCTCTCCCTCTACCTCCCCCTCCCGCGCCACCGCGGGCAAAGCGGTACCTCTCCGCCGAAGCCAGCGCCGCGCCCGCGCCCGCCGCGCGCGGCGCGACGCGCGACCCCTTACCTCGGAGAGCCTCGGGAAGGGGCCTCAAACAGCCTCTGGGTCCCAGGGCAACCCGCCGCCGGGCAGGTGCCTCGAGGGGCCTCGGAGAGAAGGATCGCGGGAGCCCCGAAAGCCCAAGGGCCCGAAAGGGCGACGGAACAGCGCGAGGACGGAGCGAGGACGAGGGGCCTCCTGGACCGAGGGAAGGAAGGCGGAACCGAGGGCCAGAGGCGAGGGTGAGGCGAGAGGGAGGGGCCTCCTGGGAGATCGAGGAGGAGTGCGACCGTGGTCGAAACCTCTGGGGTCCTCGGGGGCCTCAAGGCTTGCGGCCGCCGCCCGACGTTGCTCCTAGGTCTTCGCCTACACCCCCTCGCCCCGCGAGGGGGCGTTCTGGAAGGTGTAGTTCAGATTCTTGTGGGCGCTCTGTCCGTTCGCGTGGGAGTAGCTCCTGTGTTTCTTCCTGTGCCCCTGTTATGGGCGGGTTTGGTGATCAGCATCCTGTGTTCGTCGTGGTTACCGTCATAGGGCCAGCCCTGTACTTGTCGCGACGCATCCGCAGCACGTTGGATGGTCTCACCAATGATGTCCCCGATCTCGCTGTAGCTGGTCGTGTGTCCGTCGTTCAGAACAGCCGTGTAGCTGTCGGTGACCTTCACGTGCGGGTGCCTTCTGGGCATCTTGTGTTCGTCTGTCTTCAGGCATCGAAGCGTCTTACAACATACGATGACGGGTGTTGCAGCTTCCAGTGTGGTGAACATAGCCGTGCTTATTTTGTACATGATGTGGTTGTCACGAGTGATGTTGCGTTGCTGTTGTGTGGTGGGTTGCTGGTGTCCCCATAGCTAGTTCTGTGTGCGGCGTCGGTTGTCGGCTTGGAATGGCTCAAGGTTGGTACCGATGATCTGGATAACAACGCGCCCATCCGCCATCTGCTCGTGAGCACGTTGGCGCATGTCGTCGTAGGTCTCGCTGTCTGGTCGGATGGTGTGAGTCTCGATGCTGGTATCGTGCAGGGCCACGTACTGCTGGATGGTGTCAAGGAGTTCGTGTGTGGTGGTGGTGCTAGTGGTCGTGATCAGGATGGTTGTTGGTGGTGTCCTGCTGCGTGTGTTCGTCGTGATGCAGGTCTCGTCACGGTGGTGGTTGGTGTTCTGTTGACTGCCGTGTGGGATCCGCGTCGGAATCGGGGCGCTGGGGTCGGGGTCGTTGATGAAGGGCCCGGTTGGTGGTCCGTGAAGCTGAAGTGGCGGCTGCTCAGCGAAATCTTCAGGGAGGCCAGCATGTCGGTTGTTGCGTCTGATGCGCCTTACTCCCGCTTTGTTGGCTTCCACCTCGTCGGGCTTGGCTCTGAAGCTGCTGGCGCGCCAAGAGGCCGAGCAAGTGGCTGACGCTTTGACGTGCTGGATGAGCCTGTTGGCGGCGTGGTAATACTTCATGCAGGTCTGGCAGGTCTCACCGCTGACGATGTTGCTGATGTCTTTGTCGCTTTTTGTGGTTCGTGTGTACGTGCTTGTTGTGGGCTGCTTTGTTCTTAAGTGGTCACACCTAAGTGGTTCGTGGTCGAGCTCTTCGCGTGCGTCGCCACGCTGGCGCGGTGATGGTAGTAGCTCAGGTGATGCCGCAGAGGTCGTAGCAGTTGCCCGCCAAGTGTCGGGTCTGGTCTGCTCCATGTTCTGGTCGTTCGAGCGTTTGCAAGCGTGGGAAAGGGTGGGCTTGAAGTAGCTGGGGTCGTTCCTGGCCATGCTGGCGAGCTCCGCGATGTCATTGGGTGCTCTGGTCTGCCGGCTGTAATCGCAGTGACGGCAATGGTGTTGGAGGCCGTTGTTGATTGCAGTCGTCCAAGCCCCGCTTCGTTTTATATCGTAGTCTGCTAGCGCTTGTAATTATGGTGGGCATTGGCGTGCGATTCGTATCGCTTGTCGTACTCGAAGTCGTCGTAGCCGCTCTTGTAGTGACGGGAGTCCAGCTTTCTCGAGGATCTGGTCGTTGGCGATACGATTGATGCGCATCTGGTCGTGGGTGATTCCGATGGCCTGTCTGGCTGCAGATACGTATGCTGACGTGAGTCGGTTCGTGTCGCGTTGCTTTATGATGATCCAGGTGCCTGCGTTGAATAGAAACTTCGGGTATCCAAACGCTTCGAAGTAGTGTATCTTGGCTTTGGTGGTAGCTGCGCGTCTTTTGAATAGTTTCTTTCGAAGTGGTCCCGCTGTCTGCCGAAGTGCGATGGTCCGTGCTGCTACTTCCTGCCCGAGGTCGTTCCTGTCGTTGAAACTCGCACCAAGTAGCTTGGTGCTCCTGGTGATGGTGACCGTGAAAACCATGTCGGCAATGCTGCGGCCCTCTTGGATCATGGTGCGCGCAACGCGCTTTCCCACGGCGGTGTTGGGGTAGACGATGAAATTTGATTTGCCAGTGTTAATGGGCAGGCCTTTGCTCGAAGTTGATCGAATCATATGTCCCCGCATGGTTGTGATGATGTCGTGGATGTCGTCGCCGCTGTCGGTCGTCGCTGCCGCCTTGACGTCGTCGGCAGAAGAGGTGGGCGATAAGTATTGGTCGCTGTCGTGCCATTGCAAGTGCCGGGGTGCTGAAGGTATCGGCGCGACGGCGCCATCCTGTGCAGCGAGTTGGTGGCATTCGCGAGTAACGTCGGCCATGAGCGCGTTGAAGGTGAAGTCCGCAGTGGGCGATCCAGGCCTCGACCCCAGTCTGGGGGCAGCACGTGCGGCGTCCTGGTGCACGAAAAACCAAGAAAAAACACGTCTCCTTGTGCGCTTCGATGAGCATGTGGAGGATGTGCTGGTTGTCCACGTGCCTGTTGACGATCCCGTTGTCAGCCACCAACTTGGTGATGACTGGGATCATCGTCTCGGGGATGTCGACGTGGTCGAGGATGTCACTGATCTGCCCTTCGCTGGGTTCCATGCTGTAGACGAGCTGGTTGATCACTTTATGGAAGGCGGCTTTCAGGTCGATCATGGTGATGACGAGGTCGTTCTGGAGCGACTGGACAGTGTCGAAAAGAAGCCTCATGGTGATATGGTTGAAGTCGGTGCTGTAGTGCCGCCTGCCTCCTGTCTGTGGGAGACATCATGTCGGGAACCAGATCTTGCATGCGCTGCCTGATGTAGCGGTAGTGGTGCTTGACGACAGTGTTGGCAAGCGTGGTGGATCGTTGGTTTTTCGAATGCCTCCTCTGCTCCAAGGACCTTCCAGAAGTAGGTCATCCGTGACCCTTTGTGGGCGACGCTTTCCCTGCAGTAGAGCGCGGCCTTGGCAATGACGAGATGCATGTGTCGTGCTACTTCTCATGGCGCGGCCTTCGCCAGATCGTCGGTGATGCAGTCGGGCCCAGGAGCGCGGTAAGGCTTGACGCTCGCTCGGATGTCCCGACGCTCATAGATGCTAGTGAAGTTGTCTACGTGCCTGCTGATGTGACTGGTGTCGGGCTGGTGGGCGTTATTGCATCGGTCGATCACCTGCCGCTGCGTCATGATCTCCGCCGCCTCATTGCTGCCGAAGTGCTTTGTGGCTTCTGTGGCTTTACTTGCCGTGCTATCAAGAACGTCACCGCCCGCAGAGATCAGCATGGGGCATGCTCGCTTTCTCAGTCTCTTCTTCCGCTGAAAAAGAGCAACTTCTTGGTGTACTTCCACTCGGTGAAGAAGTCGCCTTGTTCTTTGGCCGACATGGCTAGCTGCGCCTGCCCTTCCAAGAAATGGTCGTAACCCCTGTCGGCCATTCTGACGATGCACTTTCGGGTCGCGTGGATCCACTGCTTTGCGATGTTGAGGAATGTCGTGTGGTCAAGGTTGCCGTCGGTGTAGTGCGCAAGGTAGTGGAGCTGATGCGTCTCGCTGCACGCCTGCTGGATGGCTTCGGCTGTCATGTGCAGGGTGGGGCTGCCTTTTCACTGCCGGCCGTTGTGGCCCTCCGTCGGTCGCATTCCTGACGTACTTCATAAACTTCCTCCTACACAGTACGAATGCGATTTTATCTTGAGTGACGTATTCTTGGTATGGTCTGTGTGCTTGTCGTGCGAAAGATCTTTGGGCGGCCTCCATGATGGTCAACATGTGATAGTAGACGTGCTCGTCGTAGTTCATGTCCCATGCTGGTAAAGCAGTCGAGTTGAGCTCGTTCTTGAACTTGTCGTTATTGAGCTCGTTCTTGAATTTGTCAATGGTCCAAGTCGCCGTTTCCGTGACGGGCGTGTGGTCCTCCCTCTGGTGGTCGTGCGTCTTCTGCTTCTTCATGGTCTCCAAGTTGCTGATGGGGCGGACGTCAGTGATCTTGGGCGTGAGGCCCTCGTTGGCCATGATGTAGTCCAATATGTGCTTGTTGCCGCGTCCGTCTCGCCAAGTATGGTGCTCCTTGCCGTTGAAGATCTAGGTGTTTATCATCGTGTACCTTCCGTCCGCTGCCGTCTCGTGAAGCTTCTTGCCGTTGCCGTCCTCCTTCTGCGGGAGGCCCTCGTTTCCAACCCACTGTGCCCGCGCCTCTCCGACGCGTC
Source organism: Prorocentrum cordatum (assembly GCA_963575745.1). Classification (NCBI taxonomy): domain Eukaryota; class Dinophyceae; order Prorocentrales; family Prorocentraceae; genus Prorocentrum; species Prorocentrum cordatum. The sequence continues at coordinate 40,668 of CAUYUJ010000703.1, forward strand.
CGTTGGCGCCAGTCAGAATGACGTCGGGCTTGCACTTGCGGATGCATCCGTTGGGGGCGCCCCAATATCTGTTCTTGCCCTCGTCGCTCTTCTTGTTGTGCGGGGCGTGGTTGACGCAGATGGTGATGTTGGCGGTGCCATCCTCGACCTTCACGATCAGGAAGCGCGGTTCGCTGACTAAGACGTGGAACTGGCTTGACAGAAATAATTGCGGTCCAGCCTTGCCGCGTGCGAAGGGCTCGTCGAGGTTGATCCACAGCTCGCACCCTGTGTTGTAATCCCCGTGCGGGCTGCTGATGACGTAGGAACCGTCGCTCGTGGATTCCTTCCGCTCGTTGCGCGCCTCCTGAATGCCGATGAAGTGGAGCTTGTGGTGGCGAAATTGTTGTCTTAGTACTGTCACTCGCCAGTGGTGGGCTAGCCGTGCTGCTCGCGCGTGCTTCTTCTGGTGTTTCTCGTTTGCTTCCCTCGCGCTCTCCGCGTCCGCGCTGCCTGTCGCAAAATTCAGTTTCACCGTCGCGTCAACCGTCGCGGTGGCGCGGGGGGCCATGAGGTGGTGTGGTTATGCCTCTTTCGGTGGTGCTCCAAATCGAAGGTGACTTTCCGCTCTTGTCGGGTATGCCGCTCGATCAGGATGCTCGGGCTGCAAGGTCGCTTCCCATTGATCGACATTTGTTTCTCTCATGCTATCCTTGAAAATTTACGGCATGTGTTCGTAGCCCTTTCCGTCGTCGCACTGTTCCCTTGTTATTTGGGAAAGTCCGTCGGCCAGCTCCTTCCATGGCATGCCTTCGTGGCCGGGTACGCGTACCATAGAAACATGAACTTATGCGCGCGCCGTGTCGCACAACATCTTCATGAATTGTGGCAGGTGCTCGTCGGCTGAGGCTGTAGCTTCTCCTGTGCAAATCTTGATGGCCGTCTCGCAGTCGGCGTGGACGCATATCTGCTGAACGTCGGCCGTCGCGATGGCCCACCTGAGAGACTGAATGATGGCCATGATTTCGCCCGTGGCATTGGTAATGCTGTTCTTTCCGATGTGCATGCCGTGGCTCTCGCGGACGCTGCTGCTGAACGCGCCTCAGAAGGTCCGCTGCTCAAAGTCCTCGCCTGCTTGTAAAACCAAGAATGCCCGGGCGCAGCTCTCGGGCCGTCGCGCGTTGCGGGAGGCGTCTGTGAGGATGTGCTTGATGTTGTGGTCGCCGTTGCCTTTGGTCGCAGTCGCGAGAGCGTATGTGGCGGCTGGATGCAGGTCGTCCCCCTCCACGTTGTAGTTGAGAGAGGGTGCTGTGGTTGCTCTGATTCTACGTCTCAGACTTCTGGTGTCTCCAAGTTCGCACGCGTGATCCTGCCGCTGCTGCGTGCCCCGGTAGATGCTGAGGCCGAGGTCGTCGTGCGCTGCGTTTGGTGCTGTCTGTGTGGCTTTGGCGGACGGGGTCTTCGTTTTGGTTCTACATGGTTGCATAGCTAGTGTGTGTTCGTGGCTGTGGCTGCGGCTGCTGTCTTTGGGTCGCCCTGCGCTCGCTTCGTGATGTGTTTGCTGGGCCTTTGTTGTGGGCTTGTGTCGAAATGGTAAAATTGCAGTCCGCTTTGGTCGATGCTGCGAGTGCTCTGTTGATCGCTGAGATTTGGGCTGGTCGCTGCGGTGGTGATGGTGGGCGGTGGAAGGTTGTGCTGGTGACGGTCGTGGGATCTTGGGCTGGCTGGTATCGTCGTGGTGCGGGGTGGTATCGTTGGCAGCATTTTTCATAGATGCTGTCTGTGCTGCTGGCTGCTGGGTAGTCGTGAGGATGTCGGGCTCGTTCGGTCGGTGGTTGCGTGGAGGTGGTTGGGGCGTGCTGGGTGCTTTAGTCTGCGGTTGCGTGTCGAGTGCCGCATGTCGATTGTGGGTCGTGGGCGCGTTGGTGCTGTGCTGTTTGCGTTCTCGTCGGAGTCGTCGTTGGACTCGTGCAAAACGACGCCTGTCGATCGTGTCTTGATTGCCGTTGTTGTTAGCCGGTCCGTGAACGTCGCCGTCGCAGTTTGATTCGTCTTGACTTTTCGCGTCGTCGGATGCGTTGAAGAAAGTGTCTGCGACGCCGTCGAATTCGTCAGTCCTTTGATGAACTCGGTCGTCTTGCACGGTTGGCGCCTGCAAGCCAAAATGGCCAGTCGCCTCTACTGCCAAGTCGGACTGGGGTCGGTTCGACCTGGGTGGCGCGGTTGCCGTGGTCTCGCCTGGCCTCGTCCTGGGCGGCGTCGGGGTCTGGAGTCGTGCCCGTCGGTGTCGGAGTGATGGCGGTCTGCCTTCTCGATGTGCGTCTTCCACGAGATCAGCTGGAGGGAATCTCTCCAGTCCGATCGTGGCGACTGACGTTGCGCGCTCAACGTTCGAGTGGATTTCCAACACATCGGGCGCCATGCTGCCGTCGTTTCTCCCAGCGTCGGTGACTGTTGTATGCTGCTGCTTTTTATGTTGGCCATCTTTTGTTGGAAGCATGGTCAAGGTGGTTGTCGAAGTGGCTGTCCTGCAAGTGAGCTGCCCCCAATGCTGTTACTTGCGCGTTGCGGTCTAGTGGCAAGTTCTCTCGTAGTGGGAGGTGCGGTTGTACCGCGTAGCAAGTCGCCGCCACCGCAGGGGTCGGAAAGCTGGTTGCGTCGTGGTGGTTTAGGTTGTCGCTGGTGCCTTTCGGCATGGTAATAGTTGACAGTCGTGTGGTCGTTTGGAGCCGACCAGAAGCTCTGCGCACTGGTGGCGGGCTATCCTGCTGGGCCTCTTGGATTGGTAGTCGTGGTGGTGTCTGAGGTGGTGCTTGGTCGCCGTCGCTGCTCAGGTCGGTGAGTAGGGCACAGGTGGGTTGGGCATCCTCGCTTTCAAGTTCGTGCTGGCTGGCTTCGGGTGGTGCCGAGAGTGCTCGTACTTCTGGGAATATGGACGTGGGTGCTGCTGCTGTAGTTGGCAATTGTCCTGGCGGTTGGTAGCTGCGCGGGGTTGGTTGCTCAGTCGGCATGGGCGTCGTACGGGTGCGCTGGTTGGGCGTGTAGGTGGCCTCTTCAGCTAATCCACGGCCGTCGTAGAAGTCGGGGATAGGTGTGTGTGTGTGTGTGTGTGTGTGTGTGTTCCGTCTTGCTGCTCGCGGTCGTAACCGTCCTCGGCGATGGGCGTCGGTGAGATGTCGTCGTCGCTGTCGTGGCAGGGCCGCCTGTTGCCTCCTGTGATCGTTGTGCCGTCTGCAATTGCGATGCTGTCTGGCAAGCGCGTCGCATCGCTGTCGAGGTGGAACTCCGAGGGTTGGGCGCGCGCGGGGCGGGGCGCAAGCGGCAGCACGGGCGGCATTGTCGGAGGAGGTGCGGGCGCAAACCCCGACTCCGTCAGGCTGAATTCCCTGTCCGTGGTGTTTTGCGTCGCGCCACCTTTCTGCTCCATGTTGTCGAGCTCCAGTGCGCAGGGCTCGGCGTCTGGTTGAAGTGCTTCATGTGGTTCAGGTAAGGCAGCATGTAGGCATTGAACAGTTACGCGTTGGATGTGTTTCTCTTCGCTGGCAAGATGCTGCCCCCAGCGCCGGTTGTCCTCATCTTCCTGGAATTCGCGTATCAGGTCCCTGACGGTGTCGCAGTCGGTCTCCTCTTGTGTCTGATTGGCGGTCACGACGGCCTCCTCCAGACGCTGATGCTGTTGCCGATGTCGTGCCCTCTCCTCTTCCATGGCGTGCTGCGCGCTAGCGTTGTTCTCGTCGAAAATGTACTGATGGTGCTGGATGCGCTGCGAGTTGATCTGGGCCTCCTCCTGCTGCCATTCTTCGACCTTTTGGATGTGTTTCCTCGGGGCCTCCGTGAACTGAGCTTGCATCTCCCCGTGGGTCTCGAGCAACCGTTCTTGGACGTGGGCTTGCTCTTCTCGTTGCGTCGCAGCTCGTAGTCGGGTCGTCTTGCCGCCCTGCTCATGCTGCATCTCCTCTTGTCTGTGCGTGTACCGTGCCTGGAGCTCCGCGGCGGCACCGTGGAGCTCCGCCTTCCGTTGACCGTCGCGCTGCAGCTTGGCTTCGTGGATCTTCTGTAGCTCGGCTTGAAGTTCCGCTCCATGTCGGAATTTAAGTTCTCGTAGTTCGACTTCCCTCTGAGCGATCATTGCCTGGATCTCCTGCTGGTATTTGTGTTGGTCCGTGGTGACTTTCGCTCTGGCAAACTCGTAGACCACTTTGGCTTGCCCCTGGAATTCGAGTTGCATGCGTCGTCGTTCTCGTTGAAGACTTTCAGCCTGCTCGTGAATCCGCTCTTCGTGGAACCTTGCCTGCTGCATCTCCTGGGCTCTTCTTGCCCTGTGCTGGTCGTGCTTGTCCTTGTCCGCTTCGGCCTCTCTCATTTCCGCTCTTGCCTCCGCTTTGTAACTCTCCACCTCGTGCAAGTGCGCCTCTCCCTGCTTGTTGGGAACGTTTGTGGTGATCTTGAGAAGCTTGTCGGCAGCCTCCTGCTTCTGGTGATCTAAGCTCTTCTGCATGTTCCGTATCTTCTCGGTAAGGCCCCTGATATCGTCGCGCTGCTCGGCGTGCTTCTTACTTAGGGCCTGCTCCAGGGCCTCCTCGTGCTGCGCCTGCTGCGTGTAGATCTTCTTGTTGAGGTCGCTGATGAGCTGCATGATGTCTTCGTCGGGCTTGCCACGATGCTGTTTGTGTGGCGTGTTCCTTTGGGATTCCCTGCCTTCTATCGTCTCCTCCTTGCCGGTGCTCTTTCTGAGGTATGGGCCCATGCGCTCGTCATCTCTGTAGTCTCCTCGGCTTCCTCGTCTCCATCGCAGCTGGAGTCGTCCAACATTTCCCTTAGGCCTTCGTGTTCTTCGACTCGTGAATCAGTGCCTTCAGGGCGTTGGTGTGCTGGTCGATCTGCTCGCTCTCAGTGTTGAGGTCCTTGGTATGCTGGTTGATCGTGTTCTTGCACTTGGCCTGTTCGTCTATCTTCTGCCTGTGTCGATGCATCCGTTGGGCTGGCTCCATGAGCAGCTCGGTGGTGGCCTCGGTGATGGCGGTCTCGTTGCAGAGCTTCGATGCGTCTGCTTGCGCCTGCCTCGCGCCCATCACTTGGTCCGCCAGCGTTGCCAGTCTAGCGACATTAGTGGTGGACCAAGCTTTTCTGATATCATCTTCATGCGGGGGCGACGAGAAACTCTCGTGCTGTTTGGCCAACTCCATGAGCGCTGGGGTGATGGGGTTCACAACCTCAGCCTGCTGTTCCGTCAAGTGCTTGCTGTAGTTGGTGTACTCGTCGTCTGTGTTGGGGTTGTTGGCGTTGTGTTGCGTCCACCAGCGTCGCGAAGCAGATCTCGCTGAGCGTCCTTTACAGCTGCTGCCGTCCGTCTTCTGGCGCTTGCAGTTGTAGATGTTCTGGTGGTAGTTGTCGTAGTGGTTCGATCCCTTCCCAGGCGGTGCCCCTCCTGTCGGTATTCCTGTCGAGTGGGATCTCCATGGCCACGGCTTGGCTCCGACTGGGGGTCCCGTCGCCATGCTGTCCTGCTGGTAGCGCTGGGGCTGCTGCTGCTGGGGCTGCTGCTGCTGCTGGGGCTGCTGCGCACTGTGGTGGCAGCTGAGGATGTGCGCAGCGTCCAGCACGCTGATGAAGGTCCTGGCGTTGGCCCTCTTCTCCCGCTGGCGCCTGTGCCAGGCGGGCTCGCCCTCTCGGGGCGAAGCGCCGCTGCGCCGCCGCGGCTGCGGCGCCGATGGCGAGCTGCGCGCGGCCACGAGCGGCGGGGGCGACCGACGAGACGACGGCCCCGCCCCTCCTCAGCCCGTGGCTGCTCCCCCTCCTCCTCCTCCTCCTCCTCCTCCTCCTCCTCCTCCTCCTCCTCCTCCTCCTCCTCTCCTCCTCCTCCTCCTCCTCTCCCCTCCCTCCTCCTCCTCCTCCTCCTCCTCCTCCTCCTCCTCATCATATTCATCATCATCATCATCATCATCATCATCATCATCATCATCATCCCACCACCACCAACCACACCACCATCATCATCATCATCATCATCATCATCATCATCATTCATCATTCATCATCATCATCATCATCATCATCATCATCATCATCATCATCATCATCATCATCATCATCATCATCATCATCATCATCATCATCATCATCATCATCATCATCATCATCATCATCATCGCTTCCTCCTTCTCCTCCTCCTTCTCTTCTTCTTCTTTTTCTTCCTCCTCCTCCTCTTCTTCCTCCTCCCCCTCCTCCTCCTCCTCCTCCTCCTCCTTCCACTCTTCTTCCTCCTCCTCCTCCTCCTTCCACTTCTCCTCCTCCTCCTCCTCCCCCTTCTCCTCCTCCCCACCCCCCTCCTCCTCCGCCTCTGCCTCCTCCTCCTCCTCCTCCTCCTCCTCCTCCTCCTGCTGCTCCTTGCCGGAAGGGTGGGAAGGGCCGGTGCGCCAGACACGGCCGCGCGCCTCGTGTGGCAGCGGAGGCCTCACTGCTCACTGCGGCGTGCCGCCTCGTGTGCGCGGGGCGGCCGTCGCCCCGCCGCCGCCGCCGCCGCCGCCCGCCTGGGTGCGACTGGAGGCGTTCAACACGCGTGGGTTTCAGTTTGCCATGGGCCCAGCCCTCGCTGCCCCGCGGTCGTCACGACGGTGTCTTGTGGCGCGAAGGGGTATGGCGCAGCGGCAGCGCGTCTGACTCCAGATCAGGGTTGGGAGCTCGAATCTCTCTGCCCTCATGTTGTTTGCTGGCAGGGCGCGCACCACGCCCAGCGATAGCCTGATCGGCGACCAGCCCCGCGGCGACCCTGCTCTGGGCAGCCCCCGCGCCACGCGACGCGGCACGCAATCGATCCTACTTGGATGGCCATGCCCCCACATGAAGACCTAAAGATCCGACGCTCCAGAAACATTGGAGCGGGAGGCTTCGGGCTGTCTTCGGCCTCCGGGTGCCCTCGCCAGGCCTCGGGACCGTCGATTATCCTGGCGGAGGACCCAACCATCCGCAGTTGTGAGTTAATTACCGTCGTTGCGGGTACCGCCTTGAGGGGATCTCCTCATGGGGCCATGAAGCATGCGACGGATCTGCCGATATGGGGCGGGCCCGCCATGTGGGCGCGGCCACTGGGGCTTTCGGTGGAAGCCACTATGAGGCCGCGAAATGTGCGAGGAGTGCGCCGCAATGGGGCGGGGCCGTTACTGGGGCCTTCGGTGGAGCTCCATACGGAGCCACGAAATGGTGTACTGGGTGCGGGAGGCGCATGCGAACACCGCCACTGGAATCTCCGGCGGAGCTCCCCATGGGGCCACGAAACGCTGTACGTGCCGGGGGAGACCGCCACTGGCGCCTTCGGTGGAGCTCTCCATGGGGCCACAAAACGCTGTACTGGGTGGGTGAGGCGCGCGCGAATACCACCACTGGGTCTTCGGTGAAGCTCCCCATGGGGCCACGAAATGCTGTACTGGGTGGGGGAGACGCGTACGACCACCGCCACTGGGGTCTTCGGTGGAGCTCCCCCTGTGGCCACGAAATGCTGTGCTGGGTGGGGGAAACGCGTGCGACCACCGCCACTGGGTCCTTCGGTGGAGCTCCGTATGGGGCCACGAAATGCTGTACGGGGCGGGGGGGACGCATGCGAACACCGCCACTGAGGCCTTCGGTGGAGCTCCCTCTGGGGCCACGAAGCGCTATACTGGGTGGGGGAACCGCATGCGAACACCGCCACTGGGGCCTTCGGTGGAGCTCCCCATCGGGCCACGAAACGCTGTACTGGGGAGGTGAGGCGCGTGCGAACACCGCCACTGGGTATCAGGTAAAGCTCCCCATGGGGCCAAGAAGTGCTGTACGGTACGGGGTGGGGGAGACGCGTACGACCACCGCCACTGGGGTCTTCGGTGAAGCTCCCCATGGGGCCACGAAGCGCTGTACGGGGTGGGGGGGACGCAAGCGACCACCGCTACTGAGGCCTTCGGTGGAGCTCCCTACGGGGCCACCAGGCGCTGTACTGTTTGGGGGAGACGCATGCGAACCTCGCCACTGGGGTCTCCAGTGGAGCTCACTAAAGGGCCACGAAGCGCTGTACGGGGTGGGGGAGACGCATGCGAACACTGCCACTGAGGCCTTCGGTGGAGCTCCGTATGGGGCCACAAAGCGCTGTACGGGGTGGGGGGGACGCAAGCGAACACCGTCACAGAGGCCTTCGGTGGAGCTCCCTCAGGGGCCACGAAGCGCTGCACTGGGTGGGGGAACCACATGCGAACACCGCCACTGGGGCCTTCGGTGGAGCTCCCCATCGGGCCACGAAACGTTTGAGGGGTGTGCCGAAACGGTTGGCAGTTGAGGAGGGCAGAAGCACGGATTGGAGGAGGAAGGAGGGGGAGGAAGGAGGAACAGTCGCGGGGCGCTGTCTTTTCAAGTCGAAGACCCGACACCAGAGGATGGTTGGGACTAAATGACTCTGGGTCCAGACCGTGGGAGTCCCACAGCAAGAACTTCCGCGGCTCAAGCTCCACGGGCCGATGCGGTTGGGCCCGGCATGGCAGCGCAGGGCTTCACTGTGGTCCATGGAGGTTTTCAACATGTCTGGCCTCCATCTGCAGTAGGAGCTCGACCACAAGAAACCTTGCACAAGAAACCCAACCCTGAGACCCCAGGGCGTCCATTGATATATAGTGTGAGAACTTCACACTTTCCACAGCACAGCCATCGAAACCGAAGAAGCTTAGGGCATTCTGGATGCAAGCAGGGTGTAGCTTCGCATGGGTTTCCACTGCAGGAAGCTCTGCCTGGGACCCCCGGGCCGCCATGGAGCGGCTCGGGATGACATCCAGCCCCGTGGGGAACGGGGCCCTCGACTTCGAGAGGAACAGTTGCTCGGGCGGTCTCGGCTCTCGTCGGACCTCCAGCAAGCCTCAAGGGACGACCGCTGGGGACCTCCAGGGGGTCAGGACCCGGGTTGCCCCTCCCCCACGCACAGGAGCCTTCCTGCTGCTCGCCCTGCTGCTGCTGCTCCTCCTCCTCCGCCTCATTATCCTCCTCCTGCTCCTCCTCCATGCCCTTTCCTGTAGCGCCTCCTCGCCTGACCACCAGACATGTCGTTGGAGCGGGCTGGTCGATTATGAGACCTCCTCCCCGTGTATGACGCCGACGTGCAATACTATCAACCGTTGCGCTGATGGAGGGCGAACGATTTTCGAATGTGGCTCTCGCCTTGGCGCTGAGCGTATTCTCTGACAACTTTTCAGCAGTTATGCGGGTGGAGGGCGGGTGGTTCTCAACATGTGGCTCTCGCAAAAGCGGCGCGCACAATCGTCTTTAACATGTCCATCGCTTACACGCATGGGGGGAGTTTCAAATGCAGCTCTCGACACAGCGCCGCGCACACTCGTCGTCAACATTTCCAACAATTGCACGGATGGAGTGCGGCTCATTTTCAAATTGTGGCTACCGCCTTACCACCGCGCACGTACTGACAGAGCCATTGTTTCTCTCTCTCTCTCTCTCCTCAGCGCCGCGCAAACTCACTTCCACCGTTCCCAGCAGCTGCGCTGATAGAAGGGCGGCTTCCTTAATCTCTGCGCTGTGTAGACTGCGCGACAACTGCACGGATGGAGGGAGGCTCCTCTTCAAACCCGGGCTCTCGCCTGAGCCTTCCTAAACTTTCAAGCCACTCGCTGAAACATGAAGAAGCACTGCACGGACCGATGTCGGCTCTTTCTCGAAGCGGGGCTCTCGCGGGACACCTCTCTGGACTTTGTCATCGTGCCTCGTCGCCGCCCCCAGAGCCAGGAATATGCATGGCGGCTCCTGTTCGAAGCGGGGGCCCTCGTCTGGAATCGCAGGACCAAAGGGCGCTCTTCCTTCAAGGGGGCACTCCCCGCAACGGAGCTGGGCACTTCGCTGGACTTTGTCGCCATACCTCGTCGCCGGCCCTAGAGCTGGAGGTATGCATGGCGGCTGATTTTCGAAACGGGGGCCCTCGTCTGGAATCGCAGGACCAATTTGCGCACTTCATTCAAGGGGGCACTCCCCGAAACGAAACAGATCTTGCGGGGGCTTATGCTTACGGGAGCTGTGCCGGGCGGGCGTGTTGCAGCATCGCTGATGCATCCTGGGTTTACTCGTTGATGCATCCTGGGTTTACTCTGATCCTGCTCCTCCTCCTCCTCTTCCTCCTCCGCCTCCTCCGCCTCCTCCTGCTCCTTCTCGTCCTTCTCCTCCTCCTCCTCCTCTTCCTCCTCCTCCTCCTCCTCCTCCTCCCTCTTCTCCTCCCTCTCCTCCTCCCTCTCACCCTTCTCCTCCTCCTCCTCCTCTTCCTCCTCCTCCTCCTCTTCCTCCTCATCCGCTTCCTCTTCCGCCTTCTCCTCCTCTCTTCCCACTCCTCCTCTTCCTCCTCCTCCTCCTCCACCTCCTCCTCCTCCTCATCCCCCTCCTCCTCCTCCTCCTCATCCTCCTCCCTCTCCTCCTCTAGTCCGCCTCCTCCTCCTCTTCCCCCTCCTTCTCCTCCTCCCTCTCTTCCTCTTCCCTCCCATCCTCCTGTTTCTCTTGCTCCGCGGCCGTAGGGGCCATGGATCCGCGTCGTCTCCGTACGTTGTGCTTGGCGAGTGCGGAACGTGCCAGCGCTGGTGGTTGGTCTGGACACATATTAGGAATCTGATGCCGTCAATTGACCGAGCGCTCCATTGCAGGTGACCGCATTTGTTTGAGAAGAAGGAGGGGCATGAGGGAGGGGACGACCGCACCATCTCTCGAGTGGCACGTGCACTCCGTGGCGATACGCGGCAGAGACTGACCGGTGGCTCCTTTTACGCGGCAGAAAACTGACCAGTGCAGTACCACTGCAGGTGACCGCTGGTGCGCGCGAGGGGGGCGGAGTGGGCTCCACCCATGCGGATATGCAGCCATCGCGCCACCATGTGGATCGTCGAAGAAGGAGCGAACGGGGGCTTTTTCTTCTGGCCTGGGCTATAAACCACCCCAGCCACGCAGAGCCTCCCGACATAGCGGAGGTCAGTCCACAAGAAACCTACCACAAGACACCCAACCCTGAGACCCGAGGACGTCCATAGATTTTTGGCCTGGGAACGTCATGCTCTCCATGGCACAACCATCGAAACCCAAGAAACCCAGGGCACCCTGGAGGCAAGCAAGGTGTTTCTTGGCATGGGTCCCCATTTTAGAGGGCGAGCGGTCCGAAACTCAGTGGCCAGAGGCCCCTCTGGAGCCCAAGGCGCTCCTTCTCTTTCAGCGTCTTGGCTGTAGCGTTAGGTCGGGCATATCCTCCTACAGGGGGATTTTGGACGACACATCAAGCATACTCAAAACATACTCGAACATATGAGAAAACGCTGACAAATCGTCCCCAGACTATTTTGGACTATTTTTGAATACTTAACCGTAGCGCTGGTAATTTGCATAGAAAGCTCCCGCCGTACCGCGGCGATGTCGGGAGGGCAGCCAGCATGGAGGGTTGAATGACGAACGGGCATCACGCACCCATACCCACAGGTGGGACGGAGGGGGCTATGGGTGCGTGTTGTCGGATGGGGGTCCCCGCTCGAACGGGAGCCTCTCACAGGGTCCGACAACCCGCACCCACACCCATAGCCAATCCTCCTCCCTCCGACACTCCTATGGGTATGTGTGTATTGTTCGCTCGTCGTTGAAGACGATCGGGGGGTCGGAGCTGGATGAGCCCAAAGAAAATAGGTCACGAAGGGGGGTGAGGGCAAATTCACGCAACATCCCTCTCCCAGGGCCGACACTGAACTGACAAGTTCTTCGAGCCGCGTCCGGCCGTTGCGACGAGGGGCCCCCTTTCCCTCCCCTCGTCCTGGTGGCCTGACCAATGCTCGGCCGCCTCAGCCCCCCAGCCCGCTCCAGTCGGGAGGGCTGCCAACAGTCACAAGGTCATCGAAATGTGTCTGGCGATCGAAGCCTGTGCGCGCGACGGGGGCGAACCGTGCGATGCGCGTGCTCCGCCTGCGAGACAAGCAGAGACAGAGACAGAGAGAAAGGGGGGTAACGATCTAAACATGCACACATGTTTACAGTAAACATGTGAATGTGTGTACATAATTACGTATGTATGTATGTAGGTAGGTAGGTCGGTCGGTAGGTCTGCATGTCTGTGTGTATGTATACATGCATGTCTCTGTCTGTCTGGCTGCCTGCCTGTCTGTCTGTAGGTCTGTATGTATACATGCATGTCTGGTTGTCTGTCCCTGTCTGTCTGTCTGTGTGCATGCATGCATGCGTGCTTGAATTTATTTATGCATGTATGTATCTATGCATGCATTCATAAAAGGTATGCAGGCCTGGAAATATGTGTATGTTGTATACATGTGTGTAGGTATATGTATGCATGTTTGTATAATATATACATTCATGTATGTACGCATGCAAGCATGTATGTATGCATAGTGTACGCGTGTGCATAGATCTACACATGTTTTATCGAGACGGATATATATATATATATATATAGTCAAAGAAAAGGAGCGGTGCATCATATAATTAGAAAGAAAAAGAACGATACAGAGAGAGAGGGAGATAACCAAAACTTGAGAGAGAGGGAGAAAGCGATAGAGAGAGAGAGACACAAAAAAGGGGAGACGGATACGTGGGCCGTGGCCTCATTCTAGGCTCGCTTGACGAAGCCTTTCTGGAAATCGTTCTTTATGTCGCCCTTCAGCCTTAGGTTGCCCGCCCCCGACCCTTACCCAGCGCCCTCCCCCCATCCTCCCCGCACCCCCACGCACAACCCCCCCCTCTCCTTTTCATGTATCACGCCCACTCCCACCGCCTTGCTATTCTCCCCTCCCTAGGCCCTTCCAGTTCTCCTTCCTTCCCCATCTGTCACCCTCTTTTCCTCCGATCCATTTTTTTGTTTCTCTTTTGCTGCTGTCTGTCTCGAACTCTCTCTGGTGTCGGCTCGACTGCCCTCTGCGGGCGCGCGCGCGCAGCAGCGGCCACTCGCCCCTCGCCCCGCGGGGGGGCTCTCCTCACCCCCGCCGCGGCGGCATTGCACCGCGGGGAGCAGGGCGAACTGAGGCGCAACTGCAGCTCGAGATCGGCCCCCGGGCCCCTCGCGCGGGGCCAAAGCGCAGCAGTCGTCAGAGCTGCGGACCGCCGTGGAGGAGGAGGACGAGGAGGAAGAGGAGGAGGAGGAGGAGGAGGAGGAGGAGGAGGAGGAGGAGGAGGAGGAGGAGGGGGAGGAGGAGGAGGAGGAGGAGGAGGAGGAGGAGGAGGAGGGGGAGGAGGAAAAGGAGGAGGAGGAGGAGGAGGGGCCCAGCGTAGAGAGGGGGCGCGGGTCCCGCCTTGGCCTACCTGATGAAGAAGTGGCCACCGCCCCGCACGTCGGCGGCGGGGGCGGAAGGTCGGCGCGGCAAGGACAGGAGGAGGAAACAGCGGCGGCTGGGGGCCCGCCTGATGAGGAGCTCCGCGAGGAGCCGGTAGGCGCGGCCGCAGCCGCTATTTCAATATGCTGAGGCGAGGACAGGGGAGGATAATGAGCTAGCACTGTGGGTGGTGGCGCGAGCGACGAGGAGGGAAGCGGGCGGGGAGCAAGCAGAGGCAAAGGCAGGGAGGCACATCAGGAGCGAAGGGCGCGGGGGCGGAGGAGACAGGCTGCAGGGGCGCGGGGAAAAGTTCACGCGGAGGAAGGGAGCGGGCGGGGAGCACGCCTCGGCACAAGCAGGTCTCAGGAGCGCAGGGCGAGGGGGCGGAGGGAACGGGCCGCAGGCGAGAGGGGAGAATCTAGGGACCAAATTGAAGCACAAGGGGAAGTCGAAAGGATGCGGCACGGGAGCGAAGGACGGGCGAGGGGATGACGGGCGCTGCTGAGCGGCGAGGGAGATGGGGTGGGAGGGCTCGCGGAACCAAGGGGCGGCAAGGGCCACGAGCGACGCGGAGGGCGGCAGGCCGAGGGCGAGATTGGATCCGTGGGCGCCATCGACCTTCTCGTGGCAATCGGAGCCACAGGCGCCATCGACCATCTCGTGTGAACCGGAGCCGTGGGCGCCATCGGACTTCTCGTGGCAATCGAAGGCGACGGACTGACGCCAATGAATCCAGCAAGGGGCGACGCTGAGCCCGAACGCGACAACGGGACTTGCGTTCTGGCGCAGGCGCGCCGAGGAGAGCCCATATTTCCACCGGCGCGCGGCGGCGTGGAGCCCGAAGGCGACAACGGGACTTGCGCTCTAACGCCGAGGGCCGCCGCGCCATCGTCGAGGCATCCAGCGCGCGGCGACGCTGGGCCCGAACGCGACAACGGGACTTCCGCTCTAACGCCGGCGGCGACGGAACCCCCGTAAGATCCATCGGCGAGTGCGACGGTGAGCCCGAACGCGACAACGGGGTTTGCGATCTCACGCCCTGGCGGCAGCCCAGCGAGGGGGGCAAACCCGCATCCAGCAAGTGGCGACGGTGATCCCGCACCAGAGAAAGGGACTTGCGATCTACCGCCACAGGACAGAGCCACCTCCGACGAGGAGCGGGCGAGGGTGCCGTCGAGGATGAACGCGCCGCTCTGCAACAGAAAGTCTTTAGCCTCCACGAGGTCCGAGTCGTCAATGTCCACAGACGGTGGCTGCGTAGCAACCAATGTGCGTGAAGTCGAGGATGTCGAAGGGGAAGGGGAAGAGGGTGGCGCTCTCAGAGTCCTCGCCGACCGTCTCAGAGAACGCGGCGACGGCAGCGGCATGGCGGAGGGCGCAGGCGTCGAGGTCGGGGAAGAACGTCTCAGGGGCAGCGGCGGAAGCGGCGGCGGCGAGGCAATCTCGGTCGGGGCGGTGCTTGTGTCAGAGTCGGACGAGGCGGCTGGCGCGAGCCTCGGGGGCGTCGGTGGCGGTGGAGACGAGGGCGAAGATGAAGCGCCCGCGTGGTAGTCGCGCCGACGAAGCGCAGCCCGCTCAGGGAGAGAAGCGCGGAGCGGGGCCGCCGGCTGCATGCCGCGATCGCCCCCCGCTGCGCAACTCCGGATGCTGGGTGGTGCAAGCGGCCAAGTGTCGGAGAAGCGGGCTTCGTCGTGCATGTGGTAAGCCGCCGTCGTCGCCAAGAACGTCTCGAGCGAAGGCTGGGAGAGGCCCCGCGTCGTCGGCCAGCGGTGGGGGCCTAGACAGCGCGCGCCGCAGGGCGCGATGCAGCGCGGGGCGCCTCGCGTAGTGCTGGAGAGAGTCGGACTTTCCCAAGCAGCCGAAGGCGCGCGCTCTCTGACCGCGCGGGGGAATGAGGCGGGCGGACGTCGTCCGCCTATCAGACCAGGTGCGCAGGGCGGCCCAAGCCCGCGAACAGGGACAGCGGCGAAGAACGCACTGGCGCGCGACTCAATCGATGGTGGGGGGGGATGTGCTGGGAACGGCCAGCGAACTTGCGGAGGCGGAGCGCGGGCGGGGCGGCGAGCGGGCGCGCGGACAAGGGCAGAGCGCGAGCAGAGAGTTGCGCGGCGCGCCGGGGCCGCGGACGCGCACGAACAGCTTGGAGGGGGCATCGCGAGCGGCCGCGACAGCAGGAGGACCCGGCGCCGCCGAGGAGCCGCGCGGCGGGGGCCCAGCGGCAGCAAGCTTGAGGTTCTCCACAAAGGCGGGGGACTGCCAGGTGGGCGGGTACGGCTTGCCCGAGGCCTGCGCCCCGCGCGTGGTCCAAGTCGGATTGTCGGCAGCGTGCATGCGGGGCTGCAAGAGTCACTCCTGCCGCCTCGGGAAGGTCAGCAGCGCGGCCCTGGTGGTGGAGGCGGCGGCGACGTGGCCCCAGCGCGCGCAGCGCGGGCCGCCCCACTGCTCGAGCTGGACCCAGTGGTCGAGCGCGAACGTGCAGAGCGGGATGCGGAGCACCTGCGCGAGGGTGAGGGGCGGAAGCGGGCGGCCAGCAGAACTGGGCGACGTGGGGCATCGTGGAGACCGCGCGGGTATTGTACAATGTCGAAGAGAGACTTGCGGGAGCGGTTCCCCGCCCGATGCTTGGGCCCGATGACGAAACTCGGCGGCAGGATCCGTCCAAGACGTGCCTGGGAAGACTCCAGGGCCCAACCAGAGACCTAAGTGCGAGGGCGAGGGGGGGGGGGGGGGGGACATCGATCGAGCTCCATTCGGGGGCCGCCTGCGAGACCAACTCCGAGATCTGGTCAGCGAGTTGCCGCGAGAAGCTGTCACTCAGGGGGGCAAGCTTGCGCTTGGAGGCCTTCAAAACCACGTTGGCTATCCTGTCGGCCAGGAACGCGGCCCGATATATGTGGATCAGGTGGCGGATCTGATCGCCCTCGGGGCGCCTCCGACGTCGTCGGCGCAATCCCGCGCGCGGCCGAGGCCCGACGATTCAACTCTCGAAACCAAGTCGATCAGGAAGACAGACGTTCCCAGGGCGAAGAGGGTCCCCGACAAGGCGCAACCCTGGATGCTGCCGCCCCGAATGCAAAAGATGCGCGTAGAGGAAAGAGACGAAGCGCGCGAACGCATCAGGCAAGTGCATTGACCGAAGGGAGAGGATGAGGAAGTCCTGGTTGGGCGACGGGAAGGCCCGGCCAAAGCCCAGGGAGTGCAGGACAGGGATGTCAGACGAGCCGTGGCGGAAAACCGTGAGGGCCCTGCTGGAAGCGTCTGGCTCCAAGATGTTGTTGCGCAAATTTCGACCTGGGGCGAAGCCGCGCTGGCAGGGCGGAGCGAGGGCCTGGAGGGCGGGTCGGATGGCCATGTTGACCACTGATGAGATAAGCTTAAGATCACAATTCTTTAGGCCAAGGACACAGACTTGGTTTGAGGATCTCACGCAGCTGCTATCCCTGAGTTCCAGGTCGGTGACATTCCTAGGCAGGAATATCTGACTGGTGTCACTAGCGTTCGAGAAGAGCCCCTAGCCCCCCAGCGCCCGCTCCAGAGCGCCCCATGAGATGTCGAAACCCCATGCCGAGGCAGCCTGGCCAGAATACGAAGGAGCGCCCAGGGGCCGAAGGGCGAGCAGCGCGCACGGCACGACGTAGCATAGAGCGGGGCGGAGGGGGGAAGTGAAGATCAGCAGGTACGTCAGGTAGGAAGCGTCGAAGATAGGGAGCAGCAGCAGTACCATCCAACGGCTTCTTCTGAAAGACGGGGGCCCGTAAGCAGGTGAGCTCGCGCGGGCGCTCCGGCGGCTCGCCGAGGACCCGACCGTCGGGCGCGCTCGCTCCAGAGAGCGACACCTTGCGATTCAGAGCGAAACCGGGCGCACTCATTCAGAGCGCGGAATCTTGCGGAATCGCAGCCGAGCGCGTCTTTCAAGAGCGCGCAACTGAGCGCGAACCTGGGCGCGGTCACCTTCGCGTCGCCTGCGCTCCTCAAGTTCAGCCCTCGCAGTCTTCGCAGCCTCAGCCTTGACCTGGTCGACCCGCGCCTGAAACGATGGGGGGGGGGTGGCGGAGTTCGACTTTCCCACCGGCGGTCGAGATCACGTCGGAAGCGACGGGGTGCGAGTCCAAGAGCCTGGATGCGAGCCCGAGGTCCTGGCGCCGGACAACCCTAGCCAGCGACCTGGCTTGCTACGCGAGCGCGCGAGGGCGAGGCTTGCTCCGGGATAGTCTGTCGCGAGTCTCGGCCGCGGCGATCTTCAGAAGGTCCCTGTACTTCTCGAGCTTCACAGGCGGGGGAAGGAGCGGCCGCGAAACGACCTCGCAGAGGCCCTCCAACCGCTTCTTGAACGCAAGCTCAGAGAAGATATGCGAGGGGTGGGGCGAGAGCCCTGGGGCCTGGCCGTGCGCGGCGCGAAAGACGCCGCCAGTGCAGCGTGGTCGGGTACCTTCCGATCAAAAACCGACGCCGTGGAGTCGAGTGTGCCAATCTGAACGTTGAGCTGACAAATAAGCCGACCAGCCAATGAGCAGCAGAAACGATCAATCGTCGAGCAGACATTGTTATGCTTTCGTAGCGCGTCGGATCCTCGCACTCAATTTCTGTGAGAAGCGAGAGCGCAGCGCGCCGCCTCGGCGCTTGTGCGCGGCGGCAGCGGGCCGTCCGACGGACGGCGGCCGTCGGAATAGCAAGAGCCAAGGGCTCGCGCGCGGCAACATCAAAGCCCCCGCAGACGAAGGTGGTCTACGCGTCGGGAGCAGCAGCGGCAACGAGTTGCGATGCTCGCATCGCATCTGCCACTTCGCAGAGTTGGGCAGCCGTAAGATCGTGATCATGAGTGCTGAAGACGTCGAGCGTCCGCAGGCCATCGCGCCTTGCGACTTGAAGCGCCCTCCCAGGAATGAGCGCCTTCTGCTGCGTGGTCGGGGGCGACGGGCCCCGAGGTGCGAGAGGAGAGAGAACGACTGCAACGCCGCGACGAATGTGGCCAGCCACGGGGTCGTCGCAGAAACTGGAGAGGACCGCGGGGCCAGAGCCGACGGTGCCGAGGAAGGAGACGAGCTGGCGGTGAGCCTGGTGAACCTTCTGGAGGGCCAAGATCGTCTGGAGCGGCTGGGGGCGGAGGAGGCACCCGCGCTTCAGGATGGCCTTATCCCCGCCAACTTGAAGAAAGGCACGGGCGCTCCAAGACACAACTCGGCGCAACCGCGCCAGCGGGTGAAAGAGCAAGACGGAAAAGAGCAACCGCACCGAGAGGCACCGCCGGCTCGGATCCGCGGGGCGCGTGACCTCCTGGACCGCAATCCGGAGCGTGCCAACAGACACGTCGCGCTTGCGCAGCTCATGTACATCCCGCAAGATTTTTGGCGGGATGTCACCGAGGAAGACCTCGACACGCATGATCTTGTCCCAGCCGACAGAAAAGGGCCCCTCGCTCACGGTCGGAAAACAGCCTCTTGCCTGGGAGCTGGGCGTCGACGGGTCGGAGATGCGCAGCGTAACTTCAAGCTTGACATGCTCGGGACTCTTGTCGGAACCGAGGTGGACGCGGCGCCGTTCGGAACCAGGAGGGTCGACCCAGGACTCGCGACAGCCGTTGGCGTCCTGGAGAGAGGAGATCGCCCTGGTCGCTTTGCGGGCAGCAGCGCCGATGGGTCCAGAAAAATGTACTTCAAAACGGTGAGCAGGTGACTCACCGCGCTGCTTGATCTCGAACTCCGAATCCTCGCAGCCGGTGCCACCGAGCCACGGGCGTAGAGCAGCAACAATGCAACAATGGATGCGATGGAAGTGGGCTTCAGCGAGACACCGACCACAGTGGTGGTGTCGACATCGCGAGCGAAGGAAGACGGAGTAGGGGAGACGGGCGGGGAGTCTCCGCGGCGACAAAAAGCTGGCGCTGGAGCTCGGAAGCCTGGGCCTGCAACGCTGCGATGGCAGCGTCATGACCGTCAGCTCTCGAGGACATAGTGGCGATGAGCTCCGGATGCTCGCCAATTTGCTTCTGAAGGCGCCGCGAGACGGAATCTATCGTCGGGACGAAAGCGGACTGGACCTGCGACTCGATGCTGGCCAGCTGCTTGGATACCTCATCCTGCATCTTAGAGAGCATGCTAAGGAGGGTGGTGTAATTGTCGCCCACATTCTTGGACACGGCAGAAATGACCTCCTGCGTGATGGTGAAGCGCATGGCAACGAATTCCTCGCGGCACAACTGGCGCAGGAAGTCGTCGGAGTAGAAGTCGTCGCCGCCGGCGCTAGCAGGATCAGGAACAGCATCATCAGGGCCCGCAGCAGCCTGCATTGTGCGAGAGACGAAACGGCCAATGCCCTTGCCTTTGCCACAGGCGCGCTGACCTTCATCCTCGGGGAAGGTGGGAGCAGCGTCGAGCTCGGCTGCGAGCACACGCATCTCCTGGGAGGACACCATGGGCGCATCAGAGACGGCATCAGCCATGGCAGGAGGGAGCCTGGAGAGTCCGCCAGCCTTTGACAGCTGGATGGCCCTGAGAGGAAGGCTGCCACAATCAAAACGGGTTTGTTTCGATCTTGAGCCAAAATGACGACGGAGGAGGAGGAGGAGGAGGAGGAGGAACAGGAGGAGGGGAGGAGGAGGAGGAGGAGGAGGAGGAGGAGGAGGAGGAGGAGAAGAAAAAGGAGGGGGAGGAGGAAGGAGGAGGAGGAGGAGGAGGGGGGGAGTAGGAGGAGGAGGAGGAGGAGAGGACGGAGGAGGGGAGGAGGAGGAGGAGGAGGATGAGGAGGAGGAGGAGGAGGAGGAGGAGGAGGAGGAAGAGGAGGACGAGGAGATGGAGCAGTGGCGACGAGGGGCCCGCCCCCGAGGGCCAACCCTCGTTGCCTCACGTCGCCCGCTATAGCGTTGCGCTCTGGTCATCCGGCCAGCACTCGGCTCTCTCGGCTTGCGAGGCGCAGCCGCTGTGAAGGCATCCCGAAGCTGGAAGCCGCCGAAGTCCGACGAAAACGCCCGAAAACCTTTAGAGGAGGAAAACACGACGCAAACATAAACTGTTGGCAGTCCGCGCGGATTTCTTGGTTCAGGGCTAGAACCCCCTCCCTGGCACGCGGAGCGCGCCAGGAGCGGCGCCGGAGGCGCCGCCAGGGGGCCCCAACGCGGATTCAAGATATCCGCGCGGAGCGCCAGAAGTTTATGTTCATGGCGTTCTTTCTTCCTCGACGTTCGGCCGCAAGCAGAGAGAACGGCCACCATCCGCGCCCCCACCGTGGCGGCGTCCGGCCGCCCGCCCGCGCAACCGCGTGCGGCGACACGCTTCGCTGGTCCGCCGCGGCACGCCGCTGTGCGCCTGCTGCCTCGCTTCAGAGCCCGCCGCGGGTGCCTCCTCCTCCCGGGCGTCGCGGCTCTGCGCCCCTGCCCCGTCCGCGCCGCGTGGGAGCACGCCGCGCCCCGCAACCGCGGGCAAGACCCAGACGTGCTCGCGTCGTTAGCAAAGGTCACGACGGCAGGTTTTTGACCGATCTCGCCTCTGGGGGCCCCCGTCAGGCCCCAGGGCCATCCATGAACGACTTGCGATGAAGCGCCGGCCCTGGGGAAAGGGTCGGAGCTTCCGGGGACCCCGTGTGGAGACATCAGGGCGTTGCATGTCTGGGGGATGAGGGGTGGCCAGGAGGGAGAGGAAGGGGGAGGCGGAAGCGGAGCTGCGAACACCCGCTTCTTCAGGCCATCCGCCTCCCCAGCGCGCCCTCCCGCCACGCCCTCCCGCCACGCTCTCCCAGCGCGCCGCCCCTATGCCTGCCGTGCACGCGCAGGGATAACGCAAGACCTTTCTCGGCGGCGAGCCTGGGGGAGAAGCGAGAAGGGGCGGGCCTCCTCAGAAGGCTCGGAAGCCCAACGGCCTTCCGAGAAGTGTTGTGAGCCTTCCCCGAAGATTCAGAGCACTTCTGAGAGGGCGCGAGGGCAGAAGTCCCGCCGCCTTCTGAGAAGGCCTTCTATGTCTCACTTCCCCCTTCATCGCTCGCCGCCGAAGTCTGGCCACTCCCTCCTACGACCTACCTCCAGCGTTCCCCCCCCCCGCTCGGTCGCGCGTTGCGGGACGATGCCGCCGGCATCGATTGCGAGGCCCTCCCCCTTCTGAGAAGGCCTTCCCCTTCTCCTTCTCATTCCCCCCCCCCCTCGCTCGCCCCCGACTTTCGGGCCCCCTCACTCTGACCCCTCGGGGACCCTCTTCGAGGCCCGCCTCTGCGACCTGCTCGGCAAGGCGGCGACAGGAGCACGGTCCGACGCGGGACAGGCCCGTGGACCGCTGCCACGGCAGCTGCTCCCTCGGCCACCCAGCTTCGCGCATCGCGCTCCGCGATGCGTGGCGCGTGGGTATCTTCGCGCCCTTACGGCGCCGCCCTGGAGAAGGACACCCTTGCGGCCCGGGCCGCGCCGCGCGACACGCAGCTATGTTCGCGCCTCCGCAGGGGACGTAGATTCCTGTGCATCAGGAGCACCCTGCGGACCCGCTTTCACCATATTACATGCCGAGCTTCGAATACGACTCGACCGTGCCAACTCCTCCACATCAACAATTCCAATGGCCGCACCTTCCTGAAGGCCCTTGGCTCCCTGGACACTGCCGTGTGTTTCCTCGCGCACCTCCTAAACGTCAGCCTCAGAAGAGAGAGGAAGTATAGCAGCCAGGGGAGGCGGTGGGGGACGAAGCAGAGGATGAGACGGGTGAGGCGAGACCCACTCCTACCTTGGTGCGCACTTCTCCAGCGTCGCCTGCGCGTAACCCCACGACTGCGACGGCGCCTCCTACTCCTACTGCTTCTCCTCGTGCTCGTGCTCGTGCTCGTGCTCCTGCTCCTGCTCCTGCTCCTGCTCCTGCTCCTGCTCCTGCTCCTGCTCCTCTTCCTCCTCCTCCTCCTCCTCCTCCTCCTCCTCCTCCTCCTCCTCCTCCTCCTCCTCCCCCTGCGCGCTGCGTGCTGGTGGCATCGGAGTCGGTAGTCGACGCTGCCCTTCCTTCTCCCCCTGCTCCTACAACGTCGCCCACACCGACGTCATCGGCCCCTCCGGGTAGCGTGTCGCTCCGCTCCGCGGGGCGGGAGGCTTGGACAAGCCCGGGACGTTGACGCCTGGGACGGGGGACGTGGATAGCGCGTCGCGCCGAAGGGTGGTGGGCCAGAACTAGCGGCGCGGCACGCGAAGCCAAGCTTCCTGACCGTAGGCTCTGCCCGTCGACCACGACTACGGCACGCGTCCGTCTGCCAAGCCCAGGGCCCCCGCGAGGGACCCGAGAAGCCCCCCCACCCACACGCGCGGCAGGCGCTGCTGTTCGACTCCGCCTGTGGCACGCCCACTTCGACGCTGCAACGGGCCGCGGCCAAGAACCCCACGGCCGCCTCGCCGAGAGACGCGGTCGAGCCTGTGGCTGGCGGCCGCCTCTGGCCCACGGCCTTCCACAAGAAGCTCGCCTGCGGGCCCCAGGCGCTCGCCCGGCCTGGCAAGTGCGCCCTGGGCCCGCACCCGAGGGTGGGGAGGGCGACGAACTCCCGACAGCGACGCCGGTGATGACCACGGCTCCCGATGGTAAGGCTTCGACATAGTCGAGGTAGTCCTGGCTGCGAGGCCCTCGGACACGACGACGACGACGACGCCGACGACAGCGACGACAACGATGACGGCGACGACGAGGACGACGGGGACAAAGACGAGAGCGAGGACAAGGACGACGATGACGACTACGACGTCGACGACAACGACGGCGTCGACTACGACGACGACAATGACGGCAATGATGACGAAGATAAACGACGACGAAGACGGCGACGACGACGGCGGCTGCCTCTGAAGGTATACAGAGGTCTCTGGAGGCCTCAGAAGATCTCCACAGGCCTCTGGAAGCGTCTCCGGCCCTGCGAGGCCCTCGGACACGACATCGACGATAAAGACTATCACGACGACGACGAAGACGGAGACGAGGACAAGGACGACGACGATGACCACGACGACGACGACGACGACGACGACGACGACGACGACGACGACGACAACGGCGGCGACAACGACGACAACGACGACGAGGGTGATGCGAGGGCGATGACGACGACGACGGCGACGATAACGACGACGACGACGACGAGACGGCCGCCTCTGGAGGCGTCTGGAGGCTCTCTGGTGCCTGCCAGTACCACACCATGCCCAGGAGCACGACACCATAGCTGTGGGGGGGCCAGGACCCAGTCCCCGCACACTCCTTACTGGCGCCCCCCCCCGCCACAGACGTCGAACGAACAGAAAAACAATCGCGGGGGAGGGAAGGGGACGACCGGCAGTTCATGGGGGGGGGCAGGCTTGGCATTGTCGTCGTCGCCGAACGTCGTCGTCGTCGTCGTCGCCGAACGTCGGCTGCTCGCTGCTCTCGCACGCAAGGAAGGGCGGGCTGGGTGTTGCGAGCACCGCTCTTCCGCCACCCAGGCCGCTCCAGACCCGAGCGGGGAAGAGAGGGAGCAAGAGAGGAAGCATGAGGCCAGGCGAGTCTGGGCAGGGCTGGACCTAAACGTCGTTTCTTGTACCTCCCTGCCAAAACGAAAACAAAACACAGCCCGAATACCGCAAAACAGCGTTAAGGTCCAGCCCTGAGTCTGGGCAGGAGAACCCAGAATCGAATCGATGAGCCGGATCGGCGATCGACACGAATCGGATCGGCGGGAATCGGCAGCCGAGCCGGTTGAAGCCGAAGCGGCAGACACCGACAGGCCAACAGGCCTCCGCTGAGAAATCGAAGTCCGCATCGGAATCAGAGGTCGAATCGAATCGGAAGCCATCGAACTCGAGTCGAATCGGATCGGAGGCATCGAAATGAGTCCTGCCAGGCGAGGGTATCACTCCGAGCCTGCCTCGCCTGAGCATCATCGCGAGCGGCCGCATGCCCTGGGGCACGGATTGGCGGCGCGCCCGGGAGGAGGAGGAGGAGGAGGAGGAGAAGGAGGAGGAGGAAGAAGAGGAGGAGGAAGTGGAGGTGGGAGCACGTGGGAAGCATGGAACCAGGGGCTGCGATCGGCCTCGCGATCGGCGGGGACCCGAGGGGCGAGCGCGCCCAGCCTGATAGCCTCGTTGGGTGTCTTGGCCTTCTTGTACTTCTCGTACCTATTGTACGAGTCGCTGCCAGCCTGGCGGGGAAGGGCTCGCGTGCGCAATGATCACAGCTGGGCTGCAATTGCCGTTGCTGCCCCCCTCCCGCGCGTTTTGCGCCTGCCACTTCCCTCCTTTCCCCTCCGCGCCAGGGGCGCGAGATCAACTGCGCCGCGCGAACCTCCCGAGGCTTGGGCCAGGGGCAACTCGCCCACAGGCTGGTGGAGGCTTTGGGAGCTTTTGCCGCCAGAGGTGTTGTAAGTGTGCGTCGCAGCTTGTCGGTGTTTTTTTGTCCCAAGCATCCTGTGGTGTTGGGTCCTCGTTTTGAAGAGCCGGCGCCCCGCGTCCCTCCTCCTCTCCTCTCCTCGTCCTCCCCCTCCTCCCTCCTCCTTTCCGCCTCGTCACCTCCCTGCGTTTTACCCACCCAGTACAGCGTTTTGTGGCCCCATGGGGAGCTCCACCGAAGGCTCCAGTGGCAGGGTCAGCATGCGTCAACGCCACCCAGGACAGCATTTCATGGCCCCAGAAGGAGGTCCAGCGCAGGCTCCAGTGGCAGGGTCCGCTTGCGTCAACGCCACCCAGGACAGCGTCACGTGGGCTCATAGGGAGCCCCACCGAAGGCTGCAGTGGCAGGGTCCGCATGCGTCAACGCCACCCAGGACAACGTTTCGTGGGCCCATAGGGAGCTCCACCGAAGACTCCAGTGGCAGGGTCTGCATGCGTCAAAGCCACCAAGGACAGCGTTTCGTGGCCCGATAGGGAGCTCCAGCGCAGGCTCCAGGGCACTGTCCGCATGCGTGAACGCCGCCCAGGACAGCATTTCGTGGCCCCATAAAGGGGGCTCCAGCGTAGGCTCCAGTGGCAGGGTCCGCATGCGTCAACGCCACCCAGGACAGCGTTTCGTGGGCCCATAGGGAGCTCCACCGAAGACTCCAGTTGCAGTGTCTGCATGCGTCAAAGCCACCAAGGACAATGTTTCGTGGCCTCATAAGGAGCTCCAGCGCAGGCTCCAGTGGCACTGTCCGCATGCGTCAACACCGCCCAGAACAGCGCTTCGTGGGCCCATAGGGAGCTCCACCGGAGGCTCCAGTGGCAGGGTCCGCATGCGTCAACGCCACCAAGGACGACACGTTTCGTGGGCCCCTAGGGAGCTCCACCGAAGGCTCCAGTGGCAGGGTCAGCATGCGTCAACGCCACCCAGGACAGCATTTCATGGCCCCAGAAGGAGGTCCAGCGCAGGCTCCAGTGGCAGGGTCCGTTTGCGTCAACGCCACCCAGGACAGCGTCACGTGGGCTCATAGGGAGCCCCACCGAAGGCTGCAGTGGCAGGGTCCGCATGCGTCAACGCCACCCAGGACAACGTTTCGTGGCCACATAGCGAGCTCCAGCGCAGGTCCCAGTTGCGCAGGTCGCATGCGTCTTCCCCACCCAGGACAGCGTTTCGTGGCCCCATACGGAGCTCCACCGAAGGCCCCAATGGCGGTGTCCACATGCGTCCGCGCCACCGATTTCGGCGCACCCCTCGCACGTGTTGTGGCCCCATAGGCAGCTCCACCGAAACCGGTATCTACAATGCGGCACTCTCAGCTGCACATGGTTGGGTCATTCGTCAGGCTAATTTTCTGCCATTGTTTCCAGAACCCCGACGTCGTGATTCTTCCATGACGTGGACACCCAGAGGCCTCGACCCATCCGGGGGGACCAGTGCCTCAACCGATTAGTTTTTTTTCAACCATCCTGTGGTGTTGGGTCCTCGATTTGAAGAGACGGCGCCGGGCGATCTCCTCCTCCTCCTCCTCCTCCTCCTCCTCCTCCTCCTCCTTCCGCCTCCTTTCTCCTCACCCTCTTCCCTCCTCCCCCTCCTCCTTCCTCCCTTCGTTTCGCCCACCCAGGACAGCGCTTCGTGGCCCCATAGGGAGCTCCACCGACGGCCCCAGTGGGACCGCCCGCATGCGTCAACACCGCCCAGGACAGCGTTTCGAGGCCCCATAGGGGGCTCCACCAAAGGCTCCACTGGCACAGTCCGCGTGCGCCAACGCCACCCAGGACAGCGCTTCGTGGTCCCATAGGGAGCTGCATGCGTCAACGCCACCCAAGACAGCGCTTCGTGGCCCCATAGGGAGCTCCACCGAAAGCTCCAGTGGGACCGCCCGCATGCGCCAACGCCACCAAGGACAGCGCTTCGTGGGCCCATAGGGGGCCCCACCGAAGGCTCCAATGGCAGTGTCTGCGTGCGTCTACGCCACCCCGGACAGCGCTTCGTGGCCGCATAGGTAGCTCCACCGAAGACTCCAGTGGCACAGGCCGCATGCGTCAACGCCACCCAGGACAGCGCTTCGTGGCCCCATAGGAAGCTCCACCGAAGGATCCAGTGGCACAGGTCGCGTGCGGCAGCGCCACCCAGGACAGCGTTTCGTGGGCCCATAGGGAGCTGCACCGAAAGCTCCAGGGGCACAGGCCGCATGCGTCAACGCCACCCAAGACAGCGTTCCGTGGCTCCATTAGGAGTTCCACCGACGGCTCCAGTGGCACAGGCCGCATGCGTCAACGCCGCCCAGGACAACACGTTTCGTGGGCCCATAAGGAGCTCCAGCGCAAGCTCCAGTGGCAGGGTCCGCATGCGTCAACACCGCCCAGGACAGCGCTTCGTGGCCCCGTAGGGAGATCCACCGAAAGCTCCACTGGCACACTTTGCATGCGTCAACGCCACACAGGACAGCGCTTCCTGGCCCCATATGGAGCCCACCGAAGGCTCCAGTGGCAGCGTCCGCATAAGCCAACGCCACCCAGGACAGAGGTTCGTGGGCCCATAGGGAGCTCCACCGAAGGCTCAAGTGGCAGGGTCCGCATGCGCCAACGCCACCCAGGACAGCGTTTCGCGGGCTCATAGGGAGCTCTACCGAAAACTCCAATGGTAGGGTCCGCGTGTGCCTACGCCACCCGTGTAGGCACTCCCCTCACACGGTTCGTGACCCCACAGGGAGCTCCACCGAAGGCCCCAGTGGCAGGGTCCGCATGCGTCAACGCCACCCGGGACAACGTTTCGTGGGCCCATAGGAAGCTGCACCGAAAGCTCTAGCGGCACAGGCCGCATACGTCAACGCCACCCAGGACAGCGTTTCGTGGCTCCATTGGGAGTTCCACCGAAGGCCCCAGTGACACCGTTCGCATGCGTCTAGCCCACCTAGGACAGCGCTTCGTGGCCCCACAGGGGGCCCCACCGAAGGCCCCAGTGGCACCGTTCGCATGCGTTGCCCACTTAGGACAGCGTTTCGTGGCCCCACAGAGGGCCCCAAGGAAGGCCCCAGTGGCACCGTTCGCATCCGTCAACGCCACCCAGGACAGCGTTTCGTGGCCCCACAGGGAGCTCCCCCGAAGGCTCCACTGGCACAGTTCGCATGCGTTTCCCCCACTCATGACAGCGTTTCGTGGGCCCATAAGGAGCTCCAACGAAGGTCCCAATGTCACATTTCGCATGCGTCTCCCCCACTCAGGACAACGTTTCGTGGCCCCAATGGCGGTGTCCACATGCGTCCGCGCCACAGATTTCGGCGCACCCCTCATTCGTTTCGTCGCCCCATACGGAGCTCCACCGAAAGCGGTACCCACAATGCGGCACTCTCAGCTGCATATGGTTGGGTCCTTCGTCAGGCTAATTTGACGGTCCCGTGGCCCGGTAAGGGCCCCTCAGAGGCCATGGACAGCGAGAACCTCCCCGTCGCGTTTCTGTCATGACCCGAGGGGGTCTGGGTTGAACTCCTCCTCCTCCTCCTATTCTTGTTAGTTGCCTTTATTTTATGCTATTTGTTTAAGCAGGGGGCGTTTTAGTTGTTTTTTCCACCCGTTTTTCACTTTTCGCTAGTGACTCGACCAACATGTGTCAAAAACGATGCCCCGAATGAGGACGTCAAGCAGTCGGCATTGTGATGCCAAGAAACGGATTGAACACGTAATTAAAGCGGACGAGAACACGAGCACATGGGCCACGGGCCAATCCCGGACCTGAAAATGTAACAACGACGGTGCCCAAAACTAAAAGAAAACGCCGATCTGGAAAACGGAACAAAAAACGCCCCAGCGTTTTTAAGATCAGCATCGAAGTCTCTGCCTCCACGGGGGGGCAGTAGCATGGGCGAGGCCGACGTGCGAGGCGGGCGAGGAGGGGACAGCCGAGGGGGGAAACGAGCAGACGGACGCAGCGTCCGAGCCTGCAATAGGGCCAGCAGGGGGACAAACGTGAAGAGAGCAGAGCCCCACACGCGACGGTGTCAGGTACTTGCTGGAGCCGGGCGGGGAGGAGCGAGGAGGGAGGGGCGGGGACGAAGGAGGAGTTTAGGAAAACAGAAGGGACGAGGGGGGAAAAACGGCTGAACGGTCAGACCGCCGCGGAGGGAGGGACGGACCCCAGATATCCTGAGTTGTTTGTTTTTTTTTCCAATCCGCGACCCCAGAGCTCCCGACCCTTTCCCGGGCGGTAGTTTTGCACACAGGGCCCGAGAACGGGACCCGGAGGCCGAAATCCAGGAACAACGCTCGGATATCTGAGATGGAGGGGAAGAGGGAGGGCTGGAGGGAGGGAGGCACGCGGGCAGAGCGGCCTCACCACTGCAGGGGGGGCCGAACAAAAAGACGAGATGTGTAGCAGCCCCCTCCTTTTCCTCCTCCTCCTCCTCCTCCAGCTGGACCGCTGTGGCGTGAAGGGCACCTGCTTCAATTTTTGTCGGAGCCTCGGATCTCTTTGAAGTTCTAGTTTCGCTCTGGCAGGATGATGCTCGGGGGTCGGCGGTGGACGGCGACTCTGATCTACCAGCGGATCCTCACGCCGATGAACACCCGCGGCGAACGATGGATCCAGCCGACGAGGAGGAGGAGGAGGAGGAGGAGGAGGAGGAGGAGGAGGAGGAGGAGGAGGAGGAGGATGAGGAAGAGAGAGGAGGAGGAGGAGGAGGAGGAGGAGGGGAGGAGGAGGGGGGGGGGGGAAGGGGGGATGGACGAGGAGGACGAGGCGGAGGAAGGAGGAGGAGGAGGAGGAGGAGGAGGAGGAGGAGGAGGAGGTAGGGGGGGGGGGGAAGGGGGGGATGGACGAGGAGGACGAGGCGGAGGAGGAGGAGGAGGAGGAGGAGGAGGAGGAGGAGGAGGAGAAGGAGACGACGTATCCAATAAAGTCTGTCCGGCCACTGGCCTCGACCTCGGTCGACGCGGACGCATCGACGGAGGGAGATTGGGCCCCAGCTGGGTGGCGCACGGGTTCTTTTTCGGCCTCCCGAGAGGCAGCGAAACCCTTTGCCACTTCCGCCACCAGCAGGGCCCACAAAAAGAGGGTGCTCGAGGCAGACCAGATCTCAATATAGGCCTCGCAAGCGAGGGTCGACAAAGAAAACAGGATTAGCCAGACGAAGGACCCAACCATATACAGGTGTGAATACCGCAGGTGTGATTCATGTTTTTCTGTGGTGGTCCCTATGAAGCAACGAACCGTGCTAGGGGTGTGCCGAAATTAGTGGCGTGGTACACAACGCGAACGAACACGATTGATCTTATTGCGTGGGGAGACTGAGCGCGGGCAAATCTGAGCGCGAGTGCGTCTGACTGTGAATGAATCTGCGTGCGAGCGAGTCTACGCGCATGAATGCGAGTATGACAAAGCATGGTGTACTTGTACATGAATGTCAATAGTTTGAGAAAGACTGTCTCTGCGTACTCGTGACGCTGGGCGTGGCCGCCGCAAGGAGCGTCCCCGGGACTCCCCGACGGCATCGCCCGCGCGCCCCCCCGCGAGGATCGCGCCCGCTTCCTCCCTGTCTTTTACTCCCTCTTTGCCCGTGCACTCACAGGTCAGGCGTACTGGGTGGGGGAGACGCACGCGGACTGCGCCACGGAGACCTTCGGTGGAGCTCCCCATGGGGCCACGACACGCTGTACTGGGTGGGGGAACCGCATGCGGACTGCGCCACGGGGATCTTCGGTGGAGCTCCCTATGGGGCCACGAAGCGCTGTGCTGGGTGAGGGAGACGCATGCGGACTGTGCCACTGGGACCTTCGGTGGGGCTCCCTATGGGGCCACGAAGCGCCGTGCAGGGCGAGGGGGGCGCATGCGGACAGCGCCACGGGAACCTTCGGTGGAGTTCCCTATGTGGGGCCACGAAGCGCGTGAGAGGTGTGCCGACATGAATGGCGGGGGCGCATACGGACAGCGCCACTGGGAACTTCGGCGGAGCTCCTATGGGGCAACGAAACGTGTGAGGGGTGTGCCGAAATGAATGGCGGGGGCGCATGCGGACTGTGCCACTGGGACCTTCGGCGAAGCTCCCATAGGGCCACGAAGCGCGTGAGGGGTGTGCCGACATGAATGGCGGGGGCGCATGCGGACTGTGCCGCGGGGACCTTCGGCGGAGCTCCTATTGGGCCACGAAGCGTGTGATTGGTGTGCCGAAATGAATGGCGGGGGCGCGCGCGGGCTGTGCCACTGGGACCTTCGGCAGGGCTCCTATAGGGCCACTAAACGTGTGAGGGGCGTGCCGACATGAATGGCGGGGGCGCATGCGGGCTGTGCCGCGTCGACCTCCGGCGAAGCTCCTATAGGGCCACGAAGCGTGTGAGGCGTGTGCCGAAATGAGCGGCGGGGGCGCATGCGGGCTGTGCCACGGGGACCTTCGGCGGATCTCCTATTGGGCCACGAAGCGCGTGAGGGGTGTGCCGAAATGAATGGCGGGGGCGCATGCGGACTGTGCCACTGGGACCTTCGGCGGGGCTCCTATAGGGCCACTAAACGTGTGAGGAGTGTGCCGGCATGAATGGCGGGGGCACGTGCGGACTGCGCCACTGGGGCCTTCGGCGGAGCTCCTAAGGGGCCACGTAACGTGTGGGGGGTGTGCCGAAGTGAATGGCGGGGGCGCATGCGGATTGCGCCACTGGGACCTTCGGCTGAGCCCCTATGGGGCCGCGAAGCGTGTGAGGGGCTGGCCGAAATGAATGGCGGGGGCGCGTGCGAACTGTGCCACTGGGGCCGCCGGCGGAGCTCGGATTTGGCCACGAAGCGCGCGATGGGGTGTGCCGAAATGAATGGCGGGGGCGCGTGCGGACTGTGCCACTCGGACCTTCGGCGGAGCTCTTAAGGTGCCACGCAACGTGTGAGGGGTGTGCCGAAATGAATGGCGGGGACGCGTGCGGACTGTGCCACTGGGACCTTCGGCGGAGCCCCTATGAGGCCACGAAACGTGTGAAGGGGTGGGCCAAAAGGAATGGCGGGGACGCATGCGGCCTGTGCCACTGGGACCTTCGGCGGAGCTCGGATTCGGCCACGAAGCGCGTGAGGGTGTGCCGAAATGAATGGCGGGGGCGCATGCGGACTGTGCCGCTGGGACTTCGGCGGAGCTCAGCCACATATGGGGCCACGAAACGCTGTGCTGGGTGGAAAGGGGCGCATGCGGACTGCGCCGCGGGGACCTTCGGTGGCGCCCCCCGCGGGGCCACGCAACGCTGTGCTGGGGGTGGGGGGGGGCGCATGCCAACCGCGCCATTGGGGCCTTCAATGGGGCTCCATATGGGGAAACGAAACGTGTGATGATTTTGATGATGATGATGTTGGTGATGATAATGGCGACGATGGTGGCCATGATGCTCATGCTGATGATGATGATGATGAGAGGAGGGGGAGGGAGGGGGAAGGAGGAGGAAACGCGGGGCGCTGTCTCTTCAAAACAAGAACCCAACACCACAGGATGGTTGGGAACAGAGAGAGAGAGAGAGAGAGAGAGAGAGAGAGAGAGAGAGAGAGAGAGCGAGAGAGAGAGAGAGAGAGAAATAGAGAGAGAGAGAGGGAGGGCACTGCGGGAGACTCATCGCCGCAGCATACCGCCGCCACAGGATCTTCGAGCGATCCCTCCCCCACCCCCAGGCCACGACCCAACGTCTACAAATCCACCACCCATGGAATAGAATGCAGAGCACATTTTCGGCGAGATGATCCCACCGTTGAAGTGCCAGCTCTACGGCACCTCGAATGTCATATGCGCGCTCCAGAGACATGGGTGTCTTCTGCGCGAAACCTTTCGCTTTGTGATACATATGAAAAGCCAAGGCAACTGCCTTAGGGCACTCCTCGCGCGTTAGTTCCGATCCCGCCCGCCCGTAGTCAGACGCCGCCCCCAGTCCCAACAGCGCAATCGGCGAGCCTGGAAAGTGGCGCCTTCTCTACGCAGGGCGTGCTGCGAGATGGCGATGCATTCTCGAGCAACGCAGATCGTGAGCAATCTCATCAGGCTCTGCGCAGCCCCTAATGCAGCTCGTGGGAGCGTGTCTATGTGTAGTCTGTGCGTGGTTGTCTACGCTCCGCAGAGGGCCCTGATGATGCCCCATTGCCAGGCGGGCTTGGGGCTCGCGATGCAGGTCCGACAGGGATCCCACCGCCAGCAACCGACCTCGGCCCCCCAGGAATCGGGATCTGCCACGCGAGAAGCCTGTTGCCCGACGTCTCAGGACAGGAGCCGGGGAAAGCGGCGGCTCGAAGCGCGCGTGCAAAAGCGCGCTGTGGATGTGGGCGACGGGCTTCCTGGATGGATAGGCTGGCGTGATCACGCGCAGCGAGAAACGCTGCGCGCCATCCAAGCTTGTCAAGGAAACAAAGGGGCGGAAGCCTCACCCGCTTCATGAATTGTGCGATTGAGAAAGGGCGTTTCCAGAAGGGCGCTGAATATTTTCCTGCAGTGAAGCGAATGTCGTGGCATTGTCAGGGGCGTATTCTTTCAAACTGCGCAGTGCGCGCTGCCATGTATGGTTCGTAATGCGAAATGAAGTCCGCCAGCTGCTACCCCATCCAAGCAAACAGACAGAGGGCGGGGCAATGGCGAGCACGGATGGCAGGGCATTCAGATCAGCAAGACTGAGGCTGTTCGGCGGCAGCCTGAGCAGCTTGTGCAAGATCTGATGCTCGTGTTTACGAATCATAGCAGAAAAGTGACAATTGGGCGAGGTACGAGAGTGTCGAGAGAGCGGTCGTGTTGTGAAGAATTGAAAGAACAGGCGGGCCAGCTCCAGAGCATGGCAGAGCTATCGTCGTCGACCACCACTTCCCTGCTGCACTAGCCCAGATCATGCTAAGTGTGGCTGCAGGGCCCATTTCGACCCCTATGTAGACTGTATGGCCAGCGATCTTGAAGTTGGCCCACTGCGGGATCCACCTACAACGGAGCTCTTTTCGGACCCTGTCCTGGACGGCTTTCGTGCACTCAGTCCACAGTGTGACCAAGACGCACTTGGTCCCTTGGAGCCTGAGACAGGCAAAACGCTCAGCGTCCAGGACAACAACACGGGAGACGCCAATCAGGTCTCGAAGGCGAGGCATCACCATTCCGACGTCGTCAGCGCAACCCCCAGGAGAGCCCTTGTTGCGCCTCGACTGCGGGAGCTGTGTGGCCGCGCGCAGACATCTCAGGATGGGGTCCATTGCAAGAGCCCAGGGACAACCAGATAAAGGGCATCCTTGCAGGACCCCCGAGCAGAGATGAAACAGGACATCGGTTCGATTTTGCATCTTAGCGAAGCCTCGGGGAAGAAAGTCTAAGGCGTGGAAAAAATCAGGAAACCAGGCGGGGGCCCAATCCGACTCAGAATCTCGAACAACCGCTGGCGGCCCAGAGGAGGGAACGCCGCCTCCACATCGTAGGCAGCGAAGATCGGGAGGTCCTCCTCAGCTTCGGGGGAGATGCTGGCCTTGCGGGCCTCGGCTTCCGACGTGATGATGTTGGCCAAGAAATTATGTCCTGGGCTGAATCCTTGCTGAGCCTCGTGGGTGCGCTCATGGGCAAACTGGCGAATCTGAAAGTTGGTGGCGGATGTCATAATCTTAGCGTCTGTATTCCTGAGGCTAAGCGGCCGAACCTTCCATGGGGGCCGCGCGCACCCCCAGGCATCTTCGGGCTCCGAACCTTTTGGGGGGAAACGAAGAGGCTACCGTTGAGCTCCAGGGGCACCCGGTGTTCGCTGCACACATATGTCATATGTTTATGCAAGACAATAAGTTGTTCAGGTCTAGCTTTCCATGCAGTGCATGAGAGCTGATCAGGGCCAGGGGCTGACCGTCGGGCAAATTTGAGGGCCCGTCCTAGTTCGGGTTCAGTTGGAAGCCTAAGAGGTAGGAGGCTTTGCTGAGGGGCAACCCTGTCGAGATAATCCTGAAGGGTCTTCTCCTGAACTACTCTGGCGCCGAAGCTGGGATTCCAATGGGAGGTCCGTGCGGAAGAAATCTGCTCAGGATCGCTGGGGGCTCTCGCAAGCTTTCGGGCCGGGCCCCTGCGAGAACGAGACGATGGGCTGCCGGGGCCCAGAGAGTAGCGCGCCTCTTGCGCACCCTCGCGGCCCGTCTCTCATCCTCGATCGCCGCCCCCCCCCCCCCCCCTTTGGGCGCCCTGCTTTCGACAATTCTGGCATCCATCTGCCCGGGCTCGTAGTTGGCGGCATGCGTGATGAGGGCGAACTCCTGCCCGTCGAGAAGCTCGACGGCGCCGTTGGACACGTGAAGGAAGCGCGCGCCATCGGCGGCGGTGGCCTTCGGCTTCGCGGCGGCGTGGATGTCGCTGCGCCAGATGCATCTTGCCATTGCCCTCAGAATAATGATACGACCTCCCTTGGCACGGGAGTCCTTCGCCGAAATCGGAAGCCGCTGAAGTTCGTCGCGGGCCTGACGAGCGACCTCCGTCATGAAGTGTTTCTTGCAACGCCATTGGCACACAACTGGGAACCGGTCAAGTTGAGGCGCATTGAGAACTTGTCCCAGTATCTCTCCGTAGCGTGGGTCTCGAAAAACTTGCTCAGGAATGCTGTCCTGTTGGTCGTGTCGAGCGCGGTCGCGAAGGTGAAGAACGATCGGCGAGTGGTCGCTGAGCCTGGAGTCAGAGATGGCGGCCGCGTCAATGTTAACCTCCGCTAAGACTTCGACATCTAGGAGAAAGTGTGCTGGAGTTCCAACAAGGACACGATCCAGTGTGGCAGCGGTAGCCGTGTCTCTGCAACCGCGCGCGGGGCGCCACGTCGAAATTGCAGTGAGCATTGAGAAAAGACTTTCCAAGTCTGCTTGCAAGGGTTGGGATCCGCGGCTACGTTCAGCAGGAACAGAGCCAGGGGCAAAACCTCCCGACACGGGTTCAACGTAGCTGCGAGTCGGCCCCGACTTGATGCTGAAGTCACCAGCAGCCAGAAATGCTCCCGTAGCGGGGCCTTGAAGGTTCCAATCGACAAGCTCCCTCCATTTTGCCCGTGCCTTGTCCTGCGCTCGGTTATCCAGCTCGACGTTATGAACGTTCATGATGTCCATGGTGAAACTGTCCTTGTCGTTAGCGATACTGGGAAGAGCGGCCCTGCCAGGGGCTGGAATCTGATGTTGAAATCGAACGCGTGGGTCATCTTGGCCCCTGATGCCCATTGGAACCAAGAATGCAGTGCCATCAGCCTTCTCTGAGAGAGGGTTGCAAAAGATCTCGTGCGGGCACGGGTAGGTCGCTAGTGCTGCGGCCAGCCTGTCCAGCGATGCCCTGCACCCTTGAATTAGAATCACCGCTCTCTCTCTCTCTCTCTCTCTCTCTCTCTCTCTCTCTCTCTCTCTCTCTCTCTCTCTCTCGCATGAAGGAGGCAAGCACGTTGAGATTGGCTTTGCGACGATGAGGCTTGCAACAGAGAAAGCTTCTGGCATTCCAAAAGATGATCGTGCCATTGCGCCGCCCCAAAACAAAAGTCCACGGTGGCCAGCGCCGGCTAAATAGACCACGTAGACGTAGCCACGCTAGCGAACGCCTGTCCAAATGCAGCCACCCATGGTTGCTTGACTATCTTAAAGCGGGCGAGGATGGGCATCTCCCAACGTAATTTGGACGGTCCATCTGGTCCTTGGCTTCGACGACCACGAGCGGCACTGCGTCAAAAGTGTTGATGCCCTTGGCCCGCTGCGCTCCGACGTTGTGATCTGAGAAGGCGTCCTGTATGATGCGCTGGAGACGTTTCGTTTGCAGCCCCAGCCTGATACGCTTAGCGTTCTTATCGGCGCTGACGCGTGCAGGAGTGTTGGCACCTCCCGTGTCAAAGCCGGTGAATGTGCGGAAGCCAGCTGATGTCATGAGTGATCGAGAGAGTGCGAGAGCTCGAGCACGGGCAGCTGCGCCTCCTTGAACTTGTAAGTGAAGCCGTCGCTTAGGCACGTCACCGTGAAGAATGAGTTGATCAACAAGAACCCCAGAAGCATGTATCCATTCAGCCAATACCGTTTTTCTAGCCGCTGGTGCCATTGCTCCCGGGGCTCAGGTACTGAACGCTGTAGGATCTGGGACCCGGCCCCATGTCGCAAGCTTCTGAACGTCAAAGGGGGCTGCCGCTTCTGCCATAGCCAAAGTTTGTTCCATTGCCTGAATTTGTTCCCGCATTCGCTGTTGAGATGTTTCCACGCTGTCTGCTCGTGATTGTAGTTCATGGATACTTTTGTCCTGCACCTCGAGGTGTGCCGCACTCTGCCAGTTGGCTGCCAGGAGCTTGTGCACCTGTGCGTCGAAGAGCTGCTGTTGCTGCGCAGTGACAGAATTAGCCGTTGGCCGTTGCCGTGAGTTGAGCCATCGCCGTCGCAATTTGCTCCTTACGCAGTGCCGCCAGCCTCTGTTCCAGTTGGGCCAGGTCGCCAATGAGAGGAGGAGCGTCGTGATCACAAGGAGCTGGTCAGCCACCAATTGGCGTGCCAGCAGCTGGAAGCTCACCTGCAGGAGACGTGGGAAACATCTCCAACTCTTCTGCCGCTTGACGTTTGGCACGAGGCGAGAGCAGAACGTGCTCAGGTCCGTGAGGCCGAACAGGTCCACCGCTAAACCCTGCGTGTAGATGTTGGCCAGCTGCTGCAGCTTTCCAGGGGTCTCGTTCAGCCAAAGCGTCCGAACGTGGAGCCGATGGGCCTGATGTTCTCGGTGGCGCACGGTCTGCCTCCCGCTGTCCTTCATGTCCACGCTCACGTTCTCTGTTATCGTCCCGTCCCTCGCTGTCTCGTCGGCCGCGGTGTCGTCGATGTCGTGCACGAGTGGATCCACTGCGGTCGCCACCGCTTCTGCTCTTGGAGTGACAATTGTCCTGCCGTCTGGATCACGGGGATGAGGATTCGATCTTCGAGCGTCGCCGGAGGAAGTCGGAGGAAAGCGGGCTGCTGCTGGAGGCAGGCATTGTGTC
Organism: Prorocentrum cordatum; assembly: GCA_963575745.1. Taxonomy (NCBI): domain Eukaryota; class Dinophyceae; order Prorocentrales; family Prorocentraceae; genus Prorocentrum; species Prorocentrum cordatum. The sequence continues at coordinate 78,219 of CAUYUJ010000703.1, forward strand.
TGAACGACTGGGTGGCTGATGTGCCTGATGCCAGTGGTGAAAACCGATTCGAAACCAGCGCGTCTTGAATGCAGTGGAGCACTCGGACGGACGTGTAGTAGTGGCGCCAACGCCTGGACCGTCAGCTGCCTGAGGGCGAACAGGACGGTCAATATATGGATGCCAGCAGCGAGGCGCGCCCGGCTGGTCTTAGGATATGGAGAGTCTGTGGCTGCGCAGGATTTCAGTATGGAAAGCGTCGGGCTGGCGCGGGGCCCCTGGAGTGGCGCCAAAAACTTGGAGTCTGTCCTCGGCCCAAAGGTCTCCATGCGGCCGCACGGCGACATGGTGACTTGAGCCAAAATGGCTACGGACGTAGGAGGAGGAGGACGAGGAGGAGGAGGAGGAGGAGGAGGAGGAGAGAAGCGGGGCCGGAGGAGGGGGATGAGGAGCCTGCGCCAAAAGGACACGCCTGGCTGCTGCGCGGAACACTCCGGCTCAAAACCTGTGCCACGGGCATCGCGCGGAGCTTTATAAGCGAACGTCTTCTCCGTCTCGTCTTTCTCTTCCTCCTCCTTCCGCCGCCGCGCCTCCTCTCCTCCTCCTTATCCTCCTCCCCTCCCTCCTCCTCCTCCTCTCCTCCTCCTCCTTTCCTCCTCCTTCTCCTTCTCTCCTCCTACTACTACTACTACTACTACTACCACTACTACTACGACTACTACTACTACTACTACTTTACTACTATACTACTACTAATACTACTACTACTACTACTACTATACAACTACTACTACTACTTAATACATTACTACTACTTACTATACTACGACTACTACAACTACGACTAACGACTACTACTACTACTACTACTACTACTACTACTACTACCACTACTACTACTACTACTACTACTACTACTACTACTACTACTACTACTACTACTACTACTACTACTACTACTACGACTACTACTACTACTATACTACTACTACTGCTACGCTACTACTACTACTACTACTACTACGACTACTACTACTACTACTACTACTACTACTACTACTACTACTCCGACTACGACTACTACTACGACTACTTATACTACTACTACTACTACTACTACTACTACTACTACTACTACTACTACTACTACTACCACTACTACTACTGCCTACTACTACTACTACTACTACTACTACTACTACTACTACTACTACTACTACTACTACTACTACTACTACTACGACTACTACTACTACTACTACTACGAACTACTACTACTACTACTACTACTACTACTACTACTACTACTACTACTACTACTACTACTACTACTACTACTACTACTACTACTACTACTACTACTACTACTACTACTACGTACCTACTACTACTACTACTACTTACTACTACTACTACTACTACTATTACACTACTACTACTACTGCTGCTGCGCTACTACAACTACTACTAACCTAGTACTACTACTACTACTACTACTACTACTACTACTACTACTACTACTACTACTACTACTACTACTACTACTACTACTACTACTACTACGACTACTACTACTACTACTACTACGACTACTACTACTACTACTACTACTACTACTACTATACTACTATGCTACTACTACTACTACTACTACTACTACTACTACTACTACTACTACTACTACTACTACTACTACTACTACTACTACTTCTCCTCCTAGGCACTCTGCTATTCTGCGCACGGTTCTCCGCCTTCGGGGCGGAACGCGAAGCGGGGGCCTCCCAGCTTCGCAAAGAGATGTGTCAGGCACTCTTTCCTCCATGTGCGCGCGTCTGCGAGTGCATGCGTAAAGCCAAACAACACGTGTACGATTGTGTCTTCTCGCTGGACCTGCTGTGCTTGGATGCGGTTGGACGGCTGGGGCCTGCATGGAAGGCTGGCAAGCTTTGAGGTGCCCTGCGTTTGAGAATTGAGGCACAGCTCGCGACAATCTTGGACCTCTTGCCATCCAACTACGAACTCCTCTTGCATCTCACACCGTGCCTGGATGTGCCTCCCCGTCATCCTTGGTTGTGCGCGCAGATTGGGACTTGGATCCTCCTTGGCTGGGGTTGGTCCCAATCGGTCTGAATTGGACTGAATTGGCCACAGAGAAAGAACAACAACTAGAGAGAGAGAGAGAGAGCGAGAGCGAGAGAGAGAGAGAGAGAAACACAAATAGAGAAGCCATGCACGTCAAAAGTTCATGCTGACATGTATCACGGATCCGTGGATCTGACGCGTGGGCGCCAGATCCACGGATCGGCGAAGGTGCCCCCCCCCCCCCCGAAACACGAGGCCAATGTGCCAAGGCCGCCTGATCTCCCCACGGAGCGCGCCGATTCTGTCGGCTGTCAGGACACGGGACCCGTCGCTGATTCACCCGCCTGGCGGTCAGGAGCCGTCGCTTCGCGTGTCGCAGCGGCGGCCGCGGCGACACGCCGTGCCCTGCAAGCGGATGGCTGATCGCTCCCCTCCGCGGGACGGGACGCTGGGAACGGCGGGGACACGGACGCCTGGGGATCGGGACGCGATCGGCGTGTCGCACTGGAGCGAGGTGGGCCAGGACCGGTGGCGCGACACGCCAAGCATACGCTCCTGACCGTAAAGTCCATGCTCGCGCTTCCTCGGACAATTGCCTCCGCCGTCCCCCTCCCGAGGGAGGAAGTTCGAGGAGGGGGAGGAGGAGCAGGAGCAGGAGCAGGGGCAGGAGGAGGAGGAGGAGGTGAAGGTTGGAGACACGAACGTTGCGAACCTTGATACTTACGTGAAGTATCTTGTAAAAGTCTGGCCACCGAAAAAAGGTTCGAGACAGTTCGAGGCGGAGGATGAGGAAGAGGTTCTCGGATGAGGATCAGGCTTGCGGAGGAGGGAGGATGAGGGGAAGGAGGCAGGAAGAGACAGTTCGAGAATGAGCCAAATCTCTCTCACGTTGCGTTTGTTGCTCGAGGCGAGGGCTCCCCCCAGAGGTCCAAACCCCCTTCCCTGGGACCAATTTCGAATCCCCAACTATGTTTTCATGCTCCAAGGGCCCGGTGAGGGCGCCCGGAGGCCGAAAACCGCCCGCCGTGATGCTGGAGGTAGAAGGCTGCCGAACACTGCCAAAACCGCCCCCGCGGCCAGCGGAGGGGGAGGATGATGTGGTTCGCGGGGGGCGAGGGCCCTCATGCTGCCCCCTCCCCATGGGGGTCGCCGCCCGCTTGGGGTTCGACTGCTGGAAGATGATCTTCTCGTCGCCCTCCGGGCTGGCCTCCGATGCTCTGGCGGCCGCTGCACTCTTGGCGGAGCCCGCCGCCTTCGTGGCGACCGGGAGGGCGCGAAGGGAGGGATGGCGAGGGGGTGGACGGATGGCGAGGTTAGGGGAACTATCAGTGACATTCCTAAGCGAAGAACTCGGAGATCCGCGCGGAGTTCTCGCATCAGCGCTGCACTCCCCTCCCTGGCCCGCCAGGAGCGCGCCAGGGGCCGCGCCGCAGGCGCCACCAGGTGGCTCCAGCGCCGATCCGAGAAGTCTGCGCGGACCTACGAGTTTGTATGTTTCTGCCATCGTGTGTTGAGGGGGCCCAGGGTCACACACAAACAAACACACACAATCCCAGGATCCCCCCGATTGTCCTGCCTTTTCTGGGTTTTCGTCTTCCCCCATATTCCCATCTTTTCTCATGTGTGTTTGTTCTTTCTCCTGGGAGTCGACGATTCGTTGTGTCTGTGTGTTTGTGTGTTGTTTTGTGCTTGTGTGTGTTTTTCCCCCTCCTCAATGTGTTCCCCAGAGGGGGAGGCAGGACGGTCCCTGCCTTCCCTCGCTGTGTGTACGAGTGACAACCGCGCGGGTTTCTCGGCCATCTTCGGCCCCCCTGGGGGGGTGGCCCTCACGGGCCCCCGGGACCGCAACCAAAAACGGCTCGGGATAGAGAGCTGGTCTTAGGTCGGGCATGTCCTCCTACAGGCAGGTTCTGGAAGACAAATGGAAACGAGTGCAACAACGCTCAAACATGAGCAACACATGAGAAATCGTCCCCAGACTATTCTTCGACATTTGTTTTTAACGTTCCTCCTGTAGTGTGGCATGCCCGACTTAAAGCTGGTTCCAGGGAAGGGATTCGGATCTCTGGGGCTCCACGATGTGAAGCAAAAACACGACGTCGGAGAGCTGGGGTGGAGGGAGGATGATGCGCGGGGGAGGGTGCGGGGGAAGGTGAGACAAGGACGCGAGGAGCGAGGACGACGCGGACACGAGAGACACGGGGACAAAAAAGATGGAGGGCAAATCGCAGGGAAAGGCGTAACACCAAGAGGGGGATGCCCATCTCTTCCTCTTCCTCGACGCGGAGCAGAAGCATGGTGGCTCTGAACCGAGCTGGCACCCCTGAACCGGCAACTTCTCCAATCGAGCCGGCCGATCCGCAACCCTAACGGAACTGGTCGAATCTGAACCAGTCGAATCGAACCAAACCATAAAACCAAACCCGGCTGCGACGGGCAAACCGAACCGGTTGGAACCGAAACCAGCCCAGGACCCGCAGGATCCCGCAGGACCCCGCTGGACCCCGCAGGACCCCCAGGACTCTCCGGGACCCCGTAGGACCCCGCAGGACCCCCCAGGACCCTCCAGGACCCTCGCAGGACCTCCCAGAAAACCACCAGGACCTCCAAGGACCTTGGAGGGCCCTGGAGGACCCCGGAGGACCCCGCATGACCCCCATGACCCCGTTGCCAACTTGCGGCAGTCACACACCTGTTTTGGCGGGCATGCTGTGCGACCCCCCTCGAAAGCCCTTGGGAGCCCAACGGGGCTGATGTGACCCCTGTGCTGGCCCGGTGACCCAACGGAGCTATGCGACAACGAGTTGGCAACGACCGCCGCTACAGTACAGAGCCCTTGCGGTGCGAACAAAATGGACGGCGGCATCGGCTACACGCAAGAGTTGTGACCTCTGGTTCGCGGAAGGCGGCCAGATCCAAGCCAGCGCGCAATCAGCCGCTGTCGCATCGCGCTTATCGCGCTTATCGATCTGGGGACCCTGATGAGCCCGCACCACATGTCACTCTGGCGAAGGGTCACTCTGACGTGTAGTCGACAAGAGGAGATGTCGAGGACACCAATTATCGTGTTGGAAGGAAGGAGTAGGGAGGGTGAAGGGTATGAGCAATATCATCGGGATGCAACGAACGACACCTTCGGCCGCCTACGGGCAAGGATGTCCTCATGTCTCCCAGCCCCAGGCTCCCAACCCGACAATTGTTTTCCTGAGATGTGGTGACGTCGGAGATCAGCGCTCCTCCTCCCTCCCAGTTCGCCGCTGCCGCGGACCCGTATCCCCGACGTCGTGATTTCTTCATGACGTGACCCCCAGGAGCCTGAACCCTTCCAGGGGACCGGTTTCTCATTCTGAATCGTTTTCTGCCGGTCCCAAGGCCTGGCGAAGGCCCCTAGAAGCTGAAGATAGCGAAATACCATTCGTCGTGATTTTTTCACAGCGCGAGGAGATCTGCGTTCCTCCTCCCTCTCGGTTCGCCGCTGCTGCGGAAGGGGCCTTCTTCGGCGCCGCCGCGCTGCCCACCTTGGCCTGCTTCGGCGGGGCCTCAGCGGCAGAGGCCGCCGCCGCGCGCTTGCCGCTGCCCACCTGGGGGGAGGGGGGATGCAATCGGACTCGGCTGGACAAGACACGCGAGAGGACACGAGAACCGTTCCCCAGACCTCCTCGCATTGTGAACGAATCACGACGGGAGGGTTTTTCGTTGTTTTCGGCCTCTGGGGACCCTCACCCGGCCCCAGGACCGTCAATTATCCCAATGCGACCCTACCTCGGAGTTGGAGCTCCTAGGAAAACAGCATTAGTAGTAACAGTAAAGCTAAGCTAAAGCTAAGCTGCACTAGATATTAGCGAAAGCTAAATCTAAAACTAAAGTTAACGCTAAGCTAGAACTAGGCTCAAGCTAAGCTAAGGCTAAGCCAAAGCTAAGCTAAAGCTAAGCTGAAGCTAAGCTGAAACTAAGCTAAAGCCAAGCTAAAGCTAAGCTAAAGCTAAGCTAAAGCTAAGCTAAAGCTACGCTAAAGCTAAGCTAAAGCTAAGCAGAAGCTAAGCAACAGCTAAGCTAAAGCAAAGCTACAGCTAAACTCAAGCTAAGTTAAAGCTAAGCTAAATCAAAACTAACGCTCAAGCTAAAGCTCAGCTAGAGCTAAGCTAAAGCTAGAGCTAAATCTAAAGCCAAGGCTAAGCTAAAGCTAAGCTAAAGCTAAGCGACAGCTAAGCGAAAACTAAGCTACATTAAAGCTAAAGCTAACGCTAAAGCTGAAGCTAAAGCTCCCCGGGGACTGGGGGAACCGCTCCCAGGGGACTGGGGGAACCGCCCGGGGCGGGTTGCACTGCCCGGCCCCTTTAAGCTACAGAGTAGAAACCCTTCTAGGCAGAGCCTAGGTAGGGAAAAACTGTCCTTTCCCGCGCTGGAACCTCCCAACCTGGTCTTCCGAGGTTGTGGACGAGGGTGCCGAGACGCGCTCCTGGGCTCGACAAGGTGTGCGGGTGCGAACGCGAAAGGCCTGGCCGCTGCTCTGGGGGGCGGGGGGGGGCGTGCTCGGTGGGGGGGGCGCAGCGCGGCTCAACAATGTTCTGTGTGCCAAACCTCGCAGGGCGGGCCTCTTCCCGCCCAAACCCCTACTTCGGTGAGGACCGTTGGCCCGCCCTGTCTCCGTTGCGGTCATCGTCGTCGTCGTCGGCGGCGGCATCGTGGTGCGTGTTGCTCTGCTCGGGACTAGTCTCCCTCATGCAGCGACCACCGCTGCCTCCTCCAGCGCTCCTCCTTCCCCTTGCCCCGCCGCCCCCGAAGGGGCAGCGCCGGCAGACATGCCGCGCTCGAAGGTCCGAACGGACTCGTCGGATCAGCGCTGGACCTACTCCCTGGCGCGCAAAGCGTGCGCGCCCAGGGCGGCGCCGGAGGCGCCCAGGGTCCAGCGCCGGCCAAAGGCATCCGCGCAGACCTCCCAAGATGCATGGATCGCGCTGGCCATGTGTCTTCTTCGAACATCACCCTCCGCGCCGTCCAGCGCGCGCCCGCTCGAGGTCGGGGCCCCCCCCCTGGGTCCATCCTGACCAGCTGGTCGATGCGGATCCGGCCGCGGCGACAGGAAGGCGCCAATGTCTCGACCAGGTGCACTCACATCCGTGCCTCCAGAGATCCGATGTCGCGCAAGAGTGCAACATAGAACAAAGTCCTCAACTGGAACCCTCGACCCCATCTTTCTGTGGCACTTCTCGAGCCAGGCAGATCCGCGAGGGTAAACTCACTTGTTGTGAAACATGCAACACCAACATCTAAGGCCCCCCTTTTTCTCCCCCTCCTCGGGGGGGAGGAGGGAAGCCTCCTTGATCTGAGGTGTCATCCTCCTCCTACTCCCGCCTTCAACCCGCTGATCGTCGTTCCGCTTGAACGCGACGTCGCCCGCATCGGTGGCCACAACAGGCCGGGTGGGCTGTGCAGCACCACCTGGTGCCGAGGCGGGCTGTGCAGCACCGCTGAACGCCTCACTCCGCCAACCTCGGGACATGAGCGTGGGCGGCTGTGTGGCAGGGCGTCCGGACTTGAACCGAAATGGTTACGGAAGGCACTGCTTCCGGGGGTTCGGTTTGGCCATCGAGGCTAGCTCGGCATCTGTCGCACATTGTTTTTGCTTTGCCCTTCCTTTGCTTTGCCTTTGTTTTTGCTTTGCTTTGCTTTGCGTTGCGTGTGCTTTGCTTTGCTGTCGCTGCTGTTGCTTTGCCTTTGCTTTGCTGCTATGCTATGCTCTGCTCTGCTCTGCTCTGCTATGCTATGCTGCGCTGCGCTGTGCTGTGCTGTGCTGCGCTGCGCTATGCTATGCTATGCTATGCTATGCTGCGCTATGCTGTGCTATGCTGGGCTACGCTATGATATGCTGTGCTGCGCTATGCTATGCTACGCTATGCTGTGCTATGCTGTGCTCTGCTATGCTACAGATCAGCGAAGCTAAGATGACGGTAAGTTAAGCTAAGATAAACCTGAGCTAAGATGAAGCTAAGCTGAGCTAAGACGAAATAAGCTAAGCTATGATGAGATAAGCAACGCTAAGCTAAGGGGACGTAGCTGGGGGAACCGCGGGGCGGATACTGGGGGAACCGCCCGGGGCGCTTTCCACTGCCCGGCCCCTTTAAGCCCAGAGAGTAAGAACCCTTCTAGGCAGAGCCTAGGTAGGGAAAAAACGACTTAGGCTCAAACACCCGTCCCCAGGAAGGGGTCCAGACCTTTGGGGGTCGACCCTTCCGAGGGCCACACGGGCGAAAATCATAAAAGCGGTCTTACGCGAGGTGGCGTAGCGACCTTAAGCGGCGGCTGATGCGGGCCGCTTCCAGCCTCGGGATACCCTCCAACGGATGCGCCTCGCCGAGAGCGTTTCCGGGCCCAAATCGTCCCGAGCGGCCGCCAGAGGCCCCATGGGATAGGCTCAGGGGGGGCAAGGGGCCGGGCATGGGGGAGTGAAGAGTGGGAGGGGGATGCGCGGACGGATGGGAAGGCAAGACAGACAGCATGAACTCGCAATTCCGAAACGAATGTCTGCTCAAATCGACGTCCGAGCTGACTCCTAGAAACTGTAGGATCCTGGCAGTCCTCGCACCGACCCCACTGGACTATCACTTAGAAGAAATCACGCCTGCATGAACATCTGCTCTCGGAGGTCCGCGTGGATTTCTTCGTCGGCGCTTGTTCACCCTCCTTGGCGTGTGGAGCGCGCCAGAGGCCGCACCAAAGGCGCCGCCAAGGAGGTCCAACACCGACCCAAGAAATCCGCGCGGACTTCCAACAACTTACGTCTATGCCGTCATTCGTCTCCCAAAGTAGGGTGTGGAAACTCCGCAGGAAGGAGGTGCGACGGTGATGGCGTGCTGGCAACCTATCCGACGTACCGTCATGCCGTCATGCGACGTGACACGTGGGCGCGCACTGGGGGGGCAACACAGCCCCGCCCTGGGACTCCCATCGCTGGCTGCAACTAGAAGAAGACACAACGCCATAAACATATTTTTTTGGCGGTCCTTGCGGATTTCTTGGACCTGCGCTGGACCCCCCCCCCCATCTGGCGTGCGGAGCGCGCCAGGGGCGGCTCCGGAGGCGCCGCCGGGGGGGGCCAAGGCGCGGATCCGAGAAATCCGCGCGGAGCGCCAAACCTGTATGTTTATGGCGTTGTTTCTTCTTCGAGCAATGGCTGCTGCCATCGACCAACTACTCGACCCGACGCGGAGGTGCTGCCGGCCCAGCCGACTCTCCGCACGAAGAAGGGCCCGCTTGGGGTGGGGGGCACCGCCGCGCCAGGGGCATCCTAGCGCGACCTGGGTCGGCCGCTCCGGCGGCCAACCCCGCCGCGCGAGCAAGCGCGAGAGCAGCCGACCCGTGCCTCTCCCGATCGCCAGGCCGCCCTCAGACGGCCTCGCGCTGTTCATTGCACCGACCTTGCAGACGTGCTGCAGCGGATTTTCGTGTGGATTTCAGTGCAGAAGCCGAAACGGCGAGCAAGAAAACGGAGTGAATTTCACGTGGATGTTTTGTAGTCTTCATTCCTGGCCAAAACAAATCCGCACGAAATTCACTTCGAAATCCGGAACGAAATTCTCCAGGGCAATCTGGGCCCATCCCATTGTTTTTCGAGCGAAATCCGCGCTGCGATGTTGGCGCCATGACACTGTGCAAGAGCTCGCGACTGGAGGTTTTTGGCCTCTTTCGGTCCCCGTGCACGGGCCCTCACTGGGCCCCGCGACCTTCAGAGCAACGGCCCAGGATGGAAAAGCCAGTCCCCCGGAAGGGGAAGGACTGCCTGCCGTGCCACCCCAACCCAACCCGATGACCCAAACTTCGGGTTTGGGGGAATCACAGGCAATCGGTATCAAAAGGATGCGCGGTAAGGATGCGCAAGGGCCTTGGAGGCCTGTGTGAACGTTTGTCGAACTGGTCAGCGAAAGTCGCCAAGGATGGGCCGAGGGGGCAAGGATGCAAGGGTATCCTTGGGAAGGTAGGCCATCCTCAACTGCGCGGGCCGACTGTACGGGCTCCGCGCATTTGTTTTGTCAAGGTTCCCCGACGCCCCCCCCCGGGACTGGAGGGCAGATTGAGGCCTTCGGGCTGGGTCGGGGGTGTCTTGGTGGGTGGTGGCGGGAAGGGCCCAGACCACCTCTGGGGGCCCACGCCGTGAAGGAGCTGCGAGGCGCCGCAGCTCTGGGCCTCTCACTCTCTCCGCCGAGGCCCTCTCCAAGAGGCCGGGCTGACGGCGACACGTTGCTTCACGGTGAGGCTGGGAACCAAATCGCAGGGAAGCATGAACCACAGCCTCTGCGGACGGATCGAGCGAAGACGCCACATTTCTCCCGTCGGCGGCGAGGCAGAGGCAGTCCGCTCCAGCGCGAGGCCAATCGGGGCCACCGACATGCGAGTTGTCCGGCGCGAGGACGACACGGCGAACTGAAGGACAGCGCGAGCCACGCGCTCTGCCGCACCGCCGAAACCCACACCGCCGTGACCTGCGTCGCCCTGCAGCCCGTCTGCGGCCCTCTCCTGGGCAGCTGGCGGCCAGGCCGCCCACGCAGCCCGCGGAAGCCCCCAAGCGTGGGGAGACGATCCCAGGCGGGAGACGACGGAAGGCCCAGCGCACGACGAGGGCCAGGGCGAGGAGAACATCCCAGACATGATCGCTTCGCGACATCAAATCAGAACGGGAGGTTTTTGGCCAATTTCGGCCCCGGGGGGCCCTCGCCGCGGGGCCGTCACACAACGACGCAAGATGAACACCCGGTCCCATGGGAAACGGCCGGGACTTCCGGGGACGCCGTCCTGCGCCCCCGTAAGTCCCGACCCTTTCCCTGGTATCGGGTGAGGATATACATTCAGAGCCCCGTAAACCTGGACACGCTAGACCAGGACATCCAACCTCCCTCACGTTTCCCAGGCGGCGGCACGAACAAAAACTGCAATGCAATGTTCCCGGAATTACCCCGGGCGCAGGCCCTAAAAGCCTGCAGAATCCCCCCCTCAACCCAGACCAAAACTCGAATCCTGCGGTGCAGCAAACGAAAACTGCACTGGACGACCAAGCCTGACTTTGCAAGAAAAGAAACGGTGTCGGTTCCCCGACTTGCCAACGTCCTGGTCAGTCTGTGTCCTGGTCTCTGGGCACCTGCTACATCGAGAATCTCTGAGATCCGGAGGCTCTGGAGGATGTCTCGGGCGCCGCGGCCTTCTCAGAGCGTGCAGGGATGCTCTGAGAGCGTTCTGGAACGCTTCGGACCGGATTTATCCTCGTCCTGGCCCCGCCCGACACAAGTTAGGTCGGGCATGTCCTCCGACAGGCGGATTCAGGGTGAAAAACAACGTAGTCAAAACAAAATATAAGCAACAAATGTCAGAACTGGTCGAAACATCGTCCCCAGACTGTTTTCTTCTACTTTGGAAAGTTCCTCCTGTTTAGGGTGGCAGGCCCGACTCAAGACAAGAGGCCCCCGGCCCCCCGCGACGAGTACTCCCGCAGAGCCGCCCGCCCGAGGCAACGCGCCCGTGGCAGTGTGGCGGCGCTCCGATGTGGCAGCGCGGCCGTGGCACGGGGGTCGGGGGCGCCGGCGGGGAGAGCCGGGATCTCAGTCAGCATCCGATCGGCAGGTCGGACCGGCACGGCACGGCACGGCACCGGGGGAGGAGGCGGAGGAGGAGGAGGCGGAGGCGGAGGAGGCGGAGGAGGAGGAGGAGGAGGAGGAGGAGGCGGGAGGATGCCAGCGCGCGCCCGAGGCAGGGACGGGGTGCCCGCGCCGCGCCCGCAGGCGTGAGCCGCGAGGTGCGGGCGTCCACCAGCCTGGCGTTAAGTCAGATCGGATGTGCATCGGATCGGGCTGCGTCGGCACGGGATCGGCATCGGATGGGATCGGCTGCGAAAGGGGTGCACGGACAGCACTATGCAAGCATCGGGTCGTCGGAATGTCGGAGTCGAATCGGATCGGGCCGGCCAGAATCGATGTCAGATGTAATCGATCGGATCGAAATGGACCTTGGCGAGAAGGTGATCTGCTGGGCGCTAGTGCAGTGGGGAGGGCCAGGCTGGAGGAAGAAGAACAACTGCATAAGCAGATACTTTCGGAGAGCCCCGCACGGATTTCTCGGGTCTGCACCGAAGCCACCTCCCTCGCCGAGCGCGCCGGGGGCGTCACTGTATGCGCCGCCAGGATACTTCCAGCCCAGGGCCCAGAAATCCATGCGGACCTCCGAAAGTTTAGGTTTATGCCGTTTCTTCTTGTTCTTCTTCGACGCGCGCGGCACCTGCTGGGATGGGCACGGGGGTTGCGAAGGGGATAGGGAGGTTATTAGTGCACGCCAAAGATATTACACCTGGCCTAACCTAGCTTTTAAGTGGGTTACCACGTGCCCCAAGTGGCTTAGGAGGATTAGGCAGCTCCGCTAAGTGGGGCGAGCCAACTTGGCCTGGATCCCTATCCCCCCAAAGCCACTCGGGGCATCAGGTAGGTTAGGCCAGGCTTGGTTAGGCCAGGTATACCCCCTGTGGCGTCCACTGATAGATAGCCCCCCTATCCCCTCAGCAACCCCCGCGCCCATCCCATTGGGCACCTCCCGGGGAGAGGCGCCGCCGGGGGGGGGGGGGGCCGACGCCACAGGCGGCGCTCGTGCTCGGCCAGCGGCCGGCCCAAGAAGAGGCGCGGGGGGGGGGGGGGCACTCGCGGCCGGGGAGCGGGCGGGGGGAGGCAGACCCCCGACGTCATGATGCTCGTGAAGGGCTTCAGGATTTCTGCCGTCCCTCGGCTCGCGCTGGAGCGGCCACGGGTTGCTCCGAAGTTCCCTGGAGATCTCAGGATTCTCTTGGATCTGCCCCCATGTACCTGGATTTGCCTAGATCTGTCGGAGCATACATTAATTCATCTGGCTCGATCCCCTCAAGTCGATTGCCCAAACTCGTCAAGCCTTCCAGGATATGCTTTCACAACATCGGCCCCCAGAGGTCTCGGCCCATTCCCCGGGACCGAGTTTTCCACTGGAGCCCGTTTCTGACGGTCCAGCGGCCAGGTAAGGGCCCCGCTGCTGGGATGGGCGCGGGGGTTGCTAAGGGAATGGGGGGCTATCAGTGGACGCCAAAGGGGTTATACCTGGCCTAACCTGGCATATAAACGGGTTAGACGTGCCCCAAGAGGCTTAGGAGGATTAGGGAATTCCGCGAAGTGGGCGGAGCCAACCTGGCTTGGATCGCGATCCCCCCAAAGCCATTTGGGGCTCTAGCATCCCACTAATAAGCTAGTTCGGGCCAGGTACAACCCCTTTGGCGTCCACTGATACGCCCCCCCGATTCCCTCAGCAACCCCCGCGTCCATCCCAGTGAGGCTGAAAGTAACGAAACACCTTCCGTCGTGAGTGCTTCCTGACTCGAGAGGGTGGTCTGGGAAGGGCGCGGCGTGGGGGGGGTCCTGCTCGCCCTTGTTGGAGTCCGGGGGCGGGGCGGCCGCAGGGGCCGCCAGCTCCGCCTCCGCCCTCGCGCCGTCGCCGTTGGAGGCGGAGAGCTGCGCAGACGCGGTCGCCGCGCCTGCCTGTGGGATTTTTTGTTCGCGTGCACCAGGCAACGATGAGACCCACGAGTTCGACGCAGCGTGCATCAGAGCAGCGCCTGGCCAGCTGTGGAGAATCCGAAGGAGGGGGTGAGGAGGGGGAGGGGGAGGGAGAGGAGGAGACGGAGGAGGAGGAGGAGGAGGAGGAGGAGAGGAGGAGGAGGAGAAGGAGAAGGAGGAAGAGGAGGAGGAGGAGGAAAAGGATGAGGGGAGGAAAAGGAGGAGGAGGAGGGGGATGAAAAGGAGGAGGAGGAGGAGGAGGCCGAGGAGGAGGAGGAGGAGCAGGAGGAGGAGGAGCAGGAGGAGGAGGAGAAGGAGGAGGAGGAGGAGGAGGAGGAGGAGGAGGAGGGCGGCGAGGACGAGGACGAGGAGGAGGAGGAGGATGGATGGACCATCATCAAAGAGACCCTGGCGGCCGTCTGCAAACAGACGACCGCCAGGGCCCCAGATGTCGATTGGTTCCCGCGCCGCCGCGAGCGCGCCACCCAGACGCCGTGGGGACGAGGGAAGGGCCCCGAAGAAGCGCAGACAAGCATCCGACCCAGCCTGGACTACCAGACGGCAGTCCAGGCGGCCAGAAACCACCGCCGGGGGAGATAAGGAACGCACCCGAGAGCGCGAGCCAAAACCCCGACGGCGCCACACCCCCAAAACACGCAGGGGGGACCGTCAGCCAGGATACCGAGGCGGAGCAGCGAGCGGCAGGCCCCCTCAGAAGTCCCCGACAATCCTCCCGATGACGCGGAAGAGGCTCACGCCCTCGACGCGGTAGCATTGCCGGAAAGGATCGGACGACATGAAGGCGTGGACCAGGTCGATGTCCACATCGTAGTGCTCGATTTGGCGCACCGCGTCCTCCATACTCGCGCCAACGTCGGGGAGCCCGACCTCCAACTCACCCTCCGCGCGACTGGGGTTGATCACCTCGAAGCGGTTCTTGAACAGCTTGTCGAGGAACTGCTCGGCGTCGAAGCTCGAGCAGGCGACGACCTCGTCCATCTGCGTGGTGGGATGGGCCTCGGACTCGTGCGGCAACGCTGCACCACCACCCTCAGAGGCATCCACGGCAGGGGGGGGGGACCCTGCGCGCAGGAAGCTTGACAGCAGGCGCCAACACTTCCACGAGGTCGTCCACGTTGCACGTGCCACCACGAAACTGATGAGCGCCAGCACATGGAAAGAAAGGCAGAGCCTCGCAGCACAGCGCTGCGGGACGAGAGGGGGCCGACGGCGCCGCCGGCATCTCAACGTCCGAGTGGCGCTGCAGCCCGCCGACCTCCGCGTGGTACGGCACCTCGGAAGCAGGTGTCGCCGAGGGGACGCCTGCGCCCAGTCGTGGGCCCGCCTGGGCTGCGACCCATGCTTCGCGCGGAGCACCAGCACTCGGGCAAGCCGCTGCATGCCATGCAGCGTTCCGGCGTAGACGACGGGCACTAGAAAGACGATCGCCAGCCACAAGGGAGCGAAGGGCAGGCCGAGCAATGGCTTCGCGACGGGCGACCTCGTCAGCAGGGCCATGCTGAAGAGATCGCGGCCTGTCCACCTTGCGGAACACGTCGATCTGGCCAAGGAGCTTCTTCACCGGGCTGTCTGCGGCGACCCGCGCTGCCGCTGCGCCTCGAAGAGGCGGCTCCCGTAGCATCATGCCCAAGCCCCTGCAGCGCCACACTCCGGAACAGCCATGCGCGGCGGAACTGGCGACCAGGGGGCTTGAGGCTGGCTTGAGCCAAATGGCTTGAGCCAAAATTGCTACGGAGGAGGAGGAGGAGGAGGAGGAGACAAGGAACAATCCATGGGCGCGCGCAGCTCGTGCGTGCGTCGGCGCTCCCAGGCTGCATGCGACAGCGCTCGCAGACTCCGCGCCTGCCTGTGGGAGGTTGGTCTGGCCGGACTCCCGCTCCATGTACGCCTCCGGGCCGCCCCGCGCCCTCGCGTCCCAGAGGGCCGGCGTCCCGACAAGATCGAGGCATCTTGCCGAGACCGAGGCATCTCGTCAAGACCGAGGTCCCCCCCTCTTGGGCGCCCCCCCCCCTCGGTCTCGACAAGATCGAGGCCGAGGGTGGCGTCCAAAAGGAAGGTTTGCAAATCCGCCGGCCCCCTTTGTGGGGCCACCAGGCTGTGGGCCGAAGCTTGCTGCTCCCTGCGCCACTTGCAGTTTCGAGTCTCCAATGTTACAGTCCTGCTTTCTGCTTCCTACTGTAATTTGTTGAACTCCGCGCGAGGGGGGGGCGCCCCAAACCGCCCGGCTACCACCCTCGGATCGCGTTGCCTGAATTCCCGGGGGGGCGCGGGACACTTAAAAATACATGATCGACCCACGAACCTGGAAAGGAATCTAGAAATGTAAGGCATCAACGTTTCAAAGACACCTGATTGGGCGACGGGCAAACGAAATGCTGAGTGTATCGATCTTGATGTGCCGTGCCGAGGGCTGTGCTGTGCTGCGCCGTGCTGAACTGCGATGTGCCATGCCGCGATTGTGCTCTATAGCGTTGTGGATCGAGTTCTCCTCTGCATCTGAGTCCTGACCGAACTGATCTGGATCTTAAGCTCGAGCTGCCTGAGCACATTGTAGCTGCCCCAGAGCTAATTGACAGGGGGGCATGCTATGAGGATGCGCCGCGGAACGTCCAAAGGAACATGCCAGGCGACGTGCCAGGGGACGTGCCATGGGGACGCACCGCGGGACCTGCCAAGGGGACGCGCTACGGAACGTGCCAATGGACGTGCCACGGGACGTGCCAGAGGACGCGCCGCGCGACGTGCCAGGGGGATTCGCCACGGGTCTCGCCACGGAACGTGCCAAGGAACGTGCCAAGTTACAATGCTGAATGTATCGATCTTGATGTACCGTGCCGAGGGCTGTGCTGTGCTGCGCCGTGCTGAACTGCGATGTGCCATGCCGCGAGTGTGCTCTATAGTGTTGAGGATCGAGTACTCCTCTGCATCTGAGTCCTGACCGAACTGATCTGGATCTTAAGCTCGAGCTGCCTGAGCACTTTGTAGCTGCCCCAGAGCTAATTGACAGGGGAGGACGCGCCGCGGAACGTCCCAAGGGACGCGCCAGGCGACGTGCCAGGGGACGTGCCACGGGGACGCACCGCGGGACCTGCCAAGGGGACGCGCTACGGAACGTGTCAATGGACGTGCCACCTCATGCTAGACAACCGCCTGGGCGAACTGGATACGTGAAAACAAATGGCTCCCTCGAGACATCCTCAACACGTCTTCATGTTAGACGTCCATTCCAGGCCCCCCGGAAGGCCCCAGGAGGCCCATGTTAGATACCCCCTAGGTGGCCTGGACAGGTTAAAGCACCTGGCTGCGCCATGTTAGATACCCCCCTGGGCGGCCTGGACACGCAAAACACGTGGTTCCAATTCGGGACTATCATGTTAAATGCCCCCCTGGGTGGCCAGGACACGTAAAAACACATGGTCCAGCTCGGGACAGCCATGTTAGATACACCCCTGGGTGGCCTGGACACGTTCAAACACTGGTCCTTTCTCGGGGCAATCATGTTAGATACCGCCTTCTGGGTGGCCTGGACATGTACAAACACGTGTTTCAAGCTCGGGGCAACCATGTTAGATACCCCCCTGGGTGGCCTGGACATGCAAAAAAACGTGGTGCCAGCTCGGGACAACAATGTTAGATACCCCCCTGGGTGGCCTGGACACGTGAAACCATGTGGTTCCAGCTCGGGGCAACCATGTTAGATATCTCCCCTGGGTGGCGTGAACATGTAAAAACACGTTGTTCCAGCTTGGGACATCCATGTATACCCCCCCCGTGGCCTGGATACGCTGAAGTCGCGCTCCCGCTCGAGATATCCTCGCGCTGTCTTCCCTGGAGAGGTCCCCAAAGCGCCACCCCCTGTACAGAGCAAAAACACATAACTTTTCTGTATTAGGATATGTGTTCGGGTAGCGCTTTTCGGCTTCCCGTGCGTTTTCTGATAATTCGGCGTTGGGCCCGATGCCATGTTGGATATCCCCCCTGGGCGGCCTGGACACGTCAAAAACATGGTGCCAGTTCGGGGCAATCATGTGTGATAGCCCACATGGTGGCCTGGACATGTAAAAACACGTGGTTCCAGCTCCGGGCAACCATGTTAGATACACCCCTGGGTGGCCTGGACACGTTAAAACACATGGTCCTTGCTCGGGACAAACATGTTAGATACCACCCTGGGTGTCCTGGAAACGTAAATTCATGGGTGCCAGCTCGGGACACCCATGTTAGATACACCCCTGGGTGGCCTGGACATGTTGATACACATGGTCCTTGCTCGGGACAGCCATGTTTGATGCCCCCCTGGGTGGCCAAGACATGCAACAACACATGGTGCCAGCTCGGGACAACCATGTTAGATGCACCCCTGAGTGGCCTGGACACGTGAAAACACGTGGTCCTTGCTCGGTACAATCATATTAGATACCCAACTGGGTGGCCAGGACACGTAAAAACACGTTGTTCCAGCTCGGGGCAACCATATTAGCTACCCCCCTGGGTGACCTGGACACGTAAAAACACGTGGTGCCGTCTCGGGACAACCATGTTAGATATCCCCCCGGGTGGCCTGGACATGTGAAAACACGTTGTTCCAGCTCGGAACAACCATGGTAGATACCCCAATGCGTGGCCTGGATACGCTGAACCCGCGCTCCCGCTCGAGATATCCTCGCAATGTCTCCCCTGGAGAGGTCCCCAAAGCGCCACCCCCTGTACAGAGCAAGAAAGCATGATTTTTCTGTATTGGGATATGTGCTTAGTGAGCGCTTTTCGGCTTCCCGTGCGTTTCCTGATAATTCGGCGTTGGGCCCGACGCCATGTTGGATATCCCCCCTGGGCGGCCTGGACACGTAAAAAACGTGGCGCCAGTTCGGGACAATCATGTTAGATACCCCGCTGGGTGGCCTGGACACATCAAGACACGATGTTCCAGCACAGGACCACCATGTTAGATATCCCCCTGGGTGGCCTGGACACTTGAAAACACGCGGTTCTAGCGCAGGGCCACTATGCTAGATACCCCCCCCTGGGTGGCCTGAACATGTTCATTACGTGGTTGCAGCTCGGGGCCACCATACCACCCTGGGCGGGCTGGCAACGTGAAAACACTTGATTCCAGCTCGGGACCACCATGTTGAATACCCCCCTGATGGCCTGCACACGTAGAAACTCACGGTTCCAGCCCACCCGTCGTCTCGCCAGCGAAGGACAACCATGTTGGATACCCCATTTCCCCTGAGACATCCTCTGAATTCTGGCCCCCCACGAGGCCCCCGCTCGAGATATCCCCCAAATCTGCAAAACCAGCGTTTCGCTAGAGACATCTGGGGCGCCAGCGACGGACAACCGTGTTGGATCCCCCCTGGCCGACCTGGGCACGTGAAAACAAGCATTTCGCCTGAGACATCCTCTGAATTCTGGTTCCCCACGAGACACCCGCTCGAGACATCGCCCAACTCTGCAAAACCAGCATTTGGCAAGAGACATCCTCAACAAATTATGAACAATAAGCGTTTCGCTGGGGACATCCTCAAACAAAAATTCCACCGGCCCTCTTCCCGCCTCGTTATTTATCGCCGGATAATTCCGCCGGCCTCCTTCAAATCGAGGCGGGGGGGGACACCAACTAAAAGAGAACCCTGGGCCGGAGCCCTTTCCAGTAACTTGAGATTCGCGCCACCGAGGTTACTATCCCATGCCAATAAAATAACACAATGCTCGTGTCCTCGCGGCCACAAGCCCTCGTACATCATACATTGTTGCTCCTCGAGGCAACCGACACTAGTAAAGTACGCAACATTCGCGTCCCCGAAGCCAAGAATGCTTCAAGGCGCCCGAAGATGGTTCCAAGACGGCCCAAGAGGGCCCACAGGGGCCCCAAGAGCGCTCCAAGGGGCCTCCCGAGAGAGCCCCAAGAGGCCAAAACCGTAGATTTGACAAAACAATTGAACGATTTTTTCCTTCTCTCATTTTCTGTTTTCCGACGCTCCAAGGCGGCTCAAGAAGCTCCCAAGACCGCCCCAAGGCAGCCCAAGACGCCTCCGAGAGGGCAAGACTGCCCAAGAGGGCTCCAAGATGGCCCAAGAAGCGCTCCAGACGGCCCAAGAGGGCTCGGGACCACCATGTTAGATCCCGACCTGGGTGCCCTGGACACGTGAAGCGATGTGGTTCCAGCTCGGGCAGAATATGTTAGATACCCCCCTGTGTGGTCAAGGAAATCGTGGAACAACAATCGAATTAGTCGAGACATCCTCGAAATTCCTGCGCGCGGGACGCGGCACGCGCGAGAAATCCTTGGGAATTCCTGCGCGAGGAACGCTTTTCCGCGTCGCGGTCGGGGCTCCAGACCTCGTTTATTTTTGTTTGAAGATTCTGCTCAAAATGCCCCGCACCCTCTTTTTTACTAAGGAAAACGGTGGTCTGCGGACCCCGTGATTTATCGGGGATCCGAGATTGGGGGCAAGCTTTCCTCGAGCGGGCACGGGAAAAACGGACTTGTTCAAATGACAATTCACACTTTACATCGAAATTTATCGCAAAACAATTCCGCCAGCCCTACAGCCGTCGGGGCCGGGAGGTTAACCCCTAACATGATCGACCCACGAACCCGGAAAGGAATATAGAAATGTAACGCGTGGCGACGCTTTCAAAGACACCTGATTGGGCGACGGACAAACGCAATGCTGAATGTATCGATCTTGATGTACCGTACCGAGGGCTGTGCTGTGCTGCGCCGTTCTGAACTGCGATGTGCCATGCCGCGATTGTGCTCTATATAGCGTTGTGGATCGAGTTCTCCCTGGCATCCGAGTCCTGACCGAACTGATCTGGATCTCAAGCTCGAGCTGCCTGAGCAGATGGTAGCTGCCCCAAAACTAGTCGACAGGGGAGACATGCCAGGAGGACGCGCCGCGGAACGTCCCAAGGGACGCGCCAGGCGACGTGCCAGGAAACGTGCCATGGGGACGCACCGCGGGACGTGCCAAGGGGACGCGCTACGGAGCGTGCCAATGGACGTGCCGCGGGACGTGCCAGGGGACGCGCCGCGCGACGTGCCAGGGGGACTCGCCACGGAACGCGCCAAGGAACGCGCCAAGGTGCAATGTTGAGTGTACCGCTCTTGATGTACCGTGCCGACGGCTGTGCTGTGCTGGGCCGTGCTGAACTGCGATGTGCCATGCCAGGATTGTGCTCTATGTATAGCGTTGTGGATCGAGTCCTCTTTGCATCCGAGTCCTGACCGAACTGATCTTGATCTTAAGCTCGAGCTGCCTGAGCAGATGGTAGCTGCCCCAAAACTAATCGACAGGGGAGACATGCCAGGAGGACGCGCCGCGGAACGTCCCAAGGGACGCGCCAGGCGACGTGCCAAGGGACTTGCCATGGGCACGCACCGCGGGACATGCCAAGAGGACGCGCTACGGAACGAGCCAATGGACGTGCACCGCGCGACGTGCCAGGGGGACTCGCCACAGGACGCTCCGCGGAACGTGCCAGGCAGCATGCCAGGCTGCAATGCTAAGGGTATCGATATTGATGTACCGTGCCGAGGGCTGTGCTGTGCCTGGGCGACCTGGACACGTGAAGACAAGCGTTTCGCTCAAGACGTTCTCAGCACATCCTCATGCTAGGCATCCGCCTGGGCAACCTGGACACGTGCAAACAAGCGTCTCGATCGAGACTTCCTCGACACCGCCTCATGCTAGACATCCGCCTGGGCGACCTGGACACGTGAAAACAAGCCTCTGGTTCGAGGCATCCTCAACACATCCTCATGCTAGACATCTGTCTGGGCCACCTGGAGGCGTGAAACCAAGCGTCTCGCTCGAGACATCCTCAAAACCTGAGCACGTGAAAACAAGCATTTCACTTGAGAGATCCTCTGAATCCAGGTCCCCAGGAGAGGACAATATTTTTGTTGTTCCCTCCTCCTGTCGCCTCCTCCCCTTCTCTTCCCCCTTCTGGCTTGGTAGCAACCAGGGTCCTTTTCCTTTTCACGCGCAGCTTGGCAATGAGTGCAGGCTTTGCCATTTATCGGCAACCGTGGGCGTTTGCATTCAGGAGCGGTGCGATTGATGTTCATCCTCCCGCTATGTCGACATTTGCTCGCTTGGAGTAGGGCTCCAAGAGCATGGAATGACCTTCACAATCCGCGTCACCCGAATCCGGGGCCATTGCAGGTTTTTGCTCTCACGGCCTCACGGCCCTGCGGTCGCCTTCGTTCGGATAGCCCCCTGGAGGGGCACCAGGAGAGGACAACATATAATACAAAACAAGCGTTTCGCTCGAGACATCCTCAACAAATTCTGAAAACCAAGCGTTTCGCTAGGGACATCCTCAAATTTTAATTCGCTGGCCCTACGCGACCTCGTTATTCATCGCAAAACAAATTCGCCGGCCCTACAACCGTCAGATCCGGGGGCAAACCCCTAAACGAGCACCCTGGGCCCAAGCCCTTTCCGGGAACATGATCAACCCACGAACCCGGAAAGGAATATAGAAATGTAAGGCATGGCAACGTTGTAAAGGCACCTGATTGGGCGACGGGCAAATGCAATGCTGAATGTATCGATCTTGATGTACTGTGCCGATGGCTGTGCTGTGCTACGCCGTGCTGAACTGAGATGCGCCATGCCGTGATTGTGCTCTATATATAGCGTTGCGGATCGAGTCCTCCCTGGCATCCGAATCCTGACCGAACTAATCTGGATCTTAAGCTCGAGCTGCCTGAGCAGATGGTAGCTGCCCCAGAACTAATCGACAGAGGGGACATGCCAGGAGGATGCGCCGCGGAACGTCCCAAGGGACGCGCCAGACGACGTGCCAAGGGAGGTGCCATGGGGACGCACCGCGGGACGTGCCAGGGGACGCGCCGCGCGACGTGCCAGGGGGACTCGCCACGGAACGCGCCAAGGAACGTGCCAAGGTGCAATGTTGAATGTGTCGATCTTGATGTACCGTGCCGATGGCTGTGCTGTGCTGGGCCATGCCGCGATTGTGCTCTATATATCGTTGTGGATCGAGTCCTCCCTAGCATCCGAATCCTGACCGAACTGATCTGGATCTTAAGCTCGAGCTGCTTGAGCAGATGGTAGCTGCCCCAGAACTAATCGACCAGGGGGGGCATGCCAGGAGGACGCGCCGCGGAACGTCCCAAGGGACGCGCCAGACGACGTGCCAGGGGACGTGCCATGGGGACGCACCGCGGGACGTGCCAAGGGGACGCGCTACGGAACGTGCCAATGGACGTGCACCGCGCGACGTGCCAGGGGGACTCGCCACGGGACGCTCCGCGGAACGTGCCAGGCAACATGCCAGGCTGCAATGCTAAGGGTATCGATATTGATGTACCGTGCCGAGGGCTGTGCTGTGCCTGGGCGACCTGGACACGTGAAAACAAGCGTATCTCTCGAGACATTCTCAACACATCCTCATGCTAGGCATCCGCCTGGGCAACCTGGACACGTGCAAACAAGCGTCTCGATCGAGACTTCCTCGACACATCCTCATGCTAGACATCCGCCTGGGCGACCTGGACACGTGAAAACAAGCCTCTGGTTCGAGACATCCTCAACAAATCCTCATGCTAGACATCTGTCTGGGCCACCTGGAGGCGTGAAACCAAGCGTCTCGCTCGAGACATCCTCAAGACCTGGGCACGTGAAAACAAGCAATCCACTTGAGAGATCCTCAGAATTCAGGTCCCCAGGAGAGGACAATCTATAACACAAAACAAGCGTTTCGCTCGAGACTACCTCAACAAATTCTGAACATGATCGACCCACGAACCCGGAAAGGAATCTAGAACTGTAACACATGGCAACGTTTTCAAAGACACCTGATTGGGTGACGGGCAAATGCAATGCTGAAGGTATCGATCTTGTTGTACCGTGCCAAGGAACGTGCCAAGATGCAATGCTGAGTGTATCGATCTTGATGTACCGTGCCGAAATCTGTGCTGTGCTGCGCCGTGCTGAATTGCGATGTGCCATGGCGCGATTGTGCTCTATAGCCTCGTGGATCGAGTCCTCATTTGCATCCGAGTCCTGACCGACTGATCTGGATCTTAAGCTCGAGCTGCCTGAACACATATTGGCTGCCCCAGAGCTAATGGACAGGGGGACATGCCAGGAGGACGCGCCGCGAAACGTCCCAACGGATGCGCCAGGCGACGTGCCAGGGGACATGCCATGAGGTCGCACCGCGGGACGCGCCCCGGGGACGCGCTACGGAACGTGCCAGTGGATGTGCCACGGAAGTGCCAGGGGACGCGCCACGCGACGTGCCAGGGGGACTCGCCAAAGGACGCCCCACGGAACGTGCCAAGGAACGTGCCAAGATGCAATGCTGAATGTATCGATCTTGATGTACCGTGCCGAAATCTGTGCTGTGCTGCGCCGTGCTGAATTGCGATGTGCCATGGCGCGATTGTGCTCTATAGCCTCGTGGATCGAGTCCTCCTTTGCATCCGAGTCCTGACCGAACTGATCTGAATCTTAAGCTCGAGCTGCCTGAACACATAGTAGCTGCCCCAGAGCTAATGGACAACGGGACATGCCAGGAGGACGCGCCGCGAAACGTCCCAAGGGATGCGCCAGGCGACGTGCCAGGGGACGTGCCATGGGGTCGCACCGCGGGACGTGCCAAGGGGACGCGCTACGGAACGTGCCAGTGGATGTGCCACGGGATGTGCCAGGGGACGCGCCACGCGACGTGCCAGGGGGACTCGCCAAGGGACGCCCCACGGAACGTGCCAAGGAACGTGCCAAAATGCAATGCTGAGTGTATCGATCTTGATGTACCGTGCCGAGGGCTGTGCTGTGCTGCGCCGTGCTGAATTGCGATGTGCCATGGCGCGATTGTGCTCTATAGCCTCGTGGATCGAGTCCTCCTTTGCATCCGAGTCCTGACCGAACTGATCTGGATCTTAAGCTCGAGCTGCCTGAACACATAGTAGCTGCCCCAGAGCTAATGGACAGGGGACCATGCCAGGAGGACGCGACGCGGAACGTCTCAAGGGACGCGCCAGACGACGTGCCAGGGGACGTGCCATGGGGTCGCACCCGGGGACGTGCCAAGGGGACGCGCTACGGAACGTGCCAGTGGATACGCCACGGGATGTGCCAGGGGACGCGCCACGCGACGTGCCAGGGGGACTCGCCAAGGGACGCCCCACGGAACGTGCCAAGCGAGCGTGACGTGAATCCTCGGAATTCCTGCGAGCGGCACGTGAAAACAAGCATTTCGCCTGAGACATCCTCTGAATTCTGGCCACCCACGAGGCCCCCGCTCGAGACATCCTCCAATTTTGCAAAGCCAGCGTTTCGCTCGAGACATCCTCAACAAATTATGAAAAACAAGCGTTTCGCTCGAGACATCCGTTCAAAATCCCAAGAAATCCTCGCCAAGCAAACGAATTTATCGAGACATCCTCAAAATTCCTGAGCGCGGGACGCGGCACGCGCGAGACATCCTCAGAATTCCTGCGAGCGGGACGTGGAAACAATAATTTCGCCTGAGACATCCTCTGAATTCTGGCACCCCACGAGGCCCCCGCTCGAGACATCCTCAAATTTTGCAAAGCCAGCGTTTCGCTCGAGACATCCTCAACAAATTATGAAAAACAAGAGTTTCGCTCGAGACATCCTGCCAAAATTATGAAAAATCCTGGCGAAACAAACGAATTAGTCGAGACATCCTCCAAATTCCTGCGCGCGGGACGCGGCCCGCGCGAGACATCCTTGGAATTCCTGCGAGCGGGACACGAAAACAAGCACTTCGCCTGAGACATCCTCTGAATTCTGGCCACCCACGAGGCCCCCGCTCGAGACATCCTCCAATTTTGCAAACCCAGCGTTTCGCTCGAGACATCCTCAACAAATTATGAAAAACAAGCGTTTCGCTCGAGACATCCTGCCAAAACTCTAGGAAATCTTGACAAAAACAAGCGAATTAGTCGAGACATCCTCGAAATTCCTGCGCGCGGGACGCGGCACGCGCGAGACATCCTTGGATTTCCTGCGCGCGGGGCGCTTTTCCGCGTCGCGGTCGAGGCTCCAGACCCAGTTATTTGTCGAGGATTCTGCGAAAAACGCTCCGCACCTTCTTTTTTACTAGGGAAAACGGGGGTCTGCGGACCCCGTTTTTTATCGAGGATCCGAGATGGGGGGCGCACTTTCCTCGAGCGGGCACGCACGAAACGCACTTTAAACAAAAATCGCAACTCTACCTCGTAACTTATCGCGCAAGAATCCGCCGGCCCCCTTCAAGTAAAAACCGGGGGTAAACAATCTAAAAGAGAACCCTGGGCCCAGGCCCTTTCCGGGAAAAACAAGCGTTTCGCTCGAGACATCCTCAACATCTTAATTCGCCGGCCCTAAGCGACCTCGTTATTTATCGCAAAAGAAATTCGCCGGCCCTACAGCCGACGCCCTTTCCGGGGGACAAAACATGATGGACCCACGAACCCGGAAAGGGATATAGACATGTGGAGCATGGACACGTTTTCATGATACCCAACTGGGCAACACCTCACGAAACATCCCACGAGACACCTCACGAAACAGCCCACGAGACACCTCACGAAACATTCCACGAGACACCTCACGAAACATTTCACGAGACACCCCGCGAAACATTCCACGAGACACCCCACGAAACATTCCACGACGACAGGCAACCACTCAACCAAGGCGGTGTGGTCGTGCTGGGGAGTGGTCGTGCTGGGGTGTGGTCGTGCTGGGGGGTGGTCGTGCTGGGGGGTGGTCGTGCTGTGGTCGTGCTGGGGGGTGGTCGTGCTGGGGCTCGTGCTGGGGCGTGGTCGTGCTGGGGCGTGGTGGATGGGGGTGGTCGTGCTGTGGTAAGGTCGTGCGGTCGTGCTGTGTGGTGTGGGGTGGGGTCGTGCTGGGTGGGGTCGTGCTGGGGTGTGGTCGTGCTGGTGTGGTCGTGGTCGTGCTGGGGCGTGGTCGTGCTGGGGTGGGGTCGTGCTGGGAGGTCGTGCTGGGGTGTGGTCGTGCTGGGGTGTGGTCGTGCTGGGGTGGGGTCGTGCTGTCGTGCTGGGGTGTGGTCGTGCTGGGGTGTGGTCGTGCTGGGGAGTGGTCGTGCTGGGGTGTGGTCGTGCTGGGGGGTGGTCGTGCTGGGGGGTGGTCGTGCTGGGGGGTGGTCGTGCTGTGGGGGTGGTCGTGCTGGGGGTGGTCGTGCTGGGGCGTGGTCGTGCTGGGGGTGGTCGTGCGTGGTCGTGCGTGGTCGTGCGTGCTGGGGCGTGCTGGTCGTGCTGGGGCGTGGTCGTGCTGGGGCGTGGTCGTGCTGGGGTGTGGTCGTGCTGTGGTGAGGTCGTGCTGGGGTGTGGTCGTGCTGGGGTGTGGTCTTGCTGGGGTAGGGTCGTGCTGGGGTCGGGTCGTGCTGGGGTGTGGTCGTGCTGGGGTATGGTCGTGCTGGGGTGGGGTCGTGCTGGGGTGGGGTCGTGCTGGGGTCTGGTCGTGCTGGGGTGTGGTCGTGCTGGGGTATGGTCGTGCTAGGGTGGGGTCGTGCATTTCGCTCGAGACATCCTGCCAAAATTCCAGGAAATCGTACAAAAACAAACAAATTAGTCGAGACATCATCGAAATTCCTTCGCGCGGGGCGCTTTTCCGCGTCGCGGTCGGCTCTGCAAAACAAGCGTTTCGCTCGAGACATCCTCGGCAAACTCTGCGGAGCAAGCGTTTCGCTCGAGACATCCTCAACACACGAAAAAGTGGCCCGCACCCTGTGATTTATCGATCGGGATTTCAAAAACAAGCGTTTCGCTCGAGACATCCTCAAATTTTAATTCGCCGGCCTCCTTCGACCTCGTTATTTATCAGGGAAAAAATTCGCCGGCCTCCCTCAAGTTGGCACCGGGGGACAGGTTTACCTACTAAAAGAGAACCCTGGGCCGGCGCCCTTTCCGGGAAAAAAAAGAACCCTGGGCCGACGCCCTTTCCGGAAAAACTCTCCCTGGGGCTTCGGCCCATCCCGCTGGCCACCCGAAAGGGACCTCAACGACCGCAAAAAATCCTCCAAGACTGCTTAAGATGGCCTCTAAGATGGTCACGTTGGCACAAGATGGTTTTTGACAGATTTGGGTATCTTCTTATCAGCTCTCCGACGGCCTAAGACTGCCCAAGAGGCCCCCAACATCGTCCCAAGAGCGCCCAAGAGGCTTCAAATATGGCCCCATGACAGCCCAAGAGGCACCCAAGAGGGCCCCAAGAAGGCCCCAAGACGGCCCAAGATGGCCCCGAAGACGCCGAGATGGCCTCCAAGACAGCCAAGATGGCCTCCAAGATGCCTCCAAGACGGCCAAGAAGGCCTCCAAGGCAGCGAAGATGGCCCCAAGATGCGGCCCCAGATGGCCTCAAGATGGCGTTAGACTGCTCAAAATGCCCGCAAGAAGCCTCCAAGACGGCCCAAGAGCCCTCCAGGACGTCCTCCAGGAAGGCCCGAAAGCTCGGAAACCACCTGGTCCGATAGCTCGCCCGACTCCGTGTTCCCCGAAGGCTTTCGAAACCCACCCGGGGAACGCGTGGCCCGATAGCTTAGCCCAAGCTCAAACCCAACTTTCGGCCACGCATGCGCTTCCAAAAAGGCAGGGGGCGGCGGTGATTCGCCGTAGGCGTCTTCGATCCGCCGCCCTGTTGATTCATCACAAGGGTGCCCGGCGTGCTGAATCGTTTCGCTTTTGGTTTTGGTTCTTTTTCCGAAAGAACTCCCCCTGGAATTTCGGCCCCGCCCGCGGGGTCCCGGAATGGCCCGGAAAGGGTGGTTCCACAAGTTTTTCCTGCTCCAGATGGCTCCAAGACGGCTTCCAAGATGGCCCAAGATGGCCTCCAAGTTCGGCCAAGATGGTCCAAGATGGCCTCCAAGACGGCACAGGAGAGTCCAAGACGCCTCTCAGTTCGCACAAGAAACCTCTCAGACGGCCCAAGCCGGCCCCAGAGGCCTCCAAGAGGCCTCCAAGACGGCCCAAGAGGCCTCCAAGAGGTCCTCCACGAGAGCCCGAAGAGTTCAAAATCAATGTTTTCCTTGTGTTTGGAGCCTTCCGACGGCTCACGACCTTTTTTCGAGCCTTCCGACGGCTCACGACGGCCCAAGGAGCCCGAAAGATCGTCCCTAGAGCGCCCAAGAGGCCTCCAAGATGGCCCTATGACGGCCCAAGACGGCCCCCAAGACGGCCCAAGAGGGCACCAAGACGGCTCCAGAGGCCTCCAAATCGCCTAAGACGGTCTCCAAGACGGCCAAGATGGCCTCCAAGATGCTTCCAACACGGTCAAGATGAGCTTCAAGACGGCCAGGATGGCCGCTAAGATGGCCAAGATGGCCCAAGATGGGCCCGAGAGGTTCCAAGACTGCCCCAGAGGAGTCCAAGAGGTGCTCCAGGAAGGCCCGAGAGAGCCAAAATCTCAAATTATCCATCGGTTTTTGAAGGATGTTTGTTTTTCCTAGATGCCTCCAAGACGTCCTCCAGGAAGGCCCGACGAAGCCGACATCAATGATTTTCCTTAGGTGTTTGAAAGATGTTCGCATTTGCTTCTTTTCGGCCTTCCGACGATCCACGACGGCCCGATGGCTTGGCCAAGCTGAAACCCAACTTTCGGCCACGCATGCGCTTCCAAAAAGGCAGGGGGCGGCGGTGATTCGCCGTAGGCGTCTTCGACTACGCCAACGCTTCAATTTGCACTGATGATTCCTATCCGCCCCCGCATGATGTTCCCAGATGCGCCAATGCAGCGCCGAGACGCACCGACGCGACTCTGACATATCCCATTCTGATATAGGGGGGGCCGGCGGCAGGGGGCGAAGCCCTTACGGATCATTGCCCGAGGCATGCGCGCGAACCAAGGGGGGGCCAGGGGACGTATTGAGGTAAGGAGAGGTAGGTGGTCATGAAATCCAAGGAGATAGCATGGCCCCGGCCATGATGTTCCACCCCCACCCCTCCCATTCATCTCCCCCCCTTCTTGGCCGCCCCCGACTCATTGTAATCTTCGGCCTCTCGGGGTCCTTGCCAGGCCGCTAGACCGCCAAAAACGGCTCGGGATGAAGGACTGGTCCTGCATGGGGAAGTGGCCGAGAGGTCGAGGGCCCGTGACTCGAAGGAGGAGGAGGAGCAGGAGGAGGAGCAGGAGGAGGAGGAGGAGGAGGAGGAAACGCCAGATGGGCTCCTCATCTCGTCTGGGAGACCTCCCGGCGCACTGTTTTTGGCACTCTTCGGCCTCCGGAGGCGCTCGCCGGGCCCCCAGGGGGCCGTCCACAAAACGACTCGGGAGGAAGAGCCGCTCCCTTGGAAGGGGTCTAGACCTCTGGGGAGGAGGCTGAAGGGGGGGAAGGCGAGAAGGATCTGGCTGCCAGCTGGTGCAGAGGCACTCATGGGCATCAGGTCCCGCCTGCTCCCCGGCGCCGGAGGTGTGGGACTGTGTGCGAAGGGCAGGAGTCCACCCCATGATTTCAACCACGAACTCAGAACACCAGCTCTCTGATATGGTAGTGCTCCCTCGCCCTGTTATGCAGAACTGCCTACCACCAGTACCTACGTCATGCCTTGGCCAACTCTCATTTATGAATGTACCCCTCGCTCACTCTTTCTCTCTCTCTCTCTCTCTCTCTCAGTGTTTCCATATCTCTGTGTATCTGCATGCCGTTTTGCCACTCGGCCACTCGGTCCCTCTACACCCTGCGAAATGCTTTAGAAATCATGGTTAAGAAATTCATAGTCTCAGAACTGGAATAAAAACCCAAAATTTCCATTCAAATCTTAGGATTTACATTGAAACGTTAAGAATAATCGAGACTCTGGCCGAAAACGTAGGTTTTCTTAAGCATCGCCTAAGGTGTACCTCTTGATCAATTATTCGCTCTGTCAATGTTCCCCTTCGTGCCTCTAACTCGCTGCGTCGAGCCCCCTCTGCCGCTCAGCCTCTTGCTATCTCCTTCTCTGAATCCCTCTGTCTTGCCGCATCTCTTTCTCTCTTTCTCTCTTTCTCTCTCTCTCTCTGTATTTTTTGTTCCTCCTCTCTCTCTCTCTCTCTCGGTTGCCACTACGTCTTCCCATCTGCACTTCCATGCTAGCTTCTTCTGCTAAATCTGGTGCCCACCCCCCGTGTGGGAGCCACCCCACTGCGAAAATGAGCCTTCAGCAACTACGCAGCTCAGTTCTTGGCCGTGCAACTGGGCAATTGGCTACAACGTCGTTTTCTTATCCGCCAGAGGCTGACAACCAGGGCGCATGCTGAGCGGAGCCCCACTTCAGAAGCCCAGATCTGCTGAGTCCCACCTACCCTCTGGGCGTAGGTGGCTTAGCGGAAGAATGCTTTCACCTCCTTCTTCCCGTGGAGAGGGTCACCTCTCCTCCTACCCCCTCTCCCTGTGTGTGGACGGGGTGAGGGCGCTACGGGTTAGAGCGTCCAGTACGGCCCAGTGTGGCCCCAAGACGGCCCCAGAAAGCCCAATATTGCATTCAAGATGGCTCTATAGATCGCAAGATGGCTCCAGATGGTCTCCAAAATGCCTCCAAGAGGCCTCAAAAGCGCGCTCACACGGCTCCGAGTGGCACTCGCACCTCCCAAGGACGCCGACGGGATGCCAACACCCCCCCCCACATCGAATGACAACACTTGGTGTTTGTCTTTTCGCCTGTCCGCTTCTGGTCGGCTTTGGAAAAATCAGGATGGCTCCAAGATCGCCCAAGAGAGCTCCAAGAGGGGCACCCAGGAAAGCTCCAAGATTGCCCTCATTTGGCTGCCAGAGGCTCCTCGAAATTCAACTTCGTCATGGTTGGCCTCCTTGCCTCACCACGTGCTTACCTGCGCCCCTCCTCCAGGCAACCCCCCTGGGCATCGTTTCTGGATGAGCTGGTGGGGAATCGCGAAGCGTCAATCATCTACGACTTGGATCTCGAGCTTCTCCACCGGTGAGAACCAAACGCGTAACACACTTACTTCGATCTCGGCGTCAATCCTACATTGCACGCTTGGAGCCGGACCATGAATGCCGCGATCCTTTGAACAACCTATCTGGGGCTCAGCGGGAAGTCGGGCTCCTTGGGCCGCGTGTTGGCGCCGCTGCCCCGTGCTGTCGTCTGCGGTTGCCTGCAGCTGCCTGGTGAGGCCTGCAGCTGCTGCTTTTGCCGCTCCGTGGCGCTGGCTACTGTTTTCTCCGCCGCAGCGTGCCGCTGCCTGCCCCCGCTTTGCAGAAGGGTCCTGTGGTGACCCACTCTGAGGTCAGGAGCGAGCGTCGCCGTGGGGGGACGCGGTCCTGTCTTGCCGCCTAGCGGAGGAGAGCTCTCACGCGAGGCAGACGCGCATGGTGGCCCGCGGGCGGTGCAGCAGGCACCGCGCACGAGGCGCTCGTGTAGGTCGTGCTGGAGGAGGAGGAGGACCAGAAGGGGCAGGAGGAGGATCGGCGAGGAGCAGCACGACGAGCAGGTTCATAGTAACTAAACTAAGAAGAAGGGGACGAACAATAGCAACAAAACTATCAATACGCATGGAAAGAACAATAACAAAGATACGACTGTTAACAATACTGACCATACGAAGCAGCACCCTACTATTATATATACTGGTACATACCACGAATCATAGTCTGAATTAGTGCTGACAGTGCGAGTAAGGCTATGAATAATCAGAACGGCAACAGCACAACTAATACTTGCAATAGTACTATCGGTGATAATACTGGTATACTAGTCGTCGTAGTAGTCGCAACACTAACACTACTAGCACTAACACTACTATTACCCATAATAATCATGGTGATGCGAATGTTAAGAATAAGAAGGAACGGCGGCAAGACGACACCAGCAAAACGACCCACCACAAGGGATCCCTCCCCCACTGTGGTTGTCTTCCTTCGTGCCTCTTGGAGCCTCCCTGGGGGCCTCCGGCGCGTTCCTTGCAGCTTCGTGGAGCCCGCTCAGCAATCTCGTAGCCCCCTGAAGCCTTTTTCGGGACCCTCTGCGGTCCGAAACTCTTGCTCAGCGTGTCGCGGCAGCGGCGGAAAAGACACGATGTGCCCTGCGAGCTGATCGCGTGTCGCTTTGCTCCGCGGGACGGGAAGCCGGGAAATGCTCGGAGCTCTGATGCCTGGGCACTGGGACGTGATAAGCGTGTCGCGCCGCAGCGTGGCGGGCCAGACGCGGCGGCGGGTCACGCCAGGTAGAAGTTCCTGACCGCAGGCTGTCTGGGCGGCTTTCTTCAGTCCTCGTTGGGGCCTCCTGGGCCCGCTTGAGCTGACTCGGGGTATTTTTGGGCCCTGTGGGAGCTCTTTCGAATTGTCTGGGCGCCGTCTTCGGCCGCATTGGACTCCTCTACGTAAAAGCCTTGTTGGACTGCCTTGGGGGCTTCTTTGGGCCCCTGTTGGGCTTAGCATGCTGCGCTGCCAAGTGGAGGACGGCGCTGTCTGAAGCCTGACTGGGCTTCTTTGGGCCCTTGCTGGGCCCAGCATGCTGCGCTACCAAGTGGAGGACGGCGCTGCCTGAAGCATGACTGGCGCTGAAGCGGCGAGTGCTGGCGCAGCAGTGGGCGGAACACACAAAATGGTCTCAGTTCGGAGAGCGGCCGACGCTCCTGCGGGAACGCCATCTCGAACTGGGCGTGCGAGGAAACGCGCTGAGGCGAGAGCCCCGCTCTGATATCAAAAGTCTGGCCTTAGGTCGAGCATGTCCTCCTACAGGCGGATGTTTGAGGAGAAAACGAAATGCTTAAAACAAATCAGACATAGTTAAAATCAACATCCCAAAGTCGTCTTTAGACTATTGTTTGACTATTCTTACCTATACGACCACCCTTCGGGTGATAAGGAGGTTCGGGGGGGGGAGGAACCAGCGTCTCACTCGATCGGTCTCACTATCGATCTCACTATCGATCTCAGTACCGGTCTCGCTCGATCGATTACCCTCGATCGAACTCACAATCGATCTCACTCGATCTATCTCACAATTGATTTGACTATCGATCTCACAATCGATCGCACAATCGATCTCACATTCGGTCTCACTATCGATTTCACTATCGATATCACAACCGCTCTCACAATCAACGTCATCATCATCATCAACAACAACAACATCAACATCATCATCATCAACATCATCATAATCGGGACACCGTCCTCACCATAAACACCAACATCATCATCATCATCATCATCACGGTCATCAACATCATCGGGACACCACCATCATCATCATCATCATCACCATCATCACAATCATCATCATCATCAACATCATCATCATCATCAGCAGCATCGGGACACAGTCATCGTCATCATCATCAGCAGCATCATCATCGGGACACCATCATGATGACCATCGTTAGCATCATCATCATCATCATCATCATCATCATCATCGGAACACCATCATCATATCATCCTCATCATCGACATCATCATCATCAGCATCATCAACATCATCATCGGCATCATCATCGTCGTCATCATCGGGGCACCATCATCATCATTGACAACATCAGCATCAACATCATCATCATCATCACCATCGGGACGCCATCATCATCAACATCATCACAATCACCATCATAATAAACATCATCATCGGGACGCCATAATCATCATCAACCTCATCATCATCAACATCATCATCATCGGGACACAATCATAATCAGCATCATCAACATCAACATCATCATACTCATCACCATCGGGACACCATCATCGTCATCATGATGATCATCAACATAATCATCATGATCATCATCATCATCCTCATCATCGGGACACCATCAGCATCATCGTCATCGTCATCATCATCATCATCGACATCATCATCATCATCATCATCAATATCATTATCGGGACAACAACATCATCATCATATAATCATCATCATCATCATCGTCCTCATCATCATCATCAGCAGCATCACCATCATCATCATCATCGACGTTATCATCATCATCATCATCATCAGCAGCATCATCATCAGCATCACCATCACCATCACCATCACCATCATCATCATCATCATCATCATCATCATCATCATAATCATCATCATCATCATCATCGCGGGACACCGCGGGACACCGGCGGGACACCGCGGGGCACCGCGGGACACCGCGGGACTTTCGCGGGACACCGGCGGGACACCGCGGGCCACCGGCCGCCCGGAAGGGAGTCATTTGGTCCGGCCGCGCCTCAGCCACACGGGACTTTCGCGGGACACCGGCGGGACACCGCGGGCCACCGGCCACCCGGAAGGGAGTCAGTTGGTCCGGCCGCGCCTCAGCCACAGGAGACTTTCTCTCGCCCGCCCACGCAGCTTCGCCTCGCCAACACGCACGGCACGCACGAACACGAAACCGAAATCGATTTCCCGGTAGGGGGGCTCTCCGTTCTACTTCGATATCACCCCCTCACCTCCGAATCTTCCTCCTGTAGAGGGACATGCCAGACTTGAGTCTAGCCAGCGCTGTCAGTGGCGCGTGGGCTGGCCGACGCCCTGGGCGCGGGCTCCGCTCCGAGCCCTG
Organism: Prorocentrum cordatum; assembly: GCA_963575745.1. Taxonomy (NCBI): domain Eukaryota; class Dinophyceae; order Prorocentrales; family Prorocentraceae; genus Prorocentrum; species Prorocentrum cordatum. The sequence goes on from CAUYUJ010000703.1 coordinate 113,359, forward strand.
GGCGCGGCAGGTGTCCTGGCGAAGGCGCCGCCTCCGGGCCCGGCGAAGGCGCCGCCTCCGCGCAGGGAGCGTGGCCGATGCTCGGGCGAGGGCTCGCTTCGAGGAGGAGGAGGAGGAGGAGGAGGAGGAGGGAGGAAGGAGGAGGTGGAGGAGGGAGAAGGAGGAGGCGGAGGAGAAGGAGGAGGAGGAGGAGGAGGAGGGAGGAGGAGGTGCGGCTGGCACCTCTTGAGTGCACCACACAGGAGCAAGCACACGGCGGGCGCTCGCGCGAGAGCACCGCTCTCCGAGCCAGGCGCGCGGCCGGCGGCGGGGCGAGAGCGCCGCTCGGACCTCGCGGCGGCCACCGCCGGAGCGAGAGCGCCACCCTGGGCCAGGAGTGTGGCTGGGGCCGGGGCGAACACACCACTCCAACCTCGCAGTGTGGCTGGCGCCGAGACGAGGGCGCCCTTGCTCCGAGCCTGTGCCGCCAGGAGATCTTGCAGCGTGGGAGCATTTCCCATGGCGACGGCTGCTCGTAGAGATCTGCAAGCTCCAAGCCCAGCCCGTGTCTCCACGGATGGACCTCGGGAAAACCCGAAATCCGCACCCGTAACCAAATCTGGCCGGAGGCTTCGCAGCTGTGGCGTTCTGGAACCCGCCCGATACCCAGGGAGTACAAGAGGCATAATGGCGGCGGAACAGGGAGGCGTCGTGCATGACCTCACTTTTGAGCTCCAACTGCCCCTGCCCCCCTCCAGAATGCCCATCTGCCCTCTCTCAAACTTTGCTTGCCCACGCTTCCCTATGTCCCTGCCCTCCCCTCTCCTCGCCCTTTCCGCGCTGCCGACCCCCTCATCCCCTCCCCCCCCACTCCGACCCCCTGTCTGCCAAACAGCTGCCCTGACCCTCCGCGTCCCAAACATCACGGGGGCCTCTTCCTTCGGGAAGGCAACGACCTTAGTGACCAACCAGCGTCTTCGACGAGCCAAGCCCCCATCCGAAGTCCGACATCGCGGTCTGTTGCCAATCACAACCGCGATGACCAGCGAAACGAATGTAAGACAATGATCAGCGCGATGAGCTGGTCCTACGCTTCAGGCAATTCGAGCATGCATTCAACGATCACGCGATCAATGTTGCTAAGGCGTGGGCTCGCACCACGTCCGCTCCAGGCTTCCAGCCCAATGACGAAGGGGTGTCGTCGAGATTCAGCTCGTTGCCTCGGTGGCGCCCAAATGCGGATTGACATGCTTGAGGGGCAGCGTAGGGGGGCTCGGCTCAGGGGGGTAGCATCGAGCTGGAACTGGTGATACATCGTCGATAGATCGGCGATGCGCCCACGATAGCGAATCCGCACGCTCCTGGGCGGGGTGGGCTATCGAGCCTCTATTGGAGATGAGTTTGCGATCGGGGGCCAATGTGCGCCCCCCTGAGCCGATTGCCCCCCCTCACCGTGTCCCTGACTGCTCAGTGTGCTAAAACACGTCGCAATCGGCCGCCGTGCCCCTCGGCACAGCATTGACCTGGTTTGCTGCACATATTGGGCTACTGCAGAAAACGACCTGGCGTGCCCGTCTTACGAGATGCTTCCAGGGTGGCGCTCGCAGCGCGGCGTGGAGCAGCATGGCCATCATCAACCGCTGAGCGAACGAAACCAACACTTGGTGGCACGGCACAGTTCCGCGAGCCGCCCCCGCGCCGATTCGCGCGCCGCCCCGCCGTGCAGCGCGACTGGCAGCCAGCGCGCCATTTGGCGATTCGTCGTGCTGCTCATGTGCCAAACCTCGCTTCACCAGTGAGGCGGGCCCCCCGTGCTCTCGGCGGCGGCGACAGGCACGACGGGTGCGGATAGCGCGACGCCAGGAAACGCAACCCATGGTGGGCGGAAACGGAAGGGAGTGCATGGGCGACCGCAACTCCCAAACGACTGTATGGCATGCCCCTGTATCGTGGCGCTGGGCAGTGGGGCTGAGCAACACCATTGCCACTCACAAGGAGCGAGACCAACACCGGGCAACGCATCACTGGTTGAGTCCCCCCGTCAAGCGGAACATGTGGCGCCACCCAGATGCTCGAGCTACCCCACAAGAAACACACTGCCGCCCTGATTCCTCGACTGGTGCCCGGACCGCATAGCCGTTCCTCCCCGGGAACAGATGCTGAGCATCGGACCGACGTCATCCTCTAGCCCGACCGCCTGCAGGGGGAGCCGGTACTTGTTGGCCCACTCCTGTCGAAGCTGCGCGGCCTCGCTCCCTGCCCGTCCCCAACCCCTGCCATTTACCATCTTCCACTTCTGCTTCTCCCGTCTGTCTCCCACTTCCACTGCGGAGGGATGATCGTCTCCCCTGTTCCGCGTGTGATGAGCACGAGCGGAATGTTTACTGGCTGAAGGCGTTCGAAAACAATCGGGTGCTACCATCATCAACCGCCACCGCACTTGCAGCGAGCCAGCGTGTGTTCAGCCCTGTGTCAGTGCTCATCGTGTGCTGCTTGCTCCTTGCGAAGTAGTTACTCGGCTCTCCAGGTCTACACGCGCGCCCTGGCTCTTGCACGTGAGCGTGTCGACGGACAAACAATCATTTCCTCTAGACTACGAATGCGACTCAAACCATCCCACTCGTTTTGTATGAGCCAACCTCGCTGCTCCAAAATGCGCCATGCCGTGTCGTGCCCGCGTTCTAGAATGCGTGTGCCGTCCGCGTGCCGTGACCGCGTTCGAAGGTGTCTAACATCTATGTAGGCCGCGGGTTATTCCTCATGGGTGCCCGATAGTCGAAAGAAGTAGGTAGTCACACGAAAGAGTGTCGTTGGCCTCCGACCCGCGGTCTCGGCTGGACGGACGAGCGCCGGGCTGCCTGCTGGAACGCTCCCGGCGGACGTCCCAGACCTCCCCCCTTGGCGGCCAGAGCCAGACACACGCTGGAGCTGTGCTGCGGCTCTCGGCGTGGCGATCGTCTTCTCCCTCCTTTGCCGATCGGCGCGGGCCCTCCGCCCGTGGAGCAGATCTTGGCCGTTCCGGGCGCCTGCTTCGAGCAGGTGGCCTCTGCCCCGCGGGGCGCACGGGGCTCCAGGCAGCCGCACTCTGCAGAGGCCCGGAGCCAGACTGCGCCCCCCCCCCCCCTTTGTCCGCCCGATGTCGCAGCGCGCCGAGTCGGAGAAAAAACGCCCCACGTGGGGAGGCCCAGGCCCCGGCCCCGTCGAGAGCATGGCTGGGGATGGGAGTCTGGTCCCGGGAGGGTGCTCGAGAGCTCCCTCGGGCAGGCGCCTCGAGACAGGTGGGTCGTCGGAGGTCTGGGGAGGTGTGCCACAGCAGCGCCAGCTGGGGGCGTAGGCCCCGAAGTAGGAAGGCGGATGAAATAGATTGGGTTCGGGCCCGCCCAGAGAAGCACAATCACCAGCACACGCATCGATTCTGGACGAAGGACGGCGCCTGAAGCAGATTGGGATCTGGGAGTTCAGGAAGACATGCTTCCAGCGACTGGCAGGTAACGAACCGCGGCTCGTTATTCCGAATTTGTGGATATATGTCGACGGTGTATCGCATAGAATAGTCGTCCACCCACCGCGGCCATGATCTCTACTATTGCAGAATAATCCACCGAAGGTTTGCTATTGTAGAATCGTGAACTGCAGTTCGTTATGTTTGAGCAATGTACATGATTCGATTGTTGGTTGCAAGAGATACTTGGCCACTTCTCGCGAGCTTAAATGCTATCGTTCTGCAGCAACCAACCGCGATTCATTTTTCACGCACAACGAACAACGACACCTATTCCAAACTGCCAGACCCCAAATCACTATCTTCTACCAGGATTCCGCTGTGACTCCTCACTGGGAAACTTCTTAGCACCCCGGAACAATTTACTACGGGTGAATGTTGATGATGAATGGTGAGTCGCAGCCGGCGGTTGCACAATAACCATCGGGAACGATGAGTGGCGTGAAAGAACTCGGTGCGCGCATCCGACGCGTGGCCTTGCAGCGCCTGTCATTGCATGGCCTTGCGCTGCAATGGATTGGATTGCGCTGCGACGCATTGCCTTGCATCCCGCCGCGTTGCAGTGCGTTGCATCGCGATGCGTCCCACGACATTGCATTGCGGTGTGCTGCATTGCAACCTGCTGCGTTACACTGCCCTGCGTTGCGTTGCACTTCGTTCCTCTTCCTCATTCGGCTCCCCTTCAATCGCGCTTGATTTTCTCTGGGATAACCGACCGCGGTTCGTTAACCGAGCGCTCCAGAAAATCACAGGGCGCGGACAATGAAATTCTGGGTTTCGCGGGGGTGATGACATTTCCTCGGCACAGCACACCAGAGGAGACTCGAAATCAAGGGTCAAGAACAGAGGTGATACTTTTCAGTGGGCAGAATACGGGGTGAAACCTGTAAAACAAGTCTAATGCGGGCACGGAAGGAACTCCCTGAAACCCACATGGCTGCTGGAAAGTAGGCAGAGAGAAGAAAGACCGACCGCTCGAATCTGGTGCTCCAACGACTCTGCTGCGCCGCGTCGGCCCACGCGCGCAAATCGTGCATCAACCAGCGAGACACAAACAAGCTAACTCGAGAGGGCGTTCTAGTGACCGCGCCCCCCAAACACAATTGCAAGCATCAGACAATTGATAGAACACGGCCTCATTCACTTGCATGCTCCACTTTTTCTCGCCTGCTGCTCCACGAAAATAATTCATGGAAGCAGCCCCCTCAAATTCATGCTTCATTGCGTCGCAATCGCGAACATAGTTCGCGAGATGCGAGCGTCTGACTCGTCGTTCGCGGGCCGTGAGTCGCGCTGGCCCAGTCAATGTTAACCCATGTCGCCGTTGCCCGGGGGGCTGTGCGAACCGATGACTTTGTCATTCTCACTCTGTTGTGAGCTTGGTGCGGGCTTCTTGTGAATCTCCTCGCTCAGCTAGAGTCGTAGCTGCGCTTGCTCTCCACGGTGCTCAGGATGAGGTCTGGGCCGATGTTTCCTCTAGTCATGGGGTCGGCTTTCATGTCCTTGGCGTGGCAGCGCAATATGTCGTCGATCTGCGTGGCGCGGGGGTGGTCTGACAGCCGCTGGAGATGAACGGCCGCGCTGTCATCCGAGAAAGGTCGGACGAATCCCATGCCTAGGGCCGAGATGACGGACGTGCCGTCGACTACCATCTCGGCTGGCACAACATCGCCTCCTTCTTCCGTCAGCCTCCTGATCTCCTCGGCTGAGGCGGGTCCGCGCGCCGTCTCGTGGAACGTCAGGAGGTGCGCTTGCAGGCCGTCAGCTGCAACGCAGGCCGTGAGCAGCTCTGAACCAAATCGTCATCCGCGCGCCAGATTTTGCGGTGGGCTCAAGGCGTCGAAAAAAGAACACACCGGTTTGCAAATGCTGCGGCACTTGCCCAGCCGCATGTATACGGCTCCTCTCATGCCGTAATCAATCTCCCCCCGCTTGAATGACCCGTCGCTGCGTGCGCATAGTCGTCTGCCGCACTCCACCGCTGCGAAAGTGATGCGCGCCTGGGTCTTCTGCGTGGACAGAACTGCGGAGCTGAGCTGCATCGCGCGACGGATGAGCAGCTCGTTCTTGGCCCTGTGCAGTGTGAAGACGTGCGCGGTGACGTGGCGTTGAGCAGAGCGCGCTCGGCTGTTCCGAAGAGGGAGACAAAGGTCTGGGAGCTCACCTCCAGAGAGCTCGATGGCTTTCGCCGCGGCAAGGTCGGCGCGCCCGACGGGGGCCGAGGCGTCGACGCGCTCGTCCTAGTCGAGAGCGTCGCTGCTCCATCGGCACTGCGGCGCCGGTGTATTCTGCAGTTGGTGAAGGCTGAGGGCGCTTTCATTTTGGCCGAGGGCGCTCTCGATGTGGCCTTTGGCCAGTCGAGGTGCCCCGTGCGCCCCGCGATCTTCGGGTCGCCAGCGCGCTTGGGCAGCGTGGGCACTAGCTCCGAGCAGCCGGCGACATGGGCGCTGGGCGTCTCGCGTTTGGCCCCGAGCTCCGCGCCCCACTTCGCCGGCTTGGCGTCGCGCGCTGCGAGCGCGTGGACCGGGCGGGCGTCGTGGAGCAGGCCCTGGGGGCATCTCTGCAGCACGTGCCCGGCTTGGTGCAGTGCTGGCGCTCGGCCCGCTCGTCAATGGGCTCGTGGCCTGGCGCCTGCCGAAGGGTGGCTGCGCTGCCGGGCGGCGCGGCGAAGTTCGCCTCGCGGGGTGCGTCGCCCAGCTCCTGCATCTCGGCGGGCGCCGTGCCCTGCAAGAACGCCTGCTCGGCGTCCTCGGCGACGCGCGCCCGGCCCGGGCGACGCGCCGCCTCTGGGGGCAGCGGGCGGTGGGACGACCGTTTCGCCGTCCCGGCGAACGTCTCCACGGTGCTTCCACGTGAGAGCGCGCTTGGAGTCCGCGGCGTTTCGGGTGCCACTGAGAGGGCGCCTCTCGAAACGTGTGCACTCATTGTTCCAGATAGTGAGTTCCTCGAGGGCGGCTGCGGCGACTTCCTTCGGCACCCTCGGCACTTCCCCTTTGGTCAGGGGGTCGGCGTCGCGCTTGGCTGCCGCGGTCTCGTCGGCGGCGCGGACTTCGAGCGCGGCTGCCGCGGAGGCGCCCACGGCGTAGTCGCGGGGCGGCTTCTCGCCGCAACTCAGGAATGCTTCGCGCGCCCGCGGGCCCGGGTGCAACTCCGAGCGGTCTCCCTTTTCGCCCTCCTCTCCAAGCGCGGCGCAGTCGTCCGCGGAGGCGCCGCGCAGCTACTAGTGACGCTGCGCGCGTGCTCGGGCGCCGGCGCTGCGTCTCCCCGCGCTGGGGCCACTCGCGCGGCCTGCGGCCCAGACCAGCCGCGGCGTGCTCGAAAGCTGCGCATGCCTCCTGCTGGCTACTGGTGCTCGCCAGCTCCTGCACCTCCTGGGCGATTTCCCCTGGCCCCCTCGATTTCGCGCCAAGATGCCGGCGTCGCGCGGCGTGGCCGGGGAAGTCGCTGTCGGCCCTTTCGGGCTTGGCTGACAGGGATGATGGTGGATCGCCCTCAGTGACGCTGGCGTCCTCGAGGGCGTCGATGAAATCGCCGTCGAGAGCCCCGTCTCGGCCCTGCCCGGCGTCTCCTTTAAGCAGCTTTACGTCGCCTAAGATGAACTGGGCGACGCAGGCGCCTCTCCACTGCTTGCCATTGAGTTGATGGGCGTCGAACTTGGCGCCGCCCAGGCGTAGCTGTCGGTCGTCGCTCGGGTTCCGAAGGATGCCCCAATTAAGCTGCGGGCGCAGCCCGGCCGGTCGCCCGCAGACTTCCGGCTGCGCACGAGACGCACCGCGCAAACGTCCAGCCGCTGAAAGCACCCGCGGGACATTTGGCGCAAGGCCTTGAGAACGTCGGGGCGTTTCTGAGCCAGCTCGGACAGGTGCGCGACCTTCGTCTCCTCTCAGTGGCCGAAGGTAGTCGCGAGCCTGGCACGACGCGCTCCAAGTGGTCCACCCCGCGATCCCAGGCCAGGCCGGCTCGCGACATGCCGGGGCCCATGTCGTCGAAAACGGCGCCGATGAAAACCCGTGCGTCTGCGGGCCATCTCGGCTTGGCGATGCCTGGCCGAAATCTTGCCTCTGGCCAGGTACACACAGATGGTCGTGCCGAGCCCTGCCAATCCGACGTGGGTTCCGTGCGTGGAGGCCAATGGATCCCCGCCTGGTCGCCAACGTTTGGGCGCCTCTCTCCGGATTGGACGGCGCGTGTCCAGAGGGCTCGGCTGGCGCGGGACATCGAAGTAGCTTCGGTCATGGGTTGCATCGCGATGTCTCTGATCCGCCGCCGCAATCGGCTGAGTTGCACTTCTGCACCAACAGTTGGGCCGGCACCGGCGTCGCAGACGCCTGATGCCTCGCCCTCTTCGTCTGCTTCGCCCGCTGGCAGCATTGGGGGCTGCCCGCCGAAGACGACGCTGCACGGCGTGGCGCCGCCAGTGCGGGTGAGGCTGTTGCCCGCGAGGATCGCGTTGGCCAGCGACGAGCCGAAGTTGGCCGTGGTGCCCTCGCGCTCCAGCTGCTTCTTCTCGGTGCCAAGGGCATGCCGTTGGGCGGCGCCGCGCCGCTCTATGAAACGAGGGTGCTGCTGCGGAGCTCTGCTGTCAACCTCGACTCCTCGTTTCTTCATCTCCTTTACAATGTGCGCGGAGGAGACGCCGCCTACGCCGTCCACGATGAGTAGTGCAACGTCGTCTGCCGCTCCATGGTCGGCTCCGCCAGGTTGTTGAGCTTGCTGATCGCTGGATGGGCCTGTTCCTCGAGGTCGTGCTGGTGCTCGTGGGCGTTGGCCGGCGCGTGGCCGCGGCCGTATGTGGGGGTCCGTGAACCTGCCCTTGCTGACGCGGGGGGGTGCGTGAAAAGTGGTCGCGTTCCTTCTCCTCGCGGATGCCGCGGCGTTCCCATTTAGTTGGGGCGCCGTGAGCAGGCCGGCCTGTGGCCGGATCTCTAGAACGCACGGGCGAGTCCGCGCGGATGTCGCGCTTGCGCGCTTTGCATCAGTGGCGCGCGCGCCCGGCGGCCATCGCACTCCTGATGTCGCCCTCTGTGGCCCCAGAGGCCACTGCTGGGAAGGCTGCCGTTCCGACGTCGCATTCTTGAACACAGTTTACGAAGTGTGAGCCTTTAAGACGGCGGCGTAGGTCCACTTTGCCCTGGACAAGCCGCTCGGTCACCCTCCAGGGCCAGACCTGGGCGTCGATGCTGTTGTGGCCCTCGACGTGCGCGTGGGCGTGCCTGCTGGTGCGCCTGAGGTTCGTGAGTTGCTCGAGGATCTCCAGGGCGTTGAACGCCAGGCTGCTGGTCTTTCTCAAAAAAAACCCAATGATTTCTCTCGAAACCCCCGATTCGGCACTGGTCGAAGATAAGCTTGTGTACGCCTGGTGGTACCAGCACCTCTGGCCAGGGCGCCTCGTCGGACAGCCCCGAAGGGTCGGGTTGCTCGTGTGTGAAATAGCCGCCGACCTGCAGCTTTAGTTGTGTTACGTACCGCAGAATCGGCCGTATGGGGCCGCAATCGTCGTATGAGCGCAAAACGTAGCCCAACGACCGAAAGGCTGGCAGGCGGAAGCCATGATGGCCACTAGGGGCCTGTTCTGTCGGAGGTACTTTTCCGCAGATCTCTGCTGGCCTGTGTCGTTGAGGTCACAAACCACAACCACGACGAAATTGGTGCCTGCCCTAAGTGTCGGCGGACAGCCAGAGTGCTGGTCCGCGCCTTCCCGCCGCAAATATCCATGATGTCAACGCCGTAGCCTTGTTTCTGATCAGTGGAGTTCCTTCGGGTTCCCTGGTCTTGTTTCTTTGCTGTGGCGTTCCCGAACGGTCCGTTATTTTTTTGTTCACATACATGTTCGTCCCACGAACCCGGAAAGGAATACAGAAACGTAACGCATGGCGGCGTTTTCAAAGACACCTAACTGGGAAACGGGCAAATGCAATGCTGAGTGTATCGATCTTGATGTACCCTGCCGAGGGCTGTGCTGTGCTGCACTGTGCTGAATTGCGGTGTGCAATGCCGCGATTCTGCTCTATAGCGTCGTGGATCGAGTCCTCCTTGGCATCCGAGTCCTGACCGAACTGATCTGGATCTCAAGCTCGAGCTGCCTGAGCACATAGTATCTGCCCCAGAGCTAATTGACAGGGGGGCATGCCAGTAGGACGCGGCGCACAACGTCTCAAGGGACGCGCCAAGCGACGTGCCAAGGGACGTGCCATGGGGACGCACAGCGGGACGTGCCATAGGGACGCGCTACGGAACGTGCTGGGGACAAGCGTTTCGCTCGAAACATCCTGTCAACATCCGTATGCTGGACATCCGCAGAAGCGACCTGGACACGTGAAAACAAGCGTTTCGCTCAACACATCCTCAACGCATTCTCATGCTAGATATCCGCCTGGGGGAACTGGACAAGTGAAAACAAGTGGTTCGCTCGAGACATCCTCAACACATCTTCATGTGAGACGTCCGCCTGGGTGACCTGGGCACGTGAAAACAAGCGTTTCGCTCGAGACGTTTTCAGCACCTCCTCATTCTAGACATCCGCCTGGGCGACCTGTACATGTGAAAGCAAACGTCTCGCTCGAGACATCATCAACACATCTTCATGTGAGACATCCGCCTGGGCGACCTGGGCACGTGAGAACAAGCGTATCTCCCGAAATATTCTCAACACATCCTCTTCTAGGCATCCGCCTGGGCAACCTGGACACGTGCAATCAAACACCTCGATCGAGACTTCCTCAACACATCCGCATGCTAGACATCCGCCTGGGCGACGAGGACGCGTGAAACCAAGCGTCTCGCTCGAGGACCTCTGCCCGGGCAACCTGGAGGCGTGAAACCAAGCGTCTCCTTCGAGACATCCTCAAGACCTGGGCACGTGAAAACAAGCTTTTCAATCGAGAGATCCTCTGACTTCTGGTCCCCAGGAGAGGACAGTCTATAACACCTAACAAGCGTTTCGCTCGAGACATCCTCAACACATTCTGAAAATGTCCGAGCCCACGTAAATTACGCTGCGTCCGCGCTCCCAGGGCCCCCATCCATCGGAAATTACTCGGGGTCGCGCCCCCAAGGCCCCGATCCCTTGTATTTTACGCTGCGCCCGCGCCCCATGGGCCACGATTCCTTGTAAATCACGCTGCGTCCGAGCCACCATAACCCCGATCCATCGTAAACTACGCTCCAAACGCCACGATTCCTCGTAGATTGAGCCGCGTCCGCGTTCCAAGAGCCCCCCAGGGCATGCTGGGGCGCCCAGATCCTTCAAGTTCTGCAAAACAAACGTTTCGCTCGAGACATCCTCAGATTCTCTGCGCGGGGGGCGCGCCATCCTCGACCAAGCACGCAAAAAGTGAACTTGGTCATGCTTTCCACGTCGAATTAGACCTTACATCGTTTTTATAGAGGAGCACGCGGGCCCGCGGACCCCGTTGTTTATCTAGGATCCGAAAGGAGGGACTAATCTTCCTCGAGCGGGCACGCGCGAAACTCCCTTTTCCGCGCCGAATGTGATTTTATTTTGTTCCCAACCATCCTGTGGTGTTGGGTCGTCGTTTTGAAGAGACGTCGCCCCGCGTTCCTCCTCCTCCTCTCCTCCTCCCCCTCCTCCCCCCTCCTCCCTGCGCTTCACCCACCCAGCACAGCGTTTCGTGGCCCCATATGGAGCTCCACCGAAAGCCACATTGGCAGCGTTCTCATGGCGGCTTCGGGCCATGTCGGCACACCCCTCACGAGGATCGTGGCCCCATAGGGAGCTCCACCGAAGGCCCCAATGACGAGGATCGTGGCCCCGTAGGGAGCTCCACCGAACGCGCCAGTGGCAGCGTTCGCATGGCGGCCTCGGGCCATTTGGGCACACCCCTCACGAGGATCGTGGCCCCATGGGGAGCTCCATCGAAAACCCCAGTGGCACCGTTCGCATGGCGGCCTCGGGCCATTTCGGTAACCCCTCACGAGGATCGTGGCCCCATAGTGAGCTCCACCGAAGGCGCCAGTGGCAGCGTTCGCATGGCGGCCTCGGGCCATTTCGGCACACCCATCACGAGGATCGCGGCCCCATAGGGAGCTCCACCGGCGGCCCCAGTGGCAAGGTTTGCATGGCTGCCTCGGGCCATTTCGGCACACCCCTCGCGAGGATCGTGGCCCCATAAGGAGCTCCACCGAAGGCCCCAGTGGCAAGGTTTGCATGGCTGCCTCGGGCCATTTCGGCACACCCCTCGCGAGGATCGTGGCCCCATAAGGAGCTCCACCGAAGGCCCCAGTGGCACCGTTCGCATGGCGGCCTCGGGCCATTTCGGCACACCCCTCGCGAGGACCGTGGCCCCATAGGGAGCTCCACCGAAGGCGCCAATGGCAGGGTTCACGTGGCGGCCTCGGGCCATTTCGGCACACCCCCCACGAGGATCGTGGCCCCATAGGGAGCTCCACCGAAGGCGTCAGTGTCAGCGTTCGCATCGCGGCTCGGGCCATTTCAGCACGCCCCTCACGAGGATCGTGGCCTCCGCCGAAGGCGCCAGTGGCAGGGTTCGCATGGCTGTCCGGGGCCATGCCGGCACACCCCTCACGAGGATCGTGGCCCCGTGGGGAGCCCCACCGAAGGCGCCACTGGCAGGGTTCGCACGGCGGCTCGGGCCATTTCGGCACACCCCTCATGAGGATCGTGGTCCCATAGGAGCTCCACCGAAAGCCCCAGTGGCAGGGTTTGCATGGCTGCCTCGGGCCATTTCGGCACACCCCTCACGAGGATCGTGGCCCCATAGGGAGCTCCACCGAAGGCCCCAGTGGCAGCATTCGCATGGCGGCCTCGGGCCATTTCGGCACACCCCTCACGAGGATCGTGGCCCCATAGGAGCTCCACCGGAGGCCCCAGTGGCAGCCTCCCTCATGGCTCTCAGAGCCCTCTCCTGCTTCTGCTCCTCGGTCAGGGGGACGCCGTCCTCGTCGTCGCCGGCGCCCGCGAAGACGGCCACGAACGTGTCCCTGAGCATGTCGGGCTCCAGCGGGAAGTTGTGACCACATCGGGAGCGCGGGCGAAGATATTATTCACAATTGCGGTAGTCACAACTGCGTATGGTTGGGTCTTTCGCCCGGCTAATTTTTTGAAAAGAAAACGGGGGGCCGCGGACCCTGATATTTATCGAGGATCCGGGATGGGAGAGAACGGGCACGGAATTTGTCTCACGCCGACTTGGACTTTACCTCGTTTTTTTTTTATCGAGCGACAATTCCGCCGGCCGTACAAAAGTTAGCACCGGGGACAGCTTACATAACTAAAAGAAAACCCTGGGCCCACGCCCTTTCCGGGAACAAAAACACAATGGCGTTCCTAAGGCTGCCCTGGTCGCATTTATTTGCAATGGCGCTCCTCGGGTTTCCTTAATCTTGTTTCTTATGCAGTTCCGGGCAATGCCAAGCAATGCCCAGCAATGCCAAGAAATGTCAAACAATGCCACGCGCTGCCAAGCGATGCCCAGACATGTCAAGCAAAACCAAGCAACGCAGATCAGCGCCACGCAACGCCAAGCAACGCCAAGCAAAGGCCAAACAATGCGCAGCAATGCAAAGCGACGCCAAACAACGCCAAACATTGCCAAGCAATGCCGAACAACGCAAATAAGTGCCAAGCACCGCCAAGCAATGCCAAGCAACAGTGCCAAGCAATGCCAAGCAACGCCAAGCAGCGCCAAACAGTGAACATCAGTACACATCCACGTAATGTCAAGCACAACAATGCGATGCCAGCAATTCCAAGCAATTCCGCTTAGGACACGTTCCCTAATTTGGGGTCGCGCCAAGTTCATGGTGTACCAATGATCGTCGCCACGTGCTGGAGACCAGACGGGTCTCCGTCGTGCTAATTGTGGACCGGGCAAGGTCCTACGCATTCGGAGTCATGGTAATTTGCTGCCGCTCCTGTAGAGGGTGAAACAGGGGGAACGCATGTGAGGGTACGGGCTTATTTCCCTCGCCGTTCTGGTTTCTGCCTTGCAGGGAAACATCTGGCTACAATTGTCGCCAGGAAGCCCTACGCCAGCGCATGCGTAGCAGGGTTGGAAACAAGGCAAGCTTCGCGGAGATTGTCGCATATTTCTGGTCATGAGTCATGGCTCACAAGAATCTCACACAACTCCTGTGACAAGAGTTTCCAAAAGTATCCCCTGTGCCAGGAGTTTCCAAAGTATCCGCGAGTGATATCCGCGAATTGGCTCGTGATGTTTGGCCAAAGACGCCGTCGGAGTCGCATGCGACCTTTTACCTTCCCACAACTCCCCGTGTGACCCGATTCCGTGGTGTGATCCGGTTCCGTTGGCTACATATACAAACAACGAAACCAACTGCTGGCAGCAAGCGGGACAACACCTTTGAGGGCCCTCGCTTCTGGTATAAGTGCGTCCCGCGTAACGCTCGCTTTAAAGTGGATCCGGTGAAGAGGGAGGTGCAATGTTGCGTGCACGTCGTGCCCAGCGCCTGATGGCCACGGAACCCTTCCATGTAACAGGCGCAAGCGCGAAGTATCAGCAGCTCGCCTTCAACGCACTCTTCTAACATAAAACTGTGAACCTCGCGTGCGGAGGAAGGCCCCATAGCGCGGTAACAATCGTGTCTCCTTACCCGCGGGCGCAAAACAAATAAAGGTGCGTCAGGCGGCAACTTCTGTGTCTTGGTGCTCCTGTGACGCCACAATGTTGCTACTGGGCTTGCTCCGGATAAACAACACAAACAACAATTCAGTAGGAATTTGCCGTGGTAACGATGCTGGACAAATGTCACTCCGCTACGTCGCACAAAACTTCAAAAACCAGAACATGATCGACCCACGAACCCGGAAAGGAATATAGAAATGTAAGGCATGGCAACGTTTCAAAGACACCGGATTGGGCGACGGGCAAATGCAATGCTGAATGTATCGGTCTTGATGTACTGTGCCGAGGGCTGTGCTGTGCTACGCCGTGCTGAACTGCGATGTTCCATGTCGCGATTGTGCTCTATATAGCGTTGTGGATCGAGTCCACTTTGCATCCGAGTCCTGACCGAACTGATCTGGATCTTAAGCTCGAGCTGCCTGTGCAGATGGTAGCTGCCCCAGAACCAATCGACAGAGGGGACATGCCAGGAGGACGCGCCGCGGAACGTCCCAAGGGACGCGCCAGGCGACGTGCCAGGGGACGTGCCATGGGCACGCACCGCGGGACGTTCCAAGGGGACGCGCTACGGAACGTGCCAATGAACGTGCCGCGGGACGTGCCAGGGGACGCGCCGCGCGACGTGCCAGGTGGACTCGCCAAAGAACCCGCCAAAGAACGTGCCAAGGTGCAATATGGAATGTATCGATCTTGATGTGCCGTGCCGAGGGCTGCACTGTGCTGGCCGTGCTGAACTGCGTTGTGCCATGCCGCGATTGTGCTCTATATAGCGTTGTGGATCGAGTCCACTTTGCATCCGAGTCCTGACCGAACTGATCTGGATCTTAAGCTCGAGCTGCCTGAGCAGATGGTAGCTGCCCTATAACCAATCGACAGTGGGGCATGCCAGGAGGACACGCCGCGGAACGTCCCAAGGGACGCGCCAGGCGACGTGCCAGGGGACGTGCCATGGGCACGCACCGCGGGACGTGCCAAAAGGACGCGACGCGCTACGGAACGTGCCAATGGACACCGCGCGACGTGCCAGGGGGACTCGCCATGGGACGCTTCGCGGAACGTGCCAGGCAACATGCCACGCTGCAATGCTAAGGGTATCGGTATTGATGTACCGTGCCGAGGGCTGTGCTGTGCCTGGGCGACCTGGACACGTGAAAAGAAGCGTTTCGCTCAAGGCAAACAAGCGTCTCGATCGAGACTTCTTCGACACATCCTCATGCTAGACATCCGCCTGCGCGACCTGGACACGTGAAAACAAGCCTCTGGTTCGAGGCATCCTCAACAAATCCTCATGCTAGACATCTGCCTGGGCAACCTGGAGGCGTGAAACCAAGCGTCTCGCTCGAGACATACTCAAGACCTGGGCACGTGAAAACAAGCATTTCACTTGAGAGATCCTCTGAATTCAGGTCCCCAGGAGAGGACCATCTATAACACAAAACAAGCGTTTCGCTCGAGACATCCTCAACCAATTCTGAAACACAAGCGTTTCGCTCGAGGCATCCTCAAACATAATTCCGCCGGCCTCCTTCAAACTTGTCATTTATCGCAAAATAATTCCGCCGGCCTCCTTCAAGTCGATTCCGGGGGTAAACAGCTAAAAGAGAACCCTGGGCCCCCGCCCTTTCCGGGAATATCCAACCCTTTATTATGAAATAATTAGTTCTAGTCTCGGGCGCTGTTGGCAGCTTACTCGTACATTCGAATGCCTGGTTGCCAAGGTCCACAAGGAAGGGGGCTGCTCTGGAGTCGCTGGACGACGCAGGAGGGCACAAGGGGGAAGAGGGAAGAGCAGGAAGAGGAGGACTGCAGGGGGGCAAAAGGTGGGGGCGGAAGTGGATGTCGAGGTTGGGCGGGGGGAGTCTCGGAGGTGGAAGGGGAAGTCGGGGTGGACGAAGAGGTGAATGGGTAAGGGTATAAGTCGACGGTAAGGTGGGGGGGAAGGCATTGAGAGTGGAGATGGGGGATAAACTTGGAGGTCAAGGCGGACGTGGAGGAGGGTGGGGGAAACAATGGGAAACGAAGGGGGGCGGGGAAGAGGACGGAGGAACGGCAAGGAGTGGGGAAGACTGTAATAGAGAAGCCCGGAAGGAGGAGTAGTGGAGAGGAGCAACGAGGAGCGCCGGAGGAGGTGGCGGACTTATGGAGGAGTTGAGTGGAGGTGGGGGCAGAAGAAGGCAGAGGAATTGGGGGGCTGGACAGGACGGCGGAGCAGTGGGCTGGAGTGCGGAGACGAGGGGGGGGGGTAAGGCCTTAGGGTGGATTGGATTGGAGTGGGGTGGGCGCGGGGATAAGTTAGATGGGCAGGGGAGTGCGAAGGAGAGGGGGGAGTAGGATGGATCGGAGTGGCGATGAGCGAGGATGAGTCGGGGAAGTGAATGGAGTGAAGAGAAACGCGGAGGAATGCGAGGGTGCGAGAAGCGAACATGATGGACCCACGAACCCGGAAAGGGATATAGACATGTGGAGCATGGACACGTTTTCATGATACCCAACTGGGCAACACCTCACGAAACATCCCACGAGACACCTCACGAAAAAGCCCACGAGACACCTCACGAAACATTCCACGAGACACCTCACCGAACATTTCACGAGACACCCCGCGAAACATTCCACGAGACACCCCGCGAAACATTCCACGACGACAGGCAACCACTCAACCAAGGCGGTGTGGTCGTGCTGGGGAGTGGTCGTGCTGGGGTGTGGTCGTGCTGGGGGGTGGTCGTGCTGGGGGGTGGTGCTGGGGGGTGGTCGTGCTGGGGGGGTGGTCGTGCTGGGGCGTGGTCGTGCTGGGGCGTGGTCGTGCTGGGGCGTGGTCGTGCTGGGGCGTGGTCGTGCTGGGGCGTGGTCGTGCTGGGGCGTGGTCGTGCTGGGGTGTGGTCGTGCTGTGGTAAGGTCGTGCTGGGGTGTGGTCGTGCTGGGGTGTGGTCTTGCTGGGGTGGGGTCGTGCTGGGGTGTGGTCGTGCTGGGGTGGGGTCGTGCTGGGGTGTGGTCGTGCTGGGGTGTGGTCGTGCTAGGGTGGGGTCGTGCTGGGGTGGGGTCGTGCTGGGGAGTGGTCGTGCTGGGGTGTGGTCGTGCTGGGGTGTGGTCGTGCTGGGGCGTGGTCGTGCTGGGGTGGGGTCGTGCTGGGGTGGGGTCGTGCTGGGGTGGGTTCGTGCTGGGGTGCTCCGCACCCTGTGATTTATCGATCGGGTCGTGCTGGGGGGTCGTGCTGGGGTGTGGTCGTGCGTGTCGTGGGGTGTGGTCGTGCTGGGGTGTGTGGTCGTGCTGGGGAGTGGTCGTGCTGGGGTGTGGTCGTGCTGGGGGGTGGTCGTGCTGGGGGGTGGTCGTGCTGGGGGGTGGTCGTGCTGGGGGGTGGTCGTGCTGGGGCGTGGTCGTGCTGGGGCGTGGTCGTGCTGGGGCGTGGTCGTGCTGGGGTGGGGTCGTGCTGGGGTGTGGTCGTGCTGGGGTGTGGTCGTGCTGGGGTGTGGTCTTGCTGGGGTGGGGTCGTGCTGGGGTGGGTCGTGCTGGGGTGTGGTCGTGCTGGGGTGTGGTCGTGCTGGGGTGGGGTCGTGCTGGGTGGGGTCGTGCTGGGGTGGTCGTGCTGGGGTGTGGTCGTGCTGGGTCGTGCGTGGTCGTGCTGGGGTGTGGTCGTGCGTAAGGGTGTGGTCGTGCTGGGGTGTGGTCGTGCTGGGGTGGGGTCGTGCTGGGGTGTGGTCATGCTGGGGTGGGGTCGTGCTGGGGTGTGGTCGTGCTGGGGCGTGGTCGTGCTAGGGTGGGGTCGTGCTGGGGTGGGGTTGTGCTGGGGAGTGGTCGTGCTGAGGTGTCCCGCACCCTGGCGCTTTTCCGTGTCGCGGTCGGCTCTGCAAAACCAGCGTATCGCTCGAGACATCCTCAACAAATTCTGAAACCAAGCGTTTCGCTCGAGACATCCCCAACTCTGCAAAACCAGCGTCTCGCTCGAGACATCCTCAACAAATTCTGAAAAACAAGCGTTTCGCTCGAGACATCCTCAAAAATAATTTCGCCGGCCTCCTTCGACCTCGATATTTATCAGGGAAAAATTTCGCCGGCCTCCTTCAAATTGGGCACGGGGGACTATGTTTACATACTAAAAGAGAACCCTGGGCCTTTGCCCTTTCCGGGAAAAAGAGCGGACTGAAATGGGAAGGAGTGGGGAAAGTGCGTAGGAACCTGTCATTGAAGCATGGGGTTTGTGGGGGCGCTGTGGGAAGATGGCGGAGGAGGTCAGAGGGAGCGCAATTGACTGGATGGGAACGGGGGGAATGGGAGAAGGCTGGACGAGAAGGCAAGGGGGAGTAGAGTTGGGAGGAACAAGGGAAAGCGGGTGGAGCGAAGTGAAGTGGGAAGGAGTGCGGAAAAGTGTGGAGGAGTGGCGAATAACGAGGGGGACAGGGGAGGTCTGTGGATAGAAGAGGTGGGGGAAACGAATCGAATGGACTGGCGGGGGGGGGGGGCTCTGGCGCGGACCTCGCCTGAAAAGGCCTTCAGGGATGCCTCAAGAGCGTCCACGAGGTGCCCAAGACGGCCGCAAGAATGGCCTCCGGAGGACTGAGCGCCCCTGCAGTTCTTGCAGATGGCGTGCCAACGGGCGGCTGCGAATACAAGTCCGCTTCATTTTCGCATCCTGCTTAGATCCGCCCAGGCACCTGGCGATCGCTTCCAAGCGACCCAGAGAGCCCCGCAAATCTTAGTGTTTTGCATGGTGCACCTACAGTGAACCATCAGTGAGCCAACGATGAACCGTTGTATATACCAAAAAAGAAATACTGAACCTCCACCCTTATCAAAAATTATTGAACATTTGTCCATTCTATTGAAACCGTGGTTCACCACGTGTTTTGCCACGGTTCACTGTTGAGCCACTGATCGTTCACTGTACGTTCACTACGCTGTTTGCCACATTGAATTGGGTGAGCCAAGTGCGTCAGACGCGCCAAGTGCGCCAGGCGCAGCAGATGCGCAGCGCGTGAAGGTGGGCTGCGTGTGCCCGGCGTATGATACGCACCAGGTGCGACAGGTGCGCCACGCGCGTCAGGCTCAACAGGACATCCAAGGATGTGGGCCCGCTGACACGACCGATTGCGGCGACGATGGTGGCGATGATGATGGACTGTAAACATGGCTGTTGCGAACGTCCGAATTTTGCAACCCCAGCCTTTGTTGTATGTTTCTTTGGCCATGAATTTCAAGGCCTCGCTCGTTACGGCCGCAACAAAGCAGCGCGTGCACGGCAGTAGCTCTGGAAGCGCCAGCTTCGGAATACGGGCAATACGCGTGTAGATCTTCAGGCGCCGGGAGAGCACGCCCGCCTGTCCATGTGGGAGCGGCGCCGAATCGGCGGACAAGCTGGCCAGTGGCTCCAACAGGGCACTCAAACATCCTAGGTGGACAGCGCATTGCGGCATCATTGCGTGATTTCGTTTTCTTTTTTCTCACGTGCCACACATTGGGACCGCATACGCGCAGGACTGGTTGCGCCCAACAATGCTTGAACACCAGAAGACTGCGAACACCGAGACGCCGGTGGAAACCGCAGCACCTGTGAACACCACTGCACTTGACAAGCACAAGACCGCAGAACGAGCTCAATTTTGCCCCTCCGTCCATCCTCCATCTTCCCTCCCACTTCCTCCCTCTGACGAACCCGTCCCCCGTCACTCCTGCCACCCTTGTACCCTTGATCCTTCCTCCTGTCCTCCCTGCATGCATCTGTCCATTACTCCTGAGCCATCGCGTCTGCATCCCTCATCCATCTATCTTTCGATCCTTCTACCCGTCCATCCCTCCTCTCTCACATTCTTCCGCAATCTCTGCACCAGCCCCTCCACCCACAAACTCATCCTTCCTGGCTGTTCCCTGCATTCGTCGGGCACCCTGCATCCCTCATTATCTTATCTGTCATCCCCCCTATCCTCCCATCCCTCCTCCCTCAATCCCTCATTCCACCGTTCATGTTGCATCCTCCCTTTCCCGATCATCTCGCCATCCCTCATCCTTCCTTCATGCGTCCGTCAATCCCTCCATCCATCAATATTTCCTCATTCTTCCCTTTGTCTTCCCTCCCTCGTCACCAATTCCACTAACCATCCGCTTTTCCCTGCTCATGTCTCCTTTCTCCATCCGTCCGCCCCCCCATTCCCCAATCCTTCCATGTTATCCCCAATCTTCCTTCAATTCGCCCGTCTCCTCCTCCCGCACCACTTCCACCTTCTCCTCCTCCTCCCCGTCCTCCCTCCTCCTCTCTCCTCCTTCCCCTCCTGGGAAAGATCCACAAAAACATATGTAGTGCAGTCCTGGAGTCCTGGACTGCATGCTCCAACACTTCCTGATCAAAACAATTGGCATGGGGATCGTTTCTGGATGGGCCGATGGGGTTGCGAGACGCGTCACAAATTCTAGGGTGGCCCTTCTGAACATGCTGCAAACAAAACGGAACATTGCAACGGACCGTACATGGACAAAATATTCGAACCCTCACACACTTGGGGAGGATGTTTATCACCCGACAACCCCCGAAATCATGGCGAAACAATTGGCCGGGCAAGTATTGGGCTGCGCACCAGATAGTAATCCTTCTCCAGAGCGAGAATGACAGCCGAAGGAAGAAGAGAAAGAGTCGAGACGCAAGGTCGGCGGATGTCTGGGCATCAGGGCTTCCCTACCACAAGAGAGAAGGCCAGCCTGTCTTCGTCGGCGCAGCAGCGCTGAGTGCCTAAGCATCCACCAATCGTTCACTCGCCACTCGCTGGGGGGATCCTTGTTGTTTCTTCCTAGATTTGGGGGGTCCCTTGGGGGGCATCTTGTGCCGCAAGGTTCGAACTTATTGTCCACGTACGGGAGGACAAGGAGACCAACACGAACATCGTGCCGAACCTAGGGGAGCCGTATGCGAGATGCATGGAGGGGATTGGTTTTACGTGTATTTTGTCGACGCAAACGGCGCCATCAAACAACACTCGTGCCACCTGTCACCCAGCTTTCCTCGACCAGCGCTTCGGGCCCATGATGCCGAAGAAAATGATGCCTCAGCAATGACATGAACTTGCTCCCATGCAAGGCGCACCGCGCGCACTCTTCGGCCCTGCAGAGCACTAGTTTCTCGCCCCCGCGCGCGATAATGGCGTCCCAGATGCTGACGTAGGACGGGGGCACTCTCCTTAGGTCATACCCCGCTTTAGTTGCCATAATCTCGATCTTAGTGAAGCCGGCGTCAATGAGCATCTTGCGTGCCGCAGGGAACGTCGGCTCTCGTCCTATCTTCAAGGCGCCGCTGCCCCACAATGAGGGCATGGCGCTAATGTTGAACGGCATGTCGGAGACCAGCACGAGGCGCTTGCCAGACTTGATTGAATGGGCCCTGATGTGTGACAAGAGCTCCTGCGCGCATTGTGTGTAGTTGATGTCGGCCACCGCCTCCGATCGCCAATTGTACACGACATAATTCCCCGCGTGCCCGCCAGTTGATGGGCGCAGCCCGTTTGCGGCCAAGATGCGCTCAACCTCTGCTTCACGGGCCGCGGAAAAATTGAATTGCGGCCAATTGTCCGCTCGGCCAGGGTGTGAGATCGTTGCCTCGGGGACGGGAGACATGAGATTGTCGATGCGGGCCGTGCTCAGCTGGGTGTGCTGTACGACGACGCGATCCGCACTCAGCGCCTCGACTCCAACGGAGCGACATGAAGACACAGCGTCTGTCCATTCCTGTATTGTCTTCGGCGCCATGTCGCCTGCGCAGGAAGGAAGGCTGCACATTGAAAACCGAACGCATTGATCCGAGTCGAGCTCGGCGTCGAAGGGTGTCAAGCCCCAATCTGTCAGGTCGAACAGGTCAGCGAATGATTTCGCACCCCCATGCTTGCAACTCGTGCTCCTGCCACTCGTCAGGTTCACACATGGAATGGTGACTACGTGGTTTGTGGAGCCCGCCAAGTACTGCAACTCACGCAGGGCCCTGGGCCAGGCTGCCATGCCCTCTACCATGTCGTTCACGACGACACGTTTCTGCTGCTCAAGGCCAATCTTGCCAACGTCTTGAAGAGACGGGGAGGGCGTCTGAGGGCGCGACAACAGGCGCAACACGATCACAGTCGCGCCCACTGCCAGAAGCGTGGGGACAAGACACAACATCCCTGTCCTGCGGTGCGGCCGCCCTGAGCTCTCAGCGTCGCTTTCGCCTCCTGCCTCCGACCAGAGATACTTTGGCCTGAACCCTTCAGGAGAAGAGATGGACGGGAACTGCATGTTCAGGCGCGGGCTCAGCCAATCTCGCCAGTGCCAAAATCGCTTCAGCTTCACACTAAATGAGCCCGCACGGCTTGGGCCCAGACAGCTGCGGACGTCGAGGGGCAGGGAGCGTCGAGAGCGTCGAGAGGCAGTCAGCCGATGGCACATCCAAGCAGTGCATGTGGGGCTGCGATGCTGGACAGATCCTAGAGAATGTGAGCGCGGAAACAACACACAATAGCATTGCCAATGCCGGGAGGGGGCGCTGGCGCCAATGTCGCTTCAGGGTAAGTTCCACCAGCCCTCTGGGCGTACAGTCGGGCTGCTGAAAGAAGGAACGACAAACAAGGAACGAACCCCCTTCTTGACCTCAGCAGCGCCTGCGAGCACGAGGAGGGCTAGAGGACCAGCCATGGAAGGACCCAAGGAACATCGAGCCCCTTCCGAATCCAAACTGTTTCTTATTTCAGCGTCTTGGCTGCAGGTGGTGTAGGGAGGCTCCTCTTCCAACCCCCTTCTTCCCCTTCAGGGAGAGGTTTATGACTGTTCCTTATTCATCTACACCCGCTCCCCCCCTGGCCGGCGTCCAACCAAGAACCATGCCGACACCATGGGAGTCCGCCCCCCACCATCCATGTCAACATGATCGACCCACGAACCCGGAAAGCAATATAGAAATGTAAGCCATGGCAACTGTTCAAAGACACGTGATTGGGCGACGGGCAAATGCAATGCAGAATGTATCGATCTTAATGTACTGTGCCAGGGGCTGTGCTGTGCTGCACCGTGCTGAACTGCGATGTTCCATACCGCGATTGTGCTCTACATAGCGTCGTGGATCGAGTCTTCCTTAACATCCGAGTCCTGACCGAATTGATCTGGATCTTAAGCTCGAGCTGACTGAGCAGATGGTAGCTGCCCCAGAACCAATCGACAGAGGGGACATGCCAGGAGGACGCGCCGCGGAACATCCCAAAGGACACGCCAAGCGACGTGCCAGGGGACGTGCCATGGGCACGCACCGCGTGACGTGCCAAGCGGACGCGCTACGGAACGTGCCAATGGACGTGCCGCGGGACGTGCCAGGGGGCGCGCCACGCGACGTGCCAGGGGGACTCGCCAAGGGACGCCCCAGGAAACGTGCCAAGTTGCAATGCTGAGTGTATCGATCTTGATGTACCATGCCGAAATCTGTGCTGTGCTGCGCCGTGCTGAACTGCGATGTGCCATGCCGCGATTGTGCTCTAGATAGCGTTGTGGATCGAGTCCTCGTTGCATCCGAGTCCTGACCGAACTGATCTGGATCTTAAGCTCGAGCTGACTGAGCAGATGGTAGCTGCCCCAGAACCAATCGACAGGGGGACATGCCAGGAGGACGCGCCGCGGAACATCCCAAAGGACACGCCAAGCGACGTGCCAGGGGACGTGCCATGGGCACGCACCGCGTGACGTGCCAAGCGGACGCGCTACGGAACGTGCCAATGGACGTGCCGCGGGACGTGCCAGGGGACGCGCCACGCGACGTGCCAGGGGGACTCGCCAAGGGACGCCCCACGGAACGTGCCAAGTTGCAATGCTGAGTGTATCGATCTTGATGTACCATGCCGAAATCTGTGCTGTGATGCGCCGTGCTGAACTGCGATGTGCCATGCCGCGATTGTGCTCTAGATAGCGTTGTGGATCGAGTCCTCTTTGCATCCGAGTCCTGACCGAACTGATCTGGATCTTAAGCTCGAGCTGCCTGAACACATAGTAGCTGCCCCAGAACTAATCGACAGGGGGACATGCCAGGAGGACGCGCCGCGGAACGTCCCAAGGGACGCGCCAAGCGACGTGCCAGGGGACGTGCCATGGGCACGCACCGCGTGACGTGCCAAGCGGACGCGCTACGGAACGTGCCAATGGATGTGCCACGGGATGTGCCAGGGGACGCGCCACGCGACGTGCCAGGGGGACTCGCCAAGGGACGCCCCACGGAACGTGCCAAGGAACGTGCCAAGTTGCAATGCTGAGTCTATCGATCTTGATGTACTGTGCCGAAGTCTGTGCTGTGCTGCGCCGTGCTGACTTGCGATGTGCCATGCCGCGATTGTGCTCTATAGCCTCGTGGATCGAGTCCTCCTTTGCATCCGAGTCCTGATCTGAATCTTAAGCTCGAGCTGCCTGAACACATAGTAGCTGCCCCAGAGCTAATAGACAGAGGGGACATGCCAGGAGGACGCGCCTCGGAACGTCCCAAGGGACGCGCCAAGCGACGTGCCAGGGGACGTGCCATGGGCACGCACCGCGGGACGTGCCAAGGGGACGCGCTACGGAACGTGCTGGGGACAAGCGTTTCGCTCGAGACATCCTGCCAACATCCTCAGAATTCCTGCGCGCGGGGCGCGGACGCGCGAGACATCCTCGAAATTCTTGCGAGCGGGACGTGTAAACAAGCATTTCGCCTGAGACATCCTCTGAATTCTGGACCCCCACGAGGCCCCCCACGAGGCCCCCGCTGGATACATCCCCCAATTTTGCAAAACCAGCGGTTCGCTCGAAACGTCTTCAACAAATTATGAAAGACAAGCATTTCCGCTCGAGACATCCTGCCAAAATTCAAGGACATCCTAGCAAAACAAACGAATTAGTCGAGACATCCTCGAAATGCCTGCGCGCGGGACGCGGCACGCGCGAAACATCATCGGAATTCCTGCGCGCGGGGCGCTTTTCCGCGTCGCGGTCGGCTCTGCAAAACCAGCGTTTCGCTCGAGACATCCTCAACAAATTCTGAAAACAAGCGTTTCGCTCGAGACATCCCCAACTCTGCAAAACTAGCGTTTCGCTCGAGACATCCTCAACAAATTCTGAAAAACAAGCGTTTCGCTAGGGACATCCTCAATTGTTAATTCGCCGGCCCTACGCGACCTCGTTATTTATCGCAAAAGAAATTCGCCGGCCCTACAGCCGTCAGATCTGGGGGTAAACCAACTGAAAGTTGAACCCTGGGCCTGCGCCCTTTCCGGGAAAAAGCAATACAGACCGCACTCTGCCTCCACATTTGGAGCATGCGCGGCCAACCCCATGCGGCCCCCCCTCCACCATCCCTGTCAACATGATCGACCCACGAACCCGGAAAGGAATATAGAGATGTGACGCATGGCAACGTTTTCAAAGACACCTGATTGGGTGACGGGCAAGTGCAATGCTGATTGTATCGATCTGGATGTACCGTGCCGAGGGCTGTGCTGTGCTGCACCGTGCTGAAATTGCGATGTGCCATGCCGCGGTTGTGCTTTATAGCGTCGTGGATCGAGTCTTCCTTTGCATCCGAGT
Organism: Prorocentrum cordatum; assembly: GCA_963575745.1. Classification (NCBI taxonomy): domain Eukaryota; class Dinophyceae; order Prorocentrales; family Prorocentraceae; genus Prorocentrum; species Prorocentrum cordatum. The sequence continues at coordinate 139,006 of CAUYUJ010000703.1, forward strand.
CCTGACCGAACTGATCTGGATCTTCGGCTCGAGCTGTCTGAGCAGATGGTAGCTGCCCCAGAGCTAATTGACAGGGGGACATGCCAGGAGGACGCGCCGCGGAACGTCCCAAGGGACGCGCCAAGCGACGTGCCAAGGGACGTGCCATGTGGTCGCACCGTAGGACGTGCCAAGGTGACGCGCTATGGAACGTGCCAATGGATGTGCCACGGGATGTGCCAGGGGACGCGCCACGCGACGTGCCAGGAGGACTCGCCAAGGGACGCCCCACGGAACGTGCCAAGGAACGTGCCAGGTTGCAATGCTGATTGTATCGATCTGGATGTACCGTGCCGAAGTCTGTGCTGTGCTGCACCGTGCTGAACTGCGATGTGCCATGCCGCGATTGTGCTCTATAGCGTCGTGGATCAAGTCCTCCTTTGCATCCGAGTCCTGACCGAACTGATCTGGATCTTAAGCTCGAGCTGCCTGAGCACATAGTATCTGTCGCAAAGCTAATTGACAGGGGGGCATGCCAGGAGGACGCGCCGCGGAACGTCTCAAAGGACTCGCCAGGCGACATGCCAGGGGGCGTGCCATGGGGACGCACCGCGGGACGTGCCAAGGGGACGCGCTACGGAACGTGCTGGGGACAAGCGTTTCGCTCGAGACATCCTGTCAAACTCATCATTCTAGACATCCGCCTGAGCGACCTGGACACGTGACAACAAACGTTTCGCTCAACACATTCTCAACACATTCTCATGCTAGACATCCGCCTGGGCGAACTGGACACGTGAAAACAAGTAGTTCGCTCGAGACATCCTCAACACATCTTCGTGTGAGACGTCCGCCTGGGTGACCTGTACACGTGAAAACAAGCGTATCTCTCGAGACATTCTCAACGCATCCTCATGCTAGGCATCCGCCTGGGCAACCTGGACACGTGCAAACAAGTATCTCGATCGAGACATTCTCAACACCTCCTCATTCTAGACATCCGCCTGGGCGACGAGGACGCGTGAAACCAAGCGTCTCGCTCGAGACATCCTCAACAAATCCTGGCGCTTGACCTCTGCCTGGGCAACCTGGAGGTGTGAAACCAAGCGTCTCGCTTGAGAAATCCTCAAGACCTGGGCACGTGAAACCAAGCATCACTTGAGAGATCCTCTAAATTCTGGTCCCCAGGAGAGGACAATATATAACACAAAACAAGCGTTTCGCTCGAGAAATCCTCAACAAATTCTGAAAAACAAGCGTTTCGCTAGGGACATCCTCAAATTTTAGTTAGCCGGCCCTCTTCCCACTCGTTATTTATCGCAAAAGAAATCCGCCGGCCCTCTTCCCGTCAAAACTGAAGGGGAAACCTCTAAAAGAGAACCCTGGGTCGGAAGCCCTTTTTGGGAAAAATGATCGACCCACGAACCCGGAAAGGAATATAGAAGTGTAAGGCATTGCAACATTTCAAAGACACCTGATTGGACGACGGGCACATGCAATGCTGAATGTATCGATGATGATGTACTGTGCTGAGGGCTGTGCTGTGCTACGCCGTGCTGAACTGCGATGTGCCATGCCGCGATTGTGCTCTATATAGCGTTGTGGATCGAGTCCTCCCTGGCATCCGAGTCCTCACCGAACTGATCTGGATCGTAAGCTCGAGCTGCCTGAGCAGATGGTAGCTGCCCCAGAACTAATCGACAGAGGGAACATGCCAGGAGGACGCGCCGCGGAACGTCCCAAGGGACGCGCCAGGCGACGTGCCAGGGGACGTGCCATGGGGACGCACCGCGGGACGTGCCAAGGGGACGCGCTACGGAACGTGCCAATGGACGTGCCGAGGGACGTGCCAGGGGACGCGCCGCGCGACGTGCCAGGTGGACTCGCCACGGAACGCGCCAAGGAACGTGCCAAGGTGCATAGTTGAGTGTATCGATCTTGATGTACCGTGCCGACGGCTGTGCTGTGCTGGGCCGTGCTGAACTGCGATGTGCCATGCCGCGATTGTGCTCTATATAGCGTTGTGGATCGAGTCCTCCCTGGCATCCGAGTCCTCACCGAACTGATCTGGATCGTAAGCTCGAGCTGCCTGAGCAGATGGTAGCTGCCCCAGAACTAATCGACAGAGGGAACATGCCAAGAGGACGCGCCGCGGAACGTCCCAAGGGACGCGCCAGGCGACGTGCCAGGGGACGTGCCATGGGCCCGCACCGCGGGACGTGCCAAGGGGACGCGCTACGGAACGTGCCAATGGACGTGCACCGCGCGACGTGCCAGGGGACTCGCCACGGGACGCTCCGCGGAACGTGCCAGGCAACATGCCAGGCTGCAATGCTAAGGGTATCGATATTGATGTACCGTGCCGAGGGCTGTGCTGTGCCTGGGCGACCTGGACACGTGAAAACACGTGCTTCGCTCAAGACGTTGTCAGCACATCCTCATGCTAGACATCCGCCTGGGCAACCTGGACACGTGCAAACAAGCGTCTCGCTCGAGACATCCTCAACAAATGCTCATGCTAGACATCCGCCTGGGCGACCTGGACACGTGAAAACAAGCCTCTGGTTCGAGACATCCTCAACAAATCCTCATGCTAGACATCTGTCTGGGCCACCTGGAGGCGTGAAACCAAGCGTCTCGCTCGAGACATCCTCAAGACCTGGGCACGTGAAAACAAGCAATCCACTTGAGAGATCCTCAGAATTCAGGCCCCCAGGAGAGGACAATCTATAACACAAAAAAAGCGTTTCGCTCGAGACATCCTCACCATTTTCTGAAAAACAAGCGTTTCGCTCGAGACATCCTCAATTTTTAATTCGCCGGCCCTACGCGACCTCGTTATTTATCGCAAAAGAAATTCGCCGGCCCTACAGCCGTCAAAACCGGGGGGAAACCAACTAAAAGAGAACCCTGGGCTCAGGCCCTTTCCGGGAACAAGCGTTTCGCTCGAGACATCCTGCCAAAATCCAAAGAATTCCTGGCAAAACAAGCGAATTAGTCGAGACATCCTCAACAAATTATTTAAAACATGATGGACCCACGAACCCGGAAAGGGATATAGACATGTGGAGCATGGACACGTTTTCATGATACCCAACTGGGCAACACCTCACGAAACATCCCACGAGACACCTCACGAAACATCCCACGAGACACCTCACGAAACATTCCACGAGACACCTCACGAAACATTCACGAGACACCCCGCGAAACATTCCACGAGACACCCCACGAAACATTCCACGACGACAGGCAACCACTCAACCAAGGCGGTGTGGTCGTGCTGGGGAGTGGTCGTGCTGGGGCTGTGGTCGTGCTGGGGTGTGGTCGTGCGTGGGGGGTGGTCGTGCGTGGGGGGGTGGTCGTGCTGGGGTGGTCGTGCTGGGGCGTGGTCGTGCTGGGGTGGGGCGTGGTCGTGCTGGGGTGGGGCGTGGTCGTGCTGGGGCGTGGTCGTGCTGGTCGTGCGTGGTCGTGCTGGGGTGTGGTCGTGCTGTGTGTGGTCGTGCTGGGGTGCGGTCGTGCTGGGGTGTGGTGCTCGTGCTGGGGTGGTCGTGCTGGGGTGGGTCGTGCTGGGGGGTCGTGCGGGTCGTGCTGGGGTGGGGTCGTGCTGGGGTCTGGTCGTGCTGGGGTGTGGTCGTGCTGGGGTATGGTCGTGCTAGGGTGGGGTCGTGCATTTCGCTCGAGACATCCTGCCAAAATTCCAGGAAATCGTACAAAAACAAAGGAATTAGTCGAGACATCATCGAAATTCCTTCGCGCGGGGCGCTTTTCCGCGTCGCGGTCGGCTCTGCAAAACAAGCGTTTCGCTCGAGACATCCTCGGCAAACTCTGCGGAGCAAGCGTTTCGCTCGAGACATCCTCAACACACGAAAAAGTGGCCCGCACCCTGTGATTTATCGATCGGGATTTCAAAAACAAGCGTTTCGCTCGAGACATCCTCAAATTTTAATTCGCCGGCCTCCTTCGACCTCGTTATTTATCAGGGAAAAAATTCGCCGGCCTCCCTCAAGTTGGCACCGGGGGACAGGTTTACCTACTAAAAGAGAACCCTGGGCCGGCGCCCTTTCCGGGAAACATGATGGACCCACGAACCCGGAAAGGGATATAGACATGTGGAGCATGGGCACGTTTTCACGATACCCAACGGGGCAACACCTCACGAAACATCCCACGAGACACCTCACGAAACATCCCACGAGACACCTCACGAAACATTCCGCGAGACACCTCACGAAACATTCCAGGAGACACCCCGCGAAACATTCCACGAGACACCCCACGAAACATTCCACGACGACAGGCAACCACTCAACCAAGGCGGTGTGGTCGTGCTGGGGAGTGGTCGTGCTGGGGTGTGGTCGTGCTGGGGGGTGGTCGTGCTGGGGTGTGGTCGTGCTGGGGGGGTGGTCGTGCTGGGGGGTGGTTGTGCTGGGGCGTGGTCGTGCTGGGGCGTGGTCGTGCTGGGGCGTGGTCGTGCTGGGGTGTGGTCGTGCTGTGGTGAGGTCGTGCTGGGGTGTGGTCGTGCTGGGGTGTGGTCTTGCTGGGGTGGGGTCGTGCTGGGGTGTGGTCGTGCTGGTGTGGTCGTGCTGGGGCGTGGTCGTGCTGGGGCGTGGTCGTGCTGGGGCGTGGTCGTGCTGGGGCTGGTCGTGCTGGGGTGTGGTCGTGCTGGGTGAGGTCGTGCTGGGGTGGTCGTGCTGGGGTGTGGTGTCGTGCGTGCTGGGGGGTGGTCGTGTGTTCGTGCTGGGGGTGTGGTGCTGGGGGGTGGTCGTGCTGGGCGTGGTCGTGCTGGGGCGTCGTGTGGGGCGTGGTCGTGCTGGGGTGTGGTCGTGCTGTGGTGAGGTCGTGCTGGGGTGTGGTCGTGCTGGGGTGTGGTCTTGCTGGGGTAGGGTCGTGCTGGGGTCGGGTCGTGCTGGGGTGTGGTCGTGCTGGGGTATGGTCGTGCTGGGGTGGGGTCGTGCTGGGGTGGGGTCGTGCTGGGGTCTGGTCGTGCTGGGGTGTGGTCGTGCTGGGGTATGGTCGTGCTAGGGTGGGGTCGTGCATTTCGCTCGAGACATCCTGCCAAAATTCCAGGAAATCGTACAAAAACAAACGAATTAGTCGAGACATCATCGAAATTCCTTCGCGCGGGGCGCTTTTCCGCGTCGCGGTCGGCTCTGCAAAACAAGCGTTTCGCTCGAGACATCCTCGGCAAACTCTGCGGAGCAAGCGTTTCGCTCGAGACATCCTCAACACACGAAAAAGTGGCCCGCACCCTGTGATTTATCGATCGGGATTTCAAAAACAAGCGTTTCGCTCGAGACATCCTCAAATTTTAATTCGCCGGCCTCCTTCGACCTCGTTATTTATCAGGGAAAAAATTCGCCGGCCTCCCTCAAGTTGGCACCGGGGGACAGGTTTACCTACTAAAAGAGAACCCTGGGCCGGCGCCCTTTCCGGGAAAAAACCGTTTCGCTCGAGACATCCTGTCAAAATCGAAAGAAATCTTGCTAAACAAACGAATTAGCCGAGACATCCTCAAAATTCCTGCGCGGGACGCGGCACGCGCGAGACATCCTCTGAATTCCTGCGAGCGGGACGTGAAAACAAGCATTTCGCCTGAGACATCCTCTCAATTCTGGCCACCCACGAGGCTCCCGCTCGAGACATCCCCCCAATTTTGCAAAGCCAGCGTTTCGCTCGAGACATCCTCAACAAATTCTGGAAAACAAGCGTTTCGCTCGAGACATCCTGTCAACATCCAAAGAAATCCTCGCTAAACAAACGATTTAGTCAAGACATCCTCAAAATTCCTGCGCGCGGGACGCGGCACGCGCGAGACATTCTCTGAATTCCTGCGAGCGGGACGTGAAAACAAGCATTTCGCTTGAGACATCTTCTCAATTCTGGCCACCCCACGAGGCTCCCGCTCGAGACATCCCCCCAATTTTATAAAACCAACGTTTCGCTTGAGGCATCCTCAACAAATTCTGGAAAACAAGCGTTTCGCTTGAGACATCCTGTCAAAATCCAAAGAAATCCTCGCTAAACAAGCGAATTAATCTATACATCCTCAACCAATTATGAAAAACAAGCGTTTCGCTCAAGACATCCTGTCAACATCCGAAGAATTCATGGCAAAACAAGCGAATTAGTCGAGACATCCTCAACAAATTATGGAAAAAAACATGATGGACCCACGAACCCGGAAAGGGATAAAGACATGTGCAGCATGGTCACGTTTTCACGATACCCAACTGGGCGACATCTCACGAAACATCCCACGAGACACCCCGCGAAACATCCCACGAGACACCTCACGAAACATTCCACGAGACACCTCACGAAACATTCCACGAGACACCCCGTGAAACATTCCACGAGACACCCCACGAACAGGCAACCACTCAACCAGACACGCCACGAAACATTCCCCGGGGGTGCGACTGGGTGTGGTCGTGCTGGGGTGTGGTCGTGCTGGGGTGTGGTCGTGCTGGGGAGTGGTCGTGCTGGGGTGTGGTCGTGCTGGGGGGTGGTCGTGCTGGGGGGTGGTCGTGCTGGGGGGGTGGTCGTGCTGGGGGGTGGTCGTGCTGGGGCGTGGTCGTGCTGGGGCGTGGTCGTGCTGGGGCGTGGTCGTGCTGGGGTGTGGTCGTGCTTGGGTGGTCGTGTTGGGTGTGGTCGTGCTGGGGTGTGGTCTTGCTGGGGTAGGGTCGTGCTGGGGTCGGGTCGTGCTGGGGTGTGGTCGTGCTGGGGTATGGTCGTGCTGGGGTGGGGTCGTGCTGGGGTGGGGTCGTGCTGGGGTCTGGTCGTGCTGGGGTGTGGTCGTGCTGGGGTATGGTCGTGCTAGGGTGGGGTCGTGCATTTCGCTCGAGACATCCTGCCAAAATTCCAGGAAATCGTACAAAAACAAAGGAATTAGTCGAGACATCATCGAAATTCCTTCGCGCGGGGCGCTTTTCCGCGTCGCGGTCGGCTCTGCAAAACAAGCGTTTCGCTCGAGACATCCTCGGCAAACTCTGCGGAGCAAGCGTTTCGCTCGAGACATCCTCAACACACGAAAAAGTGGCCCGCACCCTGTGATTTATCGATCGGGATTTCAAAAACAAGCGTTTCGCTCGAGACATCCTCAAATTTTAATTCGCCGGCCTCCTTCGACCTCGTTATTTATCAGGGAAAAAGAAAAAAAAAAAACATGATCGACCCACGAACCCGGAAAGGAATATAGAACTGTAACACATGGCAGCGTTTTCAAAGACACCTGATTGGGTGACGGGCAAATGCAATGCTGAATGTATCGATCTCGATGTACCCTGCCGAGGGCTGTGCTGTGCTGCACCGTGCTGAATTGCGATGTGCCATGCCGCGATTGTGCTCTATAGCCTCGTGGATCGAGTCCTCCTTTGCATCCGAGTCCTGACCGAACTGATCTCGATCTTAAGCTCGAGCTGCCTGAACACATAGTAGCTGCCCCAGAGCTGATGGACAGGGGAGCATGTCAGGAGGACGCGCCGCGAAACGTCCCAAGGGATGCGCCAGGCGACGTGCCAGGGGACATGCCATGGGGTCGCACCGCGGGACGTGCCAAAGGGACGCGCTACGGAACGTGCCAATGGATGTGCCACGGGATGTGCCAGGGGACGCGCCACGCGACATGCCAGGGAGACTCGCCAAGGGACGCGCCACGGAACGTGCCACGGAACGTGCCAAGTTGCAATGCTGAGTGTATCGATCTTGATGTACCGTGCCGAAATCTGTGCTGTGCTGCGCCGTGCTGAATTGCGATGTGCCATGCCGCGATTGTGCTCTATAGCCTCGTGGATCGAGTCCTCCGTTGCATCCGAGTCCTGACCGAACTGATCTGGATCTTAAGCTCGAGCTGCCTGAACACATAGTAGCTGCCCCAGAGCTAATGGACAGGGGGGCATGCCAGGAGGACGCGACGCGGAACGTCTCAAGGGACGCGCCAAGCGACGTGCCAAGGGACGTGCCATGGGGACGCACCGCGGGACGTGCCAAGGGGACGCGCTACGGAACGTGCTGGGGACAAGCGTTTCGCTCGAGACATCCTGCCAACATCCTCAAAATTCCTGCGCGCGGGACGTGGCACGCGCGAGACATCTTCCGAATTCCTGCGAGCGGGACGTGAAAACAAGCATTTCGCCTGAGACATCCTCTGAATTCTGGCCCCCCACGAGGCCCCCGCTCGAGACATCCCCAAGTTTGCAGAAACCAGCGTTTCGCTCGAGACATCCTCAACAAATTATGAAAAACAAGCGTTTCGCTCGAGACATCCGGTCAAAATTCTAAGAAATCCTAACAAAACAAACGAATTAGTCGAGACATCCTCGAAATTCCTGCGCGCGGGACGCGGCCCGCGCGAGACATCCTTGGAATTCCCGCGAGCGGGACACGAAAACAAGCATTTCGCCTGAGACATCCTCTGAATTCTGGCCCCCCGCTCGAGACATCCCCAAAGTTTGCAGAAACCAGCGTTTCGCTCGAGACATCCTCCCCGAACTATGTAAAATAAGCGTTTCGCTCGAGACATCCGGTCAAAATTCTAAGAAATCCTGACAAAACAAACGAATTAGTCGAGACATCCTCGAAATTCCTACGCGCGGGACGCGGCCCGCGCGAGACATCCTTGGAATTCCCGCGAGCGGGACACGAAAACAAGCATTTCGCCTGAGACATCCTCTGAATTCTGGCCCCCCGCTCGAGACATCTCCAAATTTTGCGGAAACCAGCGTTTCGCTCGAGACATCCTCCACAAACTATGTAAAATAAGCGTTTCGCTCGAGACATCCTGCCAAAGTTCTAAGAAATCCTGACAAAACAAGCGAATTAGTCGAGACATCCTCGAAATTCCTGCGCGCGGGACGCGGCACGCGCGAGACATCCTCGGAATTCCTGCGCGCGGGGCGCTTTTCCGAGTCGCGGTCGGGGCTCCAGACCCCGTTATTTTTTCGAGGATTCTGCGAAAAACGCTCCGCACCCTCTTTTTTACGAGGGAAAGCGGGGGTCTGCGGACCCCGTTATTTGTCGAGGATCCGAGATGGGGGGCGAACTTTCCTCGAGCGGGCACGCACAAAACGCACTTTTTCTAAAAAAATCAGCACTTTACCTCGTTATTTATCGCAAATAATTTCGCCGGCGCTTGACCCGTCAGATCCGGGGGTAAACGGCTAAAAGAGAACCCTGGGCCCAAGCCCTTTCCGGGGAAAAAAAAAACATGATGGACCCACGAACCCGGAAAGGGATATAGACATGTGGAGCATGGACACGTTTTCATGATACCCAACTGGGCAACACCTCACGAAACATCCCACGAGACACCTCACGAAACAGCCCACGAGACACCTCACGAAACATTCCACGAGACACCTCACGAAACATTTCACGAGACACCCCGCGAAACATTCCACGAGACACCCCACGAAACAGTCCACGACGACAGGCAACCACTCAACCAAGGCGGTGTGGTCGTGCTGGGGAGTGGTCGTGCTGGGGTGTGGTCGTGCTGGGGGGTGGTCGTGCTGGGGCGTGGTCGTGCTGGGGGGGTGGTCGTGCTGGGGGGTCGTGCTGGGGCGTGGTCGTGCTGGGGCGTGGTCGTGCTGGGGCGTGGTCGTGCTGGGGCGTGGTCGTGCTGGGGCGTGGTCGTGCTGGGGTGTGGTCGTGCTGGGGTAAGGTCGTGCTGGGGTGCGGTCGTGCTGGGGTGTGGTCTTGCTGGGGTGGGGTCGTGCTGGGGTGTGATCGTGCTGGGGTGGGGTCGTGCTGGGGTGTGTTCGTGCTGGGGTGTGGTCGTGCTAGGGTGGGGTCGTGCTGGGGTGGGGTCGTGCTGGGGAGTGGTCGTGCTGGGGTGTGGTCGTGCTGGGGTGTGGTCGTGCGGGGGCGTGGTCGTGCTGGGGTGGGGTCGTGCTGGGGTGGGGTCGTGCTGGGGTGGGTTCGTGCTGGGGTGCTCCGCACCCTGTGATTTATCGATCGGGTCGTGCTGGGGTGTGGTCTTGCTGGGGTGTGGTCGTGCTGGGGTGTGGTCGTGCTGGGGTGTGGTCGTGCTGGGGTGTGGTCGTGCTGAGGGAGTGGCGTGGCTGGGGGCGGTCGTGTGGGGGGTGGTCGGCTCGGGGGTGGGTCGGTGCTGGGGGGGTGGTCGTGCTGGGCGTGTGGTCGTGCTGGGGCGTGGTCGTGTGGGCGTGTCGGCTGGGGCGTGGTCGTGCTGGGGTGTGGTCGTGCTGTGGTGAGGTCGTGCTGGGGTGTGGTCGTGCTGGGGTGTGGTCTTGCTGGGGTAGGGTCGTGCTGGGGTCGGGTCGTGCTGGGGTGTGGTCGTGCTGGGGTATGGTCGTGCTGGGGTGGGGTCGTGCTGGGGTGGGGTCGTGCTGGGGTCGTGCTGGGGTCTGGTCGTGCTGGGGTGTGGTCGTGCTGGGGTATGGTCGTGCTAGGGTGGGGTCGTGCATTTCGCTCGAGACATCCTGCCAAAATTCCAGGAAATCGTACAAAAACAAACGAATTAGTCGAGACATCATCGAAATTCCTTCGCGCGGGGCGCTTTTCCGCGTCGCGGTCGGCTCTGCAAAACAAGCGTTTCGCTCGAGACATCCTCGGCAAACTCTGCGGAGCAAGCGTTTCGCTCGAGACATCCTCAACGCACGAAAAAGTGGCCCGCACCCTGTGATTTATCGATCGGGATTTCAAAAACAAGCGTTTCGCTCGAGACATCCTCAAATTTTAATTCGCCGGCCTCCTTCGACCTCGTTATTTATCAGGGAAAAAATTCGCCGGCCTCCCTCAAGTTGGCACCGGGGGACAGGTTTACCTACTAAAAGAGAACCCTGGGCCGGCGCCCTTTCCGGGAAAAACGTTTCGCTCGAGACATCCTGTCGAAATACAAAGAAATCCTCGCTAAACAAGCGAATTAATCGAGACATCCTCGAAATTCCTGCGCGCGGGACGCGGCACGCGCGATACATCCTCGGAATTCCTGCGCGCGGGGCGTGAAAACAAGCATTTCGCTTGAGACATCCTTTCAATTCTGGCCACCCACGAGGCTCCCGCTCGAGACATCCCCCAAATTTTATAAAACCAGCGTTTCGCTAAGATGAGACTTTGTCGTCGTCGTCGCCGCCGCCGCCACCGCGACGTCGTCGTCGTCGTCGCGCTGTCCTCGATCACTCGATCGTGAAAGCGTGGGCTCTACAGACCCCCCAGGAGACCCTCCCAGAGAACCCCAAGACACCGCTCCACGCAAGGCTCTAAGATGAGACTTTGTCGTCGTCGTCGCCGCCGCCGCCACCGCGCGTGGGCTCTACAGACCCCCAAGAGACCCTCCAAGAGACCCCCCACGCAAGGCTCTAAGATGAGACTTTGTCGTCGTCGTCGCCGCCGCCGCCCTGTCCTCGATCCCTCGATCGTGTAAGCGTGGGCTCTACAGACCCTCAAGAGACCCTCCAAGAGAACCCCAAGAGACCCCCCCACGCAAGGCTCTAAGATGAGACTTTGTCGTCGTCGTCGCCGCCGCCGCCGCCACCGCGACGTCGTCGTCGTCGTCGCGCTGTCCTCGAGCCCTCGATCGTGTAAGCGTGGGCTCTGCAGACCCCCAAGAGACCCTCCCAGAGAACCCCCGGAGACCCCCCCACGAGAGGCTCTAAGATGAGACTTTGTCGTCGTCGTCGCCGCCGCCGCCACCGCGACGTGGTCGTCATCGTCGCGCTGTCCTCGATCCCTCGATCGTGTAAGCGTGGGCTCTACAAACCGTCAAGAGACCCTCCAAGAGAACCCCAAGAGACCCCCCCACGCAAGGCTCTAAGATGAGACTTTGTCGTCGTCGTCGTCGCCGCCGCCGCCACCGCGACGTCGTCGTCGTCGTCGCGCTGTCCTCGATCCCTCGATCGTGTAAGCGTGGGCTCTACAGACCCTCCAGAGACCCTCCAAGAGAACCCCAAGAGACCCCCCACGCAAGGCTCTAAGATGAGACTTTGTCGTCGTGGTGGACGCCGCCGCCACCGCGACGTCGTCGTCGTCGCGCTGTCCTCGACCCGTCGATCATGTAAGCGTGGACTCTACAAACCGTCCAAGAGAACCCCAAGAGACGTCGTCGTCGTCGTCGTCGTCGTCGTCGTCGCCGCTCCCAGAGCCTTCGGGGCCTCTCCTTGGCCCTCCTACGGAAAATCCTGCAAAACCTAGCGAATTAGTCGAGACATCCTCGAAATTCCTGCGCGCTGGACGCGGCACGCGCGAGACATCCTCGGAATTCCTGCGCGCGAGTCTTCCTTTGCATCCAAGTCCTGACCGAACTGATCTGGATCTGAAGCTCGAGCTTCCTGAACACATAGTAGCTGCCCCAGAGCTAATTGACAGGGGGACATGCCAGGAGGACGCGCCGCGAAACGTCCCCAGGGACGCGCCAGGCGACGTGCCAAGGGACGTGCCATGGGGTCGCACCGTAGGCCGTGCCAAGGGGACGCGCTACGGGACATCCTCAAAATTCCTGCGCGCGGGACGTGGCACGCGCGAGACATCTTCCGAATTCCTGCGAGCGGGACGTGAAAACAAGCATTTCGCCTGAGACATCCTCTGAATTCTGGCCCCCCACGAGGCCCCCGCTCGAGACATCCCCAAGTTTGCAGAAACCAGCGTTTCGCTCGAGACATCCTCAACAAATTATGAAAAACAAGCGTTTCGCTCGAGACATCCGGTCAAAATTCTAAGAAATCCTGCAAAACAAACGAATTAGTCGAGACATCCTCGAATTCCTGCGCGCGGGACGCGGCCCGCGCGAGACATCCTTGGAATTCCCGCGAGCGGGACACGAAAACAAGCATTTCGCCTGAGACATCCTCTGAATTCTGGCCCCCCGCTCGAGACATCTCCAAATTTTGCGAAAACCAGCGTTTCGCTCGAGACATCCTCCACAAACTATGTAAAATAAGCGTTTCGCTCGAGACATCCTGCCAAAGTTCTAAGAAATCCTGACAAAACAAGCGAATTAGTCGAGACATCCTCGAAATTCCTGCGCGCGGGACGCGGCACGCGCGAGACATCCTCGGAATTCCTGCGCGCGGGGCGCTTTTCCGAGTCGCGGTCGGGGCTCCAGACCCCGTTATTTTTCGAGGATTCTGCGAAAAACGCTCCACACCCTCTTTTTTACGAGGGAAAGCGGGGGTCTGCGGACACCGTTATTTATCGAGGATCCGAGATGGGGGGCGAACTTTCCTCGAGCGGGCACGCACAAAACGCACTTTTTCTAAAAAAATCAGCACTTTACCTCGTTATTTATCGCAAATAATTTCGCCGGCGCTTGACCCGTCAGATCCGGGGGTAAACGGCTAAAAGAGAACCCTGGGCCCGCGCCCTTTCCGGGAAAAACAAGGCAAAGTACACTTGGGGGCAAAGTCTTAAGTCATGTTCGCGAAGCCCGCGAACACGTTGTGTTGTTTGTGACAGGGACGGCGGGGGTGCCAACATATTCCCTGCTGGGCGCAAGGCCACCATCCCTGACACAGCTTGATCGACCCACGAACCCGGAAAGGAATGTAGAATGCAAGACATGGCAACGTTTCAAAGACACCTGATTGGACGACGGGCGCATGCAATGCTGAATGTATCGATCTTGCTGTACTGTGCCGAGGGCTGTGCTGTGCTACGCCGTGCTTAACTGCGATGTGCCTTGCCGCGATTGTGCTCTATATAGCGTTGTGGATCGAGTCCTCCCTGGCATCCGAGTCCTGACCGAACTGAACTGGATCTTAAGCTCGAGCCGTCTGAGCAGATGGTAGCTGCCCCAGAGCTAATCGACAGAGGGGACATGCCAGGAGGACGCGCCGCGGAACGTCCCAAGGGACGCGCCAGGAGACGTGCCAGGGGACGTGCCATGGGGACGCACCGCGGGACGTGCAAAGGGGACGCGCTACGGAACGTGCCAATGGACGTGCCGCGGGACGTGCCAGGGGACGCGCCGCGCGACGTGCCAGGTGGACTCGCCACGGGACGCGCCAAGGAGCGTGCCAAGGTGCAATGCTGAGTGTATCGATCTTGATGTACCGTACCGAAGGCTGTGCTGTGCTGGGCCGTGCTGAACTGCGATGTGCCTTGCCGCGATTGTGCTCTCTCTCTCTCTATATATAGCGTTGTGGATCGAGTCTTCGTTGTCCTGACCGAACAAATCTGGATCTTAAGCTCGAGTTGCCTGAGCAGATGGTAGCTGCCCCAGAACTAATCGACAGGGGGACATGCCAGGAGGACGCGCCGCGGAACGTCCCAAGGGACGCGCCAGGCGACATGCCAGGGGACGTGCCATGGGCACGCACCGCGGGACGTGCCAAGGGGACGCGCTACGGAACGTGCCAATGGACGTGCACCGCGCGACGTGTCAGGTGGACTCGCCACGGGACGCTCCGCGGAACGTGTCAGGCAACATGCCAAGCTGCAATGCTAAGGGTATCGATATTGATGTACCCTGCCGATGGCTGTGCTGTGCCTGGGCGAGCTGGACACGTGAAAACACGCGTTTCGCTCAAGACGTTCTCAGCACATCCTCATGCTAGACATCCGCCTGGGCAACCCGGACACGTGCAAACAAGCGTCTCGATCGAGACATCCTCGACACATCCTCATGCTAGACATCCGTCTGGGCGACCTGGACACGTGAAAACAAGCCTGTCTTCGAGACATCATCAACAAATCCTCATTCTAGACATCTGTCTGGACAACCTGGAGGCGTGAAACCAAGCGTCTCGCTCGAGAAATCCTCAAGACCTGGGCACGTGAAAACAAGCATTTCACTTGAGAGATCCTCTGAATTCAGGTCCCCAGAAGAGGACAATCTATAACATACAACAAGCGTTTCGCTCGAGACATCCTCAACACATTCTGAACATTAAGCGTTTCGCTCGGAACATCCTCAAAATTTAATTCGCCGGCCCACCTCGACCTCGATATTTATCGCAAAAGAAATTCGCCGGCCCACCTCAAATCAAACCTGGGGGGGAACAAACTAAAAGAGAACCCTGGGCTTAAGCCCTTTCCGGAAAAAAACAATACAATATGCACCTCGCGGCTAAATCTGGATCATGCGCGGCTATCCCGCGATCACTGTCAAATGGTTCTTGACAGGGACGGAGGTGGTGGTGGCGCGCGGCCTGCTTTGCGCAGGCCCACCAGACACAATGATGGGCATTGGTTTTCGACAAGGATGGCAGGGGCCGACATGGTTTCCGATATGTGCTGTCACGTGCGCAGGCGCACCTAACGCACTCTGCACGTGCCCCGAACACGGCGCACCTGGCGCGGCCGGAGTGTGCGGCACACCTGGCGCACTCGGAGCACGTGGCGCATCTGGCGCATTAGGCGAGGCGTGCCTGGCACGCTCGGGCCCCAGGATTGCCTGGCGCGCGTGGCGCCCTTGGCACGCGTGGCGCACCTCGCCCAAGCGTCGCGCACCTGGGGTCGGCTTTGGTTCCCAGTAGCTGTCCATCCAAAGACGACCGCTGAACATGCTCAGGCTCGTATGTGTTGGGAGGGCGGGTGGGAGTGCGCGAGACGGCTTGCGGGCGGGGAGGGCAGCTTGACCCCTCCCCCTACCCCCTCAGCTGGACCTGGACGGGGGGGGCGGCGAGGCGTTGGAGCGTCCAAGATGGCCCAAGACGGCTCCCAGAGGGCCCCTGAGGAGCCCCAGATGAGCTCGAAGGTGGATCAAGATAGCGCACGATGCCTCAAGATGGCTCCCAAGATTCTCCAAGAGGCCCCAGGAACGTTCCAAGACGGCTCCAAGAGGCCTCCGAGACCTCCAAGCAGGCCCCGAAGAAGCCAACATCCTTCAAACGCCTAAGGACAATCACTGATTTGTGCTTTCTCGCCTTTTCGCTTCCGATGGCCATCCGAGGCCTAAAGATGGCTCTCGGATGGCCCAAGACGGCCCCAGGAGAGAGACACAAGAGAGCCCCAAGACGGCACCAAGAGCGCCCCAAGAGCGCCCTAAGAGGCGACTTTGGAGCTCCCTGGGGGGGGGGGGACTTTTGGAACCCTCTTCTTTGATCGGTTTCCTCCAAGATGGCCCCAAGAGCGCTTCTAAGGCTCCCAAAAGCGCACCAAGATGGCCCCACGAGGCGCCCAGACGGCCCCAAGAGGCATCCCCGAGTCACCCAAAACACTCAACGACGGCCCTGGGCTTGCCAGGGTGCCCCTCCTCCTCCTCCTCCTTCTCCTCCTCCTCCTCCTCCTCCTCCTCCTCCTCCTCCTCTTTGTCCACTGTCTCTTCCTTCTTCCTCCTCTTCACCCTCCTCCTCCTTCTCCTCCTCATTCTCCCCCTCCTTCTCCTCTACCATCCTCCCCCTCGTTCGGTGTCGGACGGCTTCCTCCGCCCGCTGTTCTTCTGCATGCTCCCCCACTTCCCTGATCACCCCAACTCCCTTGGGCAGCGTTATGGACTGGTGGGGCTATTTTTTCGGTCGCGGCCGCGAGACGACGGTCAGGCGGCAAGAGCAACGTCCGGGACGCGAACTCGGCGAATTAGCAAAGAAAGGCGCAGGCCGGCCGGCCCACTCAGACAGCAGCTGAAGCTGAGGGGGGTGGAGCTGACGGCGAACGGCGCCCAGCAAAAACAAAAAAAAAGAAAAAACAACAAATACCAAAACAAAAAAAAACAAAACGGGAAAAAAAGAAAAAAAATTGAAAAAAAAAAACAAAGAAACACAAAAAACAAAAAAAAAAGAAAAGCAGCAAAAAAAAAAAAAAGAAAAAAAAAAAAAAAAAATAAATAAAAAAAAAAAACAAAAAAAAAAAAAAAAGCAAAAAAAAAAAAGAAAAAAAAAAAACCAAAAAAAAAAAAAAAAGAAGCAAAAAAAAACCAAGAAAAAAAAAAGAAAAAACAAAAAAACAAGAAAATACGAAAAGCTCGGTGCACGTGCACAGACAAAGTGTCTCGGAATTCAAAGCTTGCCATGGCGCAACCCCACCAACAAAAAAAAAACAAAGAAATAGACGAGGAAACGATGGTCAAGTCCGTCGTGCTGGGTTGGATGGCAAAAAAAAGGCCATTGGAGTGAGTCGCCGATGCGGAGACAGCTCCGACGCCCTGCGACCTGAGCTAGCCAGACAAGCTGGGCAGTCGTACCGTTGTGCAACGCAACTTTGGAAGCTGAATGTGGGCCCGTCAGGGCTTTACCTGCTGCGGACAAAAGCCTGTACCACTCTGCCCATGGCCAGCCCCTGTCCAGCCACGCCCACAGAGCCAAAGGGCAACCGAGCGACCCCTGAGACACTCAACGCGTGGCCGGCGGGCGGGGCCCTGAGCGGGGGGTGAGACCCGCTGGCGTGGTCAGCTCCGCCAGAGGAAAGGTAGATGGAGCTGCACTGGAGGTTGTGGCGCCGTGCGCGAACAGTAACCAAGCCTGTGGTTCCCCAAGGAGAACATGTGAGCTGTACCTCGCGTGGCAACGTGGACGCCAAGTGGAGGCGGGGTGTGCCGTTGTCTTTAGGGCGATGCGCCTGGGGGGAGCTCACAAATTGGTGGACACGAGGTCCATCGACGCAAAGTCAGACTCCGCCCGCCGCTGGCACTTCCGCCCAAGCTCCCGGAACGTCAACAAACACCACGTGGTCCTCCAGGGTCGCAGCTGACCGCCGCTGAGAGTGATGAGACAAATCACGCACAGCGAGGGGCACGGGCGGCCCAGGGAGGGGGGGCAACAACACCAACGTCGGACAGTACGTCAGGCGGGCCCCGGGGCCAAGAGCGGGGGACACCCGCCTGGCCCCAGAGGAGAGAGGCGGGGGGAACGCCGCCCCTCCCCTCGGTCTGGCCCCCGCACCCGTCGGACAGGGGAAGTGGTTATTGGTTCCTCCAGGGTCGCAGCTGATCGCCGCTCAGACAATGAAATGGTGGGTGGGCCCTTCTAAGGTTATGAAGCCGAGGGAGAGTGGGGTCCTGCGTGGACCTCAGGCAGCGCTGAGTGTTAGTCCGCCCCCGCGGAGAACGATGCCTCAGCGGGGATGGTGGGTGTTGGTCCTCCAGGGTCGCAGCTAACCGCCGCTGAAGTCAGCACTTGCCAAAACTGCGACCTGGCTAGGTCGAGCCCGCCGCCGCGCGGGGGGGGGGGGTCCAGGTGGCCTACCCCCCGCCTCCGGCGGGCGGGATGGCTGTCGTCGTCGGGCAGCAAAGTGCATGGGCCAGGGGCCTGTCTGCCCGGGCCGGGCCGGCCCCTGCCGTGCCCGAGAGGGTGAGATGTCGGGCACTGTGGGGGGAGACCATCCGCGTCGGGCCCGAAAAGGACGGTAGGTCCACTTGTCCAGTGTGGGTTGTCTAGCTATGCCGCGCCGTGGGTGAGATGTGGGGCTAGCCTACGCCCCAGCGGAGGTTGCCCCCAGGTATTGCGGCCTGAGCCGGGCGCGGCGAGGTCAAACTGGCCCCTTCGGGGCAAAGAAGGGCCGATGGGGGGGGGCAAGTTTCCATGGGCAGGAACACCAAGGATGCTGAGGTGGGCCGTGTCCGGCACAGTCAGCCGTGGGTGTAGGAGTCGTCTTTTGCCCACCAGCGGGCGCGCTTGTCCGAGTATCGGTCATCCCCCCTAGGGGAGTACCGCTTGCCCCTTCCTTTCCAATCTGAGTCCATCCATGGGGCTTCGTGCCGATCCCACGCGGCCCATTCCTGCCAGCCCTGCCACAGGCTGGGGGTGGCTGTACCGATGGCTCCAGCCCAGCGGTCCTGCGCAGCAGCGGGAGCGACCGCTCTGCCGTCGGTTGCCCATGGGGCGGGCTTGTTGCTGCTGCCGTAGTCGCGCTGGGCATGTGCACGGGCGTCGTGGCGCACGGAGTTCATGTGGTTGTCCCTGACCGCTGCCCAGTCTACGCCGAGCCCGGGTTCACTATCCATCCGGTAAGCATCATGGCCTGCTTTGCTCCAAGCCTCGAGGAGATCTGCGCACGTCTGGGGTGTGTTCAGTTTGGGGTTGCTCTTGTGGCCTCCACTTGGGTCCTGCCTCAGGGCAGCCCGCTTAACCCATGCGTGCCATATGTCATTGAACGCGCCTCCCAGCGTCTTTTGTAAGCGTATAATATTGTCCTGTATGGGCTCGTCTCTCTCCGCGTCTGCAGTTGCGATGGTGCACCTGTACATGGGGCCGCACCCCATGGGGTCGTTCAGATTCTCGTAGTGTGGCTGAGCGATCCTGACGTCCCTCCAGGGCGTCCCGCGGCTCTCCGCTCGCGTGGCGTTGCCCCTTGGTGATTTGGCGGCACGCCCTTCCCCGTCTTTGATGTCCTCTGACGCGGGCCGTTGGCGCCCCCTGTCTCCTGCCGCGCGGCTGAGGGCGCGGTCGCCCCTGGCTCCCGTGATTTCCCAGGTCGAGCTGCTTTCCTTCTCGGAGCTGTCTTTAGCACTCCGAAGCGCCAGGCCGGCAGCTCGATCGACGGTCTGCGAGTGGGGGGTCCAGGATTTGTCCCTTGGGGGCGTGTTTTTAAAAGCGCCTATGGGATCGAAGGGGTCTTCCTCCTCGCCTTCGTCCGCGACTGGTGTCGGGCTAGCAACCGGGCTCGCTTCTTTGGCTGTGGCTGCTTCGCTTCCCGCGTCTTCATCCCAGTCGGGTGCATCCGGCTCACCCTCGGTCTTGCCTGCCTGGTCGCAAGAGCCCTGCCCTTCCGCTGGAGGGTCGTTGGCCCCGTCGTCGCCTGGGGTCTGTGGATCTGCCCTGGAGGGGCGGCCTGGAGCTGCCTCCCGTTCTGGGCCGTGGCTGTCTGCTGGGGGGGTGTCTGCTGTCTCGCCTGTCCTGTTCAGCCAGAACGTCGCTGGAGAGTTGGCCGCAATTGCGTAGTCCGTGTCCGTCTGAAGTGGACCTCGGTTGGCCAGCTCTCCGATGGTGCCGTCGGCGAGGGCCATGGGATCCATTCCCATGAGGTATTGTCATAGGGTGCTGAGCCGCTGGCGGAAGGGACACTCGCCCCGCTGCTCGGCTAGGTCGGCGGCGTACCCCGCGCCACCTGGTCTCATGCATCACGTTGGCCCTCGTTAGGTGGCACACTACTCGCGCCGCCGCGGCCCGCCGGCTGTCCCATGGGGGGGGGGGAAAAAATGCCGGGGGGGGGGGGGGGGGGGGGGGGATGGCAGTTATCGGGGATCGTCTCCCCGTGGATGTTGACCAGGAATTGGCGAAGACATTGGGGGGGCCAAGACCCTTCGTCGGTTTTATCGCCCGGTATTCCGACGCCGTATTGCTCCACGTACTCCATCCCTTTCCCGTGCACGGCGGGGTTCCACTCTAGTAGGTACTTGACCAAGGAGCGTAAGGCCCAGCCTGAATCCTTCCCTGTGAGCCCAGAGGTGGAGTGGGTTGGTGGGGCGGGCCCGGCCGGCTGGCGGGGAGATGTCGGGGAACAATGATTTGATGTCCCGTGCGGCAGCTCCTGACCCGTTACTCTCCCGGGCGGGGCCGCCTTGGCCAGTACTGGTAGGAGGGGGCGGCGCTCCGGTTGGGGCGGGCGGCTTTGTGTATGCATCCGTGGCTGCAGCGTTAGCGCAGTCCGGAATGAGGTAGACGCTGATGTCGTGGCGCTCCGTCCG
Organism: Prorocentrum cordatum; assembly: GCA_963575745.1. Taxonomy (NCBI): domain Eukaryota; class Dinophyceae; order Prorocentrales; family Prorocentraceae; genus Prorocentrum; species Prorocentrum cordatum. Next base: position 159,506 of record CAUYUJ010000703.1, read on the forward strand.
CACTTCTGCTGTCGCTGCCCGCTTGGCTGGTGCCGTGGGGTATGCGCGCGAGGACTGCTGGTCCAGTATGGTCACGCGTGCCTGGGGCCACGTTCCAGATGTGGATGAGGCGCCGCCTGCATGCCCAGCTGGCGTTCCACTGCCGCTGGGTCCAGAGGGTGGGCATGGGGTCCCAAGGCGGTAGCCCGGTCTCGGCGACGGTGGATGCTTCGGGCTCTGGGTTCCACAAGAAGCAGCCTAATGCTGGGCTGGTTACCGCCCACTCCAACACGGGTGATCCTGTTGGGCAGGTGTCACATTGGGCAGAAAAGGTGCCCGTGAGGTGCGACTCGAGCCCGAACCTTCCGTCTGACAGCTTGTGAGCAGGTAGGGTAGTGCCAGTGGCCCGGGGGCTGTAGGCTGAGGGGGCTTTCATGACGAGGTCGCGCAGGCTGGCGGGGGTCGGGGCAGTGTCAAGGCGCCCGTATCCGATCGGGAGCCGATCCAAGGACGGGAGTGTGCGCGACTTCTTCTTGTGACGTGTCTCGTCCACTGTGCGCTTGTATGCCTGCAGACGCTGTGGTAGTGACTTCTTGCTGCCGCAATCGCATGGGGCGAAGGGGGCCTCGATGCCTTTCTTCCCCACGGACTTGACCCAGCACTGCTCGCGCAGTCACTTGCAGCTCTTGCCTTGCAAGTAAGCTTGGGAGCGGTTCTGTGCGAGGAGTTCCCCTGTGTCGTCGTCCTCCCAGGTGCCGTCTGTGCCCCTGATCCCTTTTTTGGGGCAGTCGTCCCCGTCGCAATCGAAGCGACCATCTTCCTGCTCGACGCGGAACCTGTCGTCGTTCACCCTTGGCGGGATAAGTAAGCTTCCGGGGGCCGGGGAAGCGGGGGAGTCATCGTCGAGCCGCCTGTTGGACATGGCAACTCCTCCTCCGATATACTCCAGGTCTGTCATTGAGCCTGGGCATCCGAGCCCTTCCTCTGGCCCGCTGAGTTCATTGTGGAGAGTGCAGATGGAGCACTTGCTCTTGCCCAGGGAACTGACCACGGCTGGTTGGACTCGCTCCTCTAGCACCCTCATGGGGGCCTCCAAGGGGAACTTGCTTTTCAGCATGCCGGCCCAGGTTTTTGGGCACCCGTGCTCGGCTACAACCTTGTGGTGGTGGGCGTGCGTGGCGAGCGTGCTGATGTGCTTGATGGCGTCCTCGAATTTCCCGCGTAGGGAGGTCAGATCACTCAGCTGGAAGCCCCATGCGCTTGCGAAGGTGGTTCTGTACTCCAGGTGGAAGTTCTGCCAAGGGAAGCAGATAGCCATGGCTGCTTCTATGATGTCCCCAGTGGCCTCTGGATGTGGGAAGGGCCAGAGCGTCGCCCGAGGCTCGCGCAGCTGGGTCATCATGACAACGAGGAGGACTCTGAGTGTGGGGGTGTCCAGGGGGCGGCAGTCGCTGCTGAGAAGGGGGCGTCTTAGCTCTGAGTTGGCTTGGCCCGTGCGAAGTAGGGGCTTCAGGTGCTGCATTCCTGGGTGTGCGCGGTGCCTCCTGCATCTCCCCGTCTCTTGGCCCCATGCCCCTGGGAACTGGTGTAGGACCTCGGGGGGGGGGGCGCAACGGCTGGCGCCCTTCGGGCGGTGGCTGACGCCCTTCGCCCTGGGCCGGGGAGGGAGCGACTCGTCTGGGACGGCTAAGCTCATGTCGTCCCAGAGGGCCCAGCCCGAGGAACCACACCAGGGCTGCCCACGTCAAGTTGTAGACGAGGTTGCTGGCGTCTATGCCCAGTTCTACGTCGCAACAGAACCCTAAGTGACTCCATGCCTTACGGTCAAATAGGCCCGGCTGTCATGGTGTGTCGGCTATGGAGCACTGGTGGGGGTGTAGGCCAGAGACGGTGTACATGACCACCCCCATGGCGGGGTCCTCGACGAGTTTCTGCAGGCTGCTGCGTATGGCGTCTCCAAGGCAGGTCCATGAAAATTCTGTATCCAGCGGAGCTGCGATCTTGTCTGCGAAGTTTTTCTCCATTGAGGCTCGGGCTTTCACTATCGTGTTGTCCAGCCCCTGGATGACTTCGTCTCCTTCGTGTGAGGGGGATTCAGGGATCCAGGAGGTGAGGTCCTCGATGGGGTCGAATCCCTCGTCGACAGTGAGGGCCCATCGACTGCCGTTGTGCTCCGGGTGCTGGAAGCGTACCCACAGCTTGGCGAAGCGGCCGTACTCGGAGAGCTCACGGAGGCGAGATCCCGTGGCCGTGGCGAACATCCTTCCGTCACCGATGATGATCACGTTGCGCGTGGCTCTGGTGATTGCCACGTTAACCCTGTTGGCGTTGTCCATGAAACCCCAGTCATGCCATCTGTTGGACCTGGTTGTCAGGGAGATGACCAGGTCCGCTTCGCCGCCCTGGCTGGAGTCAATAGTCGAGAGGGTGAGCCTGCCGCTTGCAAGGCGATCCCCTGCAACTCGCCGAACGCCTGGGAACGGCAAGGACATGCCCGTGAGTCCTGAGTCTTTCTGCTCGAAGACGCGGGCGTAGTCGCTTGTGTCGGGGGGACGTGATGGGGGGTGGGCGGCGGGGCCCTTCCGTTTGCTTATTTCGTCCTTCCCTTTCCCTTTGCGTTCGGCCTTGGCCTGCCTGAGTGCGCCGCTGACGCTGCGGGCGCTCTGGGGTCATCCGTTCTCGAGGATGGCGCACTGCAACTGGTAGCCGATGACTACCCGAACCGTGACTCCCTCCTCCATTGCGGGCAGGAGGGCGCGCATGATGTCTACCGTCTGCGCTGCCTCTAGCAGGTTGGCGTATCCTGCGTGTAGCTTGGATGTAACCTCCAGGGAAGAGTTGTCGACCAGTAGGAACCGGTGCCGCTCTCCTGCGGGTTGCTTTCCTGGGTCCAGATTGCGCAGCATCTGGTGCATGTAGTCGCTGGTGGTGCGGGCGGCACGCGCTAGGTCTTCGACCCTGGCGTTGCTCCAGGGCTGGAACACTTGCCATGGTAGACCCTTGACTAGGGGCCTCTGAGTCAGAGGGTCAGCTAGACCGGTTTGCATTGTGTTGTTGTAGAAGACCCAGTTGGGCCAGGCCAGCAGCAGGGGGTGCATGCGGTAACGCAGGCTGAGCTGTATCACGGCTGACTGGTGTTCTCCTAACGCCTTGTGTAGACGGTCGAAGATGGAGAGGCGCAACCCTTGGTCTGCTGCCTTCCTGGAGATGGCCGTGGGGGGGAGCTGCTTGGGGTCGCCGACCAGCACTAGGTGTCCTCCTGAGCGGATGACACTGTCTAAGGACGTTGCCGCCATAAGCTCGTGCGCCCGTCCTGCCTCGTCTATGATGAGAAGGGCAACTGGGGCGGCCTTCTTTAGTGCTTCAGCAGATTCGTGCGTGGCGATGACGGTCTTCGCGTCTTTGAGCAGCTGAGTCCTGAAGGCGGGGAAGTCCTTGGAGGGTGAACCGCCTTCGTAGGGGAGTCTGCCGTTGGCCATCTGGTAGTGCCCTCCTGGGGTGAGCCCCGCCAGCTCCTTGGCCACCTTAAAGTCCTTGGCGAGGCGCGCGCACTTGGACGGGAATCCCGAGCTGGAGGCCAGTATCTTGTCTTTGTGAGCGGCGAGTAGGGCCAGTGCCGGCTGGTCGGCGGCCGCGTTGGAACCTGCCGCCAGAGCGACCGACAACCCGGGGAAGAGCGAGCCCGCCCATGTGTCCATGGTTGCGACCGAGAAAATTGTCTTGCCTGCACCAGGGGGGCCATGTACGATCGTCACGTGATGCCGGGTGGAGGCTGCCAGGGCCCTTGTGGCGTCGCGGTTGAGACTGTGGCGCTTGGCTCCGTCCTCCAGGGATTTCGGTGCTGGTAGGTCACGGGCGCGCTGGAACACCTGCCCGGTGGCGTCCTCCACCTCTACGTCGGTGAAAGGGGGGGGGGCTGGAAGTCCGGCGGGGTGAGTGGGCATCGCCGAGACGGCACCGGGCGCAGGTAGGTCGGTGCAGGGGAAGCGGATTTCCAGGGTGTCTGTGGCACGTGCCTGTAGAGCCTGCCCACGCTTGGCGGCGTTGAGAACGCTGTTGGCGATGGCCTTGTCCTTTTTGTCGGCAGTACGGAAGGTGAGGAGGTAGGTGATGACGTCCAGGGGGGTGCCAATGAGATCGCGGGGGACCTGCTGCAGCCTGTGGATCTCGGTGATTGCAGCCAAGATCCGCCAAAACTGGATCACGGAGGGCGCCCTGTCCAGCCTGTACCGCGGTTCACCTACGTAGGTGGGCCGGTCGATGCTATCGTCTGCGTGGAATGCCCCGAACTTGTCTGTGTTGTGAACGACGATGCATTCGTTGCTGGGGTATCGTGAGCCCGTTGGGAAACCCAGTGCCTGGCAGTCGCCCGGAGGGATGGTGCCTCCGAGGTCGGGGGGCCATAGAAGTTTGACGGAAGCGACTTGGTCCACTGCTGGGCTGGCGAAGCTGAGAAGGAGGGCGCGCGCGTCCTGTCCCGCATCCTGACCTTTGAGGAGGACTCTGAACGCCGAGGGCCAATGTAGATGTAGCAGCACCTTCCCGTCTTGGGGTGGAAAGGCGTTCCTCAGCTGGAAGCGGTCGAGGGCATTGCACTCTGAGTTCTGATCGATTGGGGCGACGGGTGCTCCCAGGGCGCAGCTCTGCCTTCTGATGAGGTCTGTCCGGGCCTTGACGGAAATGTCCCGGGCGGTCTCGGTCGACGCCATGCACTTGGCCCAGGCCAGCCTTTCGAGAGCCCGTCCTCTTTGCCTTAGGTCCTGCGCCCAGTGTGGTGGGAGGAGGGCGGCATCCGGGATCTGTCCCAGTGGTGCGTGCAGACGGAACTGAGCGATTCCACAGCTGGCGGGGGCGGAGTATAGCTGCCTGACGGCATCGGCCGCAGTCACGGCCGGCGGCTCCAGCATCACCCTCCTCACCCCTGATGGGGGCGTGTCTCCGAAGCCGAAGCAATCTTCTCCCTCGGGCGCCTCCGTGCGTGATCTGTCGGCTGACTCTTGAGGCGATGCTCTGCTGGAGGCGTTGGGCATGTCCTCTCCCGTGGGGTGTCTGAATGGGGGGTGTAGGTGGTAAGCGGTGGCGTGGCCGGGGGTGTCTCTGTCAAGAGGCCCGTCCATCGGTCTCGGTCCACCCCTGGTCGTACTTGCCCAGGTCCTCCTCAGCTGCTGGCGAGGGCGCGCCCCTGTGGAATGGATGGTGTCTGAGGGGGTGACAAAGTCGAAGGCGCCATCCCTGTAGGGAAAGTTGATGGGAACGTGATCCCAGTCGTCTGGGAAAGACCAGCCAGGGAGGTGGAGATGCCCTTGGACCTTCTCCGGCTCCGTCGTCTTCCACCGCGCCATGGGTGCATCTTGATTCTGCAGTCGTGGACGCGGTCACATCCGGGAGGAGGCCATCTGCGGGCATGGGGCCGTTTGGGCGACATGCCTTTTGTGCTGGCCAGCGAGCCAGCGGCCCTTGATTGCACTTGCGTTTGGGCATCCTCCAGGGTCGCAGCTGATCGCCGCTAGAGTGCTTTGAAAAGCTGGGGGGCCGCGGCCCGCTGCTGGGTGGGCCTCGGTGGGCGGGGCGGTCGATCGATCAGCGACCAGGAGCGAGGGGGGGGGGGGGGGCGGAGGGTTTTCCAGGCGGAAGGCGGCGGCACACGCCATCGGGTCGCAAAGGTCGATGTCTAGACCTTGCGCGGTTGGGAAGTGGGCTGGGAGGGCGATGCGGGCTTCTGCCCAATGTATGTGAGCGTGGACTGCGAGGTCGCCTGAGTTGAGCAAAGCATCCGCCCAGAACACCCCGAGGGTGGCGAGGCGATCTGCAGCCGTATTCAGGCGGCGCCTCACGGCCTGCCAAGAAAACACCCAGCCAATGTTATTCGCCTGAGCGAGGGCGTCCTCCATTTGCTGAGCCAGGCGTAGCCTCCTGTGCCTGGCAGTGCCAGCACCATATCGGACGGCCGCTAAGTTGCCCACCACAATCCTGGCGGCCCGGAGGGGGCCGCGGAGGTGGGGGAGGAGTGCAAGTCCAGCGCGGCAGCCGGCTACCTCGGCCATCTGTGCGCTGCTGCATCCGGAGGGCGCTACTATGGCAACCGCCACTATTCTGGGGGTACCTGTCGCTGGGTCGTGGTGCCACAAAATCGCGCCTGCGCCTGAGACCCTGGCGCGGCCGTCGATTCTTCGGGCGCCGCCATCGAAGGCGACTCGGCATGGCCATTGGGTGCTCTCTGTGTCTGGGAAGGGGGAGCTTCGGACGGTTGCTTCGTCCCCCGGTTCATGGTCGGTGTTCGCCGTCAGCGTTGTGGTGTGTGCGCGACAGTCTTGGCAGTATGCTGACGTCCAATTAGCCGCGGGTTTGTTGTTAGTTCTGCGGCAGGGGGGCCAGCCTCGACCGGGCAGCATCCACCCCGCGCGCAACTGGGTGGCCTGGATAACTGCAAGCTTGTCTCCTGCGCGGCAGTGGCTGGTGACGACCGGGAGCCTGCGCGCCTCTCCTCCTGCGCGTCGCGCGTGGCGGGTCATGCGTGGCCTGGCGGCTCCGCATATGGTCCTGCCGCGAGTGGCGCGCGGGTGGCACGTGGGGCAGGTATATTGCATTGTTGCCCAATCGGCGGTCTCGTCCGGGTTGTCGTGCCTCGGTGGCTCGTCGCCGTCGTGGACGTCATCGTCGCTGTCGCCTTGCTGATCGGTGTCTGCGGCGACGATGCCCTGAAGAATGAGTCTGGCCGCGTCACTGGCCTCGAGGGGGGCGGCGGCAAGGTTGACGCAGTATCTGGAGGAGATCTGGTGAAGCACCTTCGCAAGGAGGGGTTGGTGGTCACCGTTGCAAATGATGGCCAGGGCAAGGGACTCGGGATGGCCCGGGCCCCGCGCGGTGTACGCCAGGGCGGCGGCCGGGCACCAGTGCCACGCGTGCTCCATCGACGCCTCCCCAAGCCCGCAGAGGGGACACTGGTGGGGATACTTTTTGATTCGCGGCCCGCAAGGAGAAGTCCAGAGGGCGGCATGACCGAGGCTGGGGCACAGCGACAGACAATTGGCGCGGGACCGCGCAAAGTGCACCTGCAAACAAATTAGGAAGAGAGGCGGCCACAATTGGGCAACCATCGAGCACGGGCCAACCCGCAGGTGGGGCCGAACCGAAGCCCTGCCGAAGGCACGCAGACCCAGGCAAAAGCCGCTGAGCGGGTGCCAGCAGAAGGGGGCGGCCACAACTGGGCAGGTGGAAACCAGGCCGGACCCGCAGGTGGAGCACCGACCAGCAACCGGAAAGGGGGGGAGCCGGGAGGCGCGAGCGAAGAAAAGAGCGCAACCGGGGAGGAAGCGTGGCGGATCCACTCACGTGGCACCCAGTGCGTGTACGTCACCGCGAACGCCGACCACTCACCAAGCCACCGATGGGGGTCAGGCCAGTAGGCACACGTCACGAGCTGACAGGTGATGCACAAGGTAGGGCCTTCAGCCAGCGCCTCTGCATCACGGCCCGCACTCGCGCGAGCAAAGCCGGGGTGGGGTAATTTCAGCCGACCGCAGGCGAGAACGCCCACGGGGAGCCGCGGGAACCATAGCGGTATAGCGCCTCTGGTCCCAGGAGGTGGCACAAACTGTGGCCAGAGCCATCCTTAGCTAGCTGAGACGGAAAGGCGGTGCCTTCAGCCGGTCGGCGCTGTCCGTCGCGGGCCGGCAATGCGGCCAAAACCGTGGGCGAGCATGCACCGGCCGACCGCGCGGGCTACACGCCCATAAGTATGGGGGTCAAAAGTGGTGGTCGCTCCGGACGGCGACGAAATGGAAGCCACTGCGCATTGCTGGACTTCAAAGGATGGGGCACTTGGAGGGGCCGCGGCCGGCGTCCTCTGCGTCCCGGCCCGCGCGCGGCACGGGCAAAGTGACTGGGTGAAGCGTGGCGAGGAGCGGTGGGGAAACGCCTTCAGCGAGTCGACCCGGCACTCCATGGGCCGACAAAGCGGCCAAAACCGTCGGTGGGACTATTTCAGCCGACCGCGCGGGCTGTGGGCCCACGAGGCGCGCGGGTGTCTATCGCGGTGGTGGGGGGGTGCGCCCCTACCCCAGGAGGTAGCGCCAGACTGAAACCGCGGCCCGCCGCTGCGGTGAAACAAACCCTGCCACTGGCTGTGCCGACAGGTGTGGCCGCTCAGTGGGAACCCATCGGCCATGGGGTCAGCCGCGACTGGCCTTGTCGGTGTGCGGTGGGACCTGCGATGCCGCGCCTCTCGGGCTCTGTGCTGTGGCGACGAGGAAAAGGGGGTTAGCAGCCGATAGCCGCTGAACTTGCGTGTAGAGGCGGTGGCGACGAGGAAGGGGGGAAGCAGCCGATCGCCGCTGGCCGTGTGAGTGGATGCAGCGACAAGGCAAGGGGAAATGCAGCCGATAGCCGCAGGACTTGTAAGCGACAGAAGAAGAAGGGGAGAGCGGCCGATAGCCGCAGAACGATAGTCCGAAGTGGGAACGCTCCAGGGGGTGGACAAGCCACGCCTCCGGGGAGCCCCCGCGGTATACGGGCGCGGCTAGCCTTCCATGCAGGGGGGCACCCGCTGTCCAAGGGAGCCCTAGGCCGCGCGCCTTGGGGGCTCTGGGCTGCGTCGGCCCTGCGATGGGCAGGGGGCCCCTGTCAGGCCAGTTGCCGGGCTACCAGCGTGCGAGTTCCCTTCCTCACTGTCGCTCGTCGGCGCATTGCTCGTCACTTTTCGGGGCGGTCATCTTTTCCCTGCTCCCCCACTCAGCGCTTCTCCATGAACTCCCCTGGCGGCCCCGCCCTTCCTTGGGCGCCGCGGGGCTCCAGAGCTGGATGCCCCCGACCAGGCGGTCTCCCTGTAGTCGGCGTACGCTGGCGGGGCAGCTTTGTCAGCTCTGGGCTTGCCCCACGGGCGTTGCTGCTCAGCCCCGATGCGTGTGCTAGAGGACGGGGCCTGCTCGCAGTAGCTTGTCCTGTCGGGCGGGGCCGGAGGGGTGGGTGCTGTCCTGCTGCTGGCGGCCCAAGGGTATGGGCGGCCTTCGCTATCTTGCCCCTTGGGTGTGCTGGTCTTTGCGCTGCTCTGTAGTAGGCTACGATACTTCTCAGTGACCTTATGCCATTCCACTCGGAGCTGGTGGTCCCTTAACCATCTTGTAGGCGTCGTAGCCCGCTGCTTCCCACGCCTGCAGAAATTCTTCGCAAACATGAAGTGTGTTCCTCTTGGGGTCCGAATGGATGCGGACCCGAGGCAGACCTTGCAGGCTGCCTGCCCTTCGGGCCCAAGCCGTCCACGCCCCGTCGAATGCGCCTCCGAGCGTCTGCTGCAGTCTGATGACCTTCTCTTGGGCTGGCTCGTCTCTCTGGACGTCGGCCTCGTCGATGGACCTCATGTGCATGGGAAGCCCTCCCAAGGGGTCGTTTTGATGCGGGGGTGGGAGTGGATCTGCCTGTGGGCGATGCCGTCTATCAGGGCTGCTGTCCTGCCCGGGGCAGGGCGCCGGACGGGTCTCGCGCGCAGACGCGGCGAGCTCAGGGATAGACTCCTGACGGCAGTCTGGCTTGCTCCCTGTCCCTCTTAGGCCCCTGTTGCGCGGACTTTTTCCATGTCCGCCCGGGGGCGGGCCGTCGCGCGCGGCGCCCAGGTGGCCGTTTCCTCCTTCGAAGGGGTGTCTGTCCACAGCACTGTCGCCGTGGGCGTCGATTTCCTCGGCCTGCTGCGGGGGACTGCCGACCATGGAGACGGTCCTGTCTGGTGGATTGTCCTCATCCCAGTCTACCTCGAATGGGTTGTCGCCATTGCCGTGGGCGTCCCTGTCCGGGGATGGCCCCTCCTGAATCTCCTTGCCCGCCTTCGCGGCTCCCGGGGGCTGCTGGCGGAGGCCGTCGCCGGGGGCGCGGCCGTCCGAGGCTGGTGGGCGCTTGCGCCAGACGGCGGCGGGGGAGTGGTCTCCCGTGCCGCTGCTGCCCCCAGCGTTGCGTTCGCCGGCGAGGAACTCCAGCGTTCCCCCTGCGAGGTCGTCCTTCCTCTGGGATAAGAAGCGGTGCAGCGTGTCCAACGGCTGCCGCCAGGGGTCTTGTCCTCTTTGGCTACTGAGCGCGTCGGAGAAGGAGCGCCATGCCTTCTGGAACTTCTCATTCCTCCCAGCCAGCTGCGCGATGGCATTGGCTGTGGCAGCTCTCTGCCCGCCCCGCGGGATGAGTGGGGGATGTCCATTCTTTGGGATCTGGTCCCCGTAGATGGAGTCCAGGAAGCGCAACAATTAGTTGCGTGACCATTCCAATTCATCGCTGTCTTCACCCACTTTGTTTCCGCTCCTTCCCCCCCCGAAGGTCGACCATCGGATGTAGACCTCGCGGTTCCATTCCAACAGAAACTTCGCAAGTTTGCGGACTGGGCTGCACGACTGCCCCCCCTCCAGGCGGAGGGTCGTGCACGTGGGTAGCTGGGGTGCGTTGGGTGGTGGGGGCGCAGGCAGGGCGCACCAGAATGTAGCATCATTGGGGATCCTCACTGACCGCGATCCGTGCCCGGGGGGGGTGCCCGCGGTGGAGCCCTCGTTTGTAGCTGGGCTGACAGGGTAGATGCCCCAGTCCTCAGTGCCTTCACTAGTCGCCGCCATGACGGGGCTAGGGGGATATATCTCGTTCGAGCATGAGTCCAGCACTTTGTTGAGTGTGCTGGGTGCGATGTCCCAGATGTGCGCCGGGCATCTCCTGCAGGGCCAGCTGGCGTTCCACTGTCTTTTGATCCACAACGATGGCATTGCTTCCCACTCTGGGAGGCCTGTGCGGTCACTGCACTCGGCGCCTTCTCCAGGGCGCCAAATGAAGCACCCCAGGGCGGGTGCGCCTGCAGGCCATTCGAGACATGGGGAGTCTTGGGGGCAAAAGTCGCACTTGGCCGAATAGCATTTGCTACGGTGCGCCTCTGCACCGAACCTGCCGTCCGATAGCCTTTGCGGTGGAAGCGTAGTGCCTACGCCGGTGGGGCGGTAGTGGCGCGGCGTACGAAGTAGGAGCCCCTTGAGGGAGACCGTGGCTGCTGTGTCCTTTGGCTCCTGCAGCCCAAGGGGTAGCCTGTCCAGGGGTGGGAGGGTCTTCGCCCTCTTCTGCTCCCGGTTGTCCTGTAGCCTGCGCTTATGCTCCTGCAGTAGCCGCTGCATGGACTTCTTGCTGATGCGCTCCGAGGGGTCGGGCTCGGGGAGGGGGGCGCCTTTCTTCTCCAATGGGGCGACCCAACAGCGTTCGCAGAGCCATGTGCAGTTTTCGAGTAGCTCCCGGGTGTGATCGTCTTCCCAGGTGCCTGCAGAACTGTAGAGTCCCACGCTGTGGCACCCGTCGCAGTTGTAAGTGGCCTCCTTCTGTAGCCTGCTGAAACGCCCATCGTGCACGACGGGGGGAACCAGCGTTGTACCTGGGGCGGGTGAGGTGGGGATGTCTTCGTCGAGGCGGTGGTTGGAGATGGCCTGTCCTCCGCCTATGTACTGCAAGTCCTCCATGGTCCGCGGGCGTCCCAGCCCAATCTCTGACCCTGCCAGGAGAGTTTGAAGCAGGCAGATGGAGCACTCTCGTCGTGCAACTGGTTCACGTCAGCTGGCTGCACAACGTCTTCCAGTACGCGTAGGGGGGCTTCCGAAGTGAATTCGTGCGTCTCCATCCCCGCCCACGTCTTCGGACAGCCGTGCTTGCCAGCAATCTCGTGGTGGTGGGCGTAAGTGGCCGGGGTACTCGTATGACGTATGACCTTGTCAAGCTTGGTGCGGGGAGTTCCGAGGTCCGCCAACTGGTAACCCCACGTCCCCAAACATCCTGCGTATTGTTTTTTCAATACGCCCGAAACGCATTGAAACATGATGGACCCACGAACCCGGAAAGGGATATAGACATGCGCAGCATGGTCACGTTTTCACGATACCCAACTGGGCGACACCTCACAAAACATCCCACGAGACACCCCGCGAAACATCCCACGAGACACCTCGCGAAACATTCCACGAGACACCTCGCGAAACGTTCCACGAGACACCCCGCGAAACATTCCACGAGACACCCCACGAAACATTCCACGAGACACCCCACGAAACATTCCACGAGACACCCCACGAAACATTCCACGGGGGTGCGACTGGGTGTGGTCGTGCTGGGGTGTGGTCTTGCTGGGGTGTGGTCGTGCTGGGGGGGTGGTCGTGCTGGGGGGTGGTCGTGCTGGGGCGTGGTCGTGCTGGGGCGTGGTCGTGCTGGGGCGTGGTCGTGCTGGGGTGTGGTCGTGCTGTGGTGAGGTCGTGCTGGGGTGGTCCGCACCCTGTGATCTAGCACCGCGAGCAACGACAGGCAACCACTCAACCAGGACAACCACGAGGAGACGCGTAACGCACGCAACGGTACGGGCGCCACTCATCAAACACACAGGGAGTCCGTGGCTGCATCGGTTGAGTGGTTGCCTGTCGCCGCCCCCTGGGCGGATCCCCCTCGTAGTCGTCGTCGTCGTCGTCGTCGTCGTCGTCGTCGTCGTCGTCGTCGTCGTGGTCGTGCTGGGAGGTGGTCGTGCTGGGGAGTGGTCGTGCTGGGGCGTGGTCGCGCTGGGGCGTGATCGTGCTCTGGTGAGGTCGTGCTGTGGTGAGGTCGTGCTGGGGTGTGGTCGTGCTGGGGTGTGGTCTTGCTGGGGTGGGGCCGTGCTGGGGTGGGGTCGTGCTGGGGTGTGGTCGTGCTGGGGTGTGGTCGTGCTGGGGTGGGGTCGTGCTGGGGTGGGGTAGTGTTGGGGTGTGGTCGTGCTTGTCGTGCTGGGGTGTGGTCGTGCTGGGGTGTGGTCGTGCTGGGGTGGGGTCGTGCTGGGGTGTGGTCGTGCTGGGGTGTGGTCGTGCTGGGTCTTAGCACCCCTGTGACACCGAGCGCCTCGGGGGAGGGGAAGGCGGGGCGCCCCTATAAACCCCGAAGACCGGCTGTGCAGAGCGCCAGCTGCGGGGCGCCGGCGCCCGCGGGCGACTCGAGGGCCGCGCCCAGAGGGAGAGGGTTGGGGAGGGGAAGCGAAGGACTCGAGGATTCCCCGGGTC